>JARHVA010000490.1:0-605000 GCA_037957365.1 Torreya grandis | reverse complement strand
ATATAATTTAAAGGTTGGCTTACCTACCATTGAAAACTAATTCCATAATTTTGACTATAAATTGCCATGCCATAGAAGGAAACTATAAACTATTTCCAACATCTATTATACACTAGATATGACACATATTAATCTAATATATTTCATAAATTATTGAGATTATAAATTCAACCCATCCATGAAAGACTACATGGACTTGATGACAAGATGACAATAATAGGCCAAAGATAGCAAACATAACTAGAAATCATCCATAGGGTTTAGGCATCATCTAAAGGGTCTAGACAACATTTATATACACATAATATTTTAAACTTTTATAAAATATTTATGATTTACATCTTCTAAGAACCCATCAAGACTCAATATCTTTGAGTACATGCCTTAAAGGGTGCATCGAGAAAGGGGTGGGTAGACCATTGGTTCTTCCTATAATTGTTATCCCTTATTACCACATTATTACCAATCCAAATAGATCCTAAAAGCATTCCCTAATCTATTAATCCTCCTTTGCACACTCCTCCAATATTTTCCACTTTCTATCCCTCTTTTCCTCACCTTACGTCCCTTTTGTTAGTCAGCTATGCTAGGTCAACTGGGTTGACCCTGTATAGTTTCAGGTGATTTTCACTTAGGAACTAGTTTGGCCTTTGGCCAACCTAGCTCATGACCTAGTGAATAATTATCCTAAAGTATGCTAGGCCGACCCTATCAACTGGGATTTTTGGAAGGGTTTAGAGTCAAATCCACTTATATATACAAGATCATTTTATCATTATTTCAATATGCAATAAAGAGTTATTATTCACTTGAGCTTATTTATAATCTATTCTTCCACCATTCTACTTGAGGAGTCTTAGCTTAAGGTTTCTACATGGATAATATAGTCTTGTAGATAAGTCTTGGATGCTTTGTCCTTTCTTAGTGATCTTTATAAACCAAAACAACCTCTTATGAAGCCCCTTTAGCCAAGGGAGTGATTGAGTCTCAATGGGTTCATCATTCAAGTAAGTATTCTCTAGATTTACTCCTATATTTAGTAAATAGAAGTAGTATAAGTATTGGCTTTGAATAATATTACTCTTCATATTCCATGTATTAGGGTCTTACCCATATATAGATTAATTAATATTCTCTTATACACATTTTGATTATTTACTAACCCCTCACTTTAAGAAATAAGATTTGGTAAGCACTAGATTATATTTAATTTACTTATTATTAGTTTAGGTGAAATATCAAAACTTAGGACCCATTAGGGTTATTATATTATTATGTTAGACTAGAGGCTTTGGAACCCTCCTTAGCATAGTATATTATGGTAAGAGATCCTCTAATTAGGTCTAGCAGATCTCCATAGTGGTCGTGTTCATGCTTAACAAATGTGTTCCTGATCGGAAGTGTATGGTATGATCTATCTTCTCTGGGTTTGGATTGATTTGTAGACATGATGCATTTTTGATTGTATACATTCTATTGATCCTAACATGAATCTAACCCTTGAAAGTTTTTCCTCACTTATTTCATCATTTTAGAATTTTTATTTTTCTTATATTTGAAATGATAGGTCAATTATATCGACATATTACTAACTTATATGTATAGATTTACCACATGGTCACATCAAAATGACTATGTTCTATTTGTAAAAGTATTCTAGAATTTTAGTTTAGACTACTAGGTCAACCATGTACATATTCAGGCATTAGAATTAGCCTAATAGGTTAACCCAATTGACCTTATGTTGAGAATATTCATTGATGTTTGGTTGTCATTGATGTCAAAAAGAGCATGTGGTACTAATGCATTAATTGAAAAGTGATCAGATTGATGGATTAGAGAGATATGACACATTTATAGGTCTATAAGGATAAATAAGTAGTTGTGAGGCATTCATAGATGTCTTGGTGAATTTATGGTATGTAACTTGATCATTTGGAAAGAGAAACATGCATATTATAGCTTCAGAGAATCCAAACCATCACTACACATCATATATATATGATTGAACTAGCAAGTTTGTGAATTTATTTTAGGTAATCAAAAAGTCAACTAAGGTAAAAGGTTTTCATGGAGATGTTGTCTATAGTGCCTAGAAGGTACCCTAACATTTTTGACTCTTGAAATTATTTATATCTCAAGTTATAGAGCTTAAAATTTGTTCTTACAAAATATGATAGGCTAGAGACTGTCAAGCTTAACTATGATGAAATTTGAGGTCACTAGTCAATAGATCTAATAGTGAGCATTCATAATCTAGATCTTGATCCAATGGTGCATGTGAAGTCAAATTTTCAAATTTTCTTAAGATAAAATGCACTTGTGACACGCATCTCAATATTATTGAGTTGACAAAAGATCAAAAATTTATGGGTTTCATAAAGATAGAGATAGATAGTGTGGGTCAAGTTAAAGAGTCAAATATGCAGAAGGCACATAGAGATACCAAGTGGAATAATCGTGGGAGCTCTAATCCTAGATTAGAGATGAGTGTCATAATATAAATACCAAGATAATCCAAGGATATTTATGGTGCATACTTATCCATAGTTTCCATGGATCATGAGATAAGGATAAGGTGCTTGATGCTTTGTGTCTGAATAGTGATCATTGGAATTTAAATATTCAAACTAATGAGCAAAACCTAGTGCTTAGTTTTTGAGCTATATCTTTTGATCCAAGTAGAATTTACTAATGGAGTAAAAGGTAAATTTGAAGAGGACTTCAATTTAAATCTAAAAAATCTGGTTAAAGGGTCTGAATGTTTATATAGTCAAAGTTATGGAGATTCGAAGCTAACTATTTGTTCATTCATGGTGTTACTATGTATAGAATTTTGTATGAGAAAATTGTGCTTAAGAATAAAAGTGTTTTTATGGATGTATTCACATGAAGATGTCATAATGGTTATATGGAGTGGACCCAAGTATTTGAAGGTGATCTTATGTTCTTAATTTTCTTGATGAAGTGTTAAATGGATGAATAGATCTCCATGAGACCTATAAGGGCTACTAAAGCCTAATTGAAAGGTATATCTATTAAGTGTGACCCATGGATACTATGGTAAATATATGAGGATGGTATTAAGATATGTGTTAGAATGTTATATGTACTAAGTGCTAAGATAAATATTATGACTGACTTAGAAGTTGATATGCATGAAGACTCTATAAATAGTGAAGACCAAGGTAATGGTTTCTAGACTTGAATGTGAATGATTATAGAGATCAAAAGATATAGATGAAGGAAAGAGATAAGGAGTGTGTTCAATGGATGGACTAAAGTATAGAGTAGACTAAGGATGAGAAAAAAAGACTAGAGTGATCCAAAAGGGGTGCTTACATGCATTTCTTGTATGAACAAGTTTGAGGGTGTGTGATTAGTTGTTTGAGAGATATAAAAGGGTGAAGAAGAGAGAAAGAAATAAAATTCCATCATCAGGTGTAGAAGACATCAAATCAAAGTTGGAAATTAGATCAAGGTAGATGAGTGGGTGCTTGGTTGCCTAAGGGGTTGGTTCCTCCTTGTGGGATGGGTATCTCACTAAATTAAGGGATGAGTGTTCCTTGATTAGTTAGTGTTGGTCTAAATTTCAATCTTGTTATTATAGGAATGTAGTCCATTTTGTAGGTTCTAGTGAATTTTATTCCCCAAGAAGGTTTCCTACGTAGATCTTATGTTATATGTGTCATCTTGCTTTTCTTTTTTTTCATTACTATAAATAATGTACATGCTTCATGAATGATAATGTTATTTGGTTAAGGGTTTGAAAGGATTGGAATTTAAGTTTGGTTTATCCAACATCACTAATTCACCCCCACCTCTTAGTGATTGTACCTCCAATAATTGATATCAGAGTAGGACCTTCATTACAAGTTTAACCACTTGAAGGTGATCTAAGGTATGATATGGAAAGTCAATATAACTAGGGTTTATTTATAAAATAAGCACCATTTTTCAATAGGTAAAATTATGCTTTTTGGATTATAAGGATAAGGACATACATTATATCTTTAGGGTTTTATATTTAGCAATATATCATGGATGGTTACACTACACCAGTTATTCCTTTAATGAGTGTTGCTGACAAGAAGTTGAGTGAAAATAATTCTAAATATATGAATGATATCATTTGTGGTCTTTCTTAGGCTGAGTTCACCAAATTGATCCATTGTAAGTCTACCAAGGATATTTGGGGCAAATTATAGACTATCTATGAAGGAGACTCAAAGGTAAAACTAGCTAAATTATAGACCTACCAAAGATAATTTGAAGGTCTCAAAATGAAGGAAGAAGATACTATGACATCTTATCTTCTAATGCTTGATGAGGTAGTAAACATGATCAAAGGTATTGGAGAATTGATTGATGAAACTACTATTATACATAAGGCATTGAGGAATATTACACTCAATTTTGATTCAAAGGTTTTTTCCTTAGAAGAAAGTCATGATCTCACTTAGTTGATGGATGAACTGCATGGCATCCTTACTTCTTATGAGATGAGAGTTGTTAAGGACAGACCTCCTAAGAAAGAATCAACCTTCAAGGTCATCAAGGAATCCAAAAATAATAAGTTAAGTCTTGAATATTTTGATATTAAATAAGATCAAATTAAAGCCATGATTATAAGAAAATTGAATGTAGGATCAGGTAAATACAAATGAAAACTTCCTTTCAAATGTTTTTCATGTGCTAAAGTTGGTCATTTTACAGCTAGATGTCTAGGTATAGACAAGTTATAACACAAAGAATATTATAAGTAATATCATGAAGATGAACACAAGAAATATGAGGGTCCTATCAAGTACAAAAAGTTATTCATTAAGAAAAATGGAAAGAAGAAATCATATAAAGGTATTAAGAGCCTTTACCATGAAGGATATAGTAACTCATCTATAGAATAACAAGTAAACACATCTGACACTAATGATTATTTTAATAATGATGACAAGGAGACATTATTCATGACCTTTAGTGATAATGTAGGTTAATGTTATTTAAGTAGATATTTTTCTGGTGGAGATAGCTTAGAGGAAGAAGATGATAAAGTCACTCTCGAAGATAAATATCTAGATACTATGGAAGAAATGAAGATACTACAAGGAAATAATAGGAAACAAGATTCCTTGATCAAATCCTATGAGGATAAAATTGGACTTTTTGAAGGAAGGTAGAGTAATGAAGTTAAAAAACATGATGAGATCACACAACAACTTGAAACTCAAGTTTGTACTCTTAATGAGGAATTAAAGAGTAAGGATGAAGAGTGTATCATTTATCAATTAGAGATAGATTATTTAAAAATGAAATAAAATCATGCTATGAGCAAAGATATAGATGATGATTTAGTTAATAAGAATGAATTAATGAATGCTCTTGAAGATCTAAAAATTGAGAAGAAAAGGAATAAAGAGATGATGTCACAAATCAAGGACTATGAATAACAATTCATGGTGTTTGAAGTAATATTGGATGATGACACCAAGGAACATGAAGATATTGTCAAGCGTATCAATAATCAATTAGAAATATGTCTACAAGCCTAAAACCAAAGAATATGAGAGATTAAGGTGTGTGATTTAAATTGAGTCATTAAAAAATGAGTTAGGATAAGACATCTTGTAAGGTGAAGTCATTCGTTATGTTTGAAAAGAGTTCAAATTATCTTGACAATTTCAAAGTAGTTAAAAGCATGAAGGTGATAGAACTAGTCTTGGACAAAGAAGAACAAAAGAATGTAACTCAATCTAATATAAAACCTAATTTGAAAAAGGAAAATTAGACTTTGAAGATCAATCATCAGTCAAGGAATGATGGTGTTGGTAGAATGAAGACAAATCAGATCAAACAACTAAATGCTATGAGGTATGCAAATTTTAATAGTCATTATTACTTCTATAATCAATTTGGTCATAGGTTAAAATATTGTAAAATATATTTAAGGAATGAATTTTCATGGAATTATGAGATAGACAATGGAAATCATGAAGAACATCATCACTCAAGAAAGTTAATAGGTTCACAAGGAAAGAATGGCATCTTTTGCTACAAGTGTCAAGGATTTGGTCATATTGCAAAGTTTTGTAATATATTCATCAAGAGACCAAATTATCAGGTACATGAATGAATTCATGAAAATTCAAAGAATAATCATATATCTCTATCATAAGGTATGTACAATCTAATAAATCTCATTTGTTTCAAATGTAATGAGAGAGGTCACATACCAAGGTTTTGCAAGAATAATTAGTATTCTACTTCAAAAATTGTCAATCCTGATATGAAGAGGAGTATTAGTGAATAGAGGCCTAAGAAGGTAAATTAAAAATAGGATGACAATGCTTTATTTGCCATGATAGAAAAATGAACAAGTTCAAGTATCAAGGAACAAGCCTTATCTTTCCAAATGGATAAGGAAATCAATCATGATCCTAAGATAAAAGAAAAGAATAAGGTTGAGAACTCATTCAAAGACAATCTAAAGATGAGGAAGAACTTTAAGTCAAGTGAGAGAATGGAGATATGGTAATATCTTTAGTTTTTGGATTTTTAGTCCCTCTATGACATGTGGGTGCCTCTACCTATGCTTCTTAAGAGACATATTTTTGTGTGGAAGCAAGTATGTGTGATCTAGGTAATGATCAAAGTGCCAATCAGTATAGAGCTTGAAGGTAAAGGGTAAGCAGGATATTATGAGAGATAATCTTGTAGATGAAGGACTTTGACAAGGTTAAATCAATTTGGATGTTGGTTTAAGATATTGATTAGTCAAGACAATAACATCACTTGAAGATGTGTTTGGCTAAGGGGGAGCTAACTCAATTAGCTTGTGTGCCTTGAAGAAGATGTGTATGATGTGAGGGGGAGCATAAGTGAGATGTTCCAATCATGATGAAATGTTAAAATGTCCACTCAATAAGATCAATGTGATGACTTGATCAAACCAAGTCATGTATTTTGATAAGGTATTGAATTTTCATGCATGAGCAAAGCAAAAATGTTAGTTCTAAAAGTAGATAACTCCAAGGATCAAAAAATATCAAGTTTTTATTGGTGTATGTTAAATAACATATGACATGATATGGATTTTGATTTTAGGGGAGATTTCTAAGCTCTATGAGTATTTTGTCAAGTTCAAGGATCATATAAGTCTAAGTTCATATTGGTGCATATCAAAGGGGGATCAATTGACTAATGTAAGTATACTGAGCATCTTAAATAGTATTTGAATGCATACATAATTTTGAAGAATTATTATTGGCATGTTGAAAAAGAGACCCTTAGTCATTAATGTCAAAGGGGGAGAAAGATCATAATGCATAAGTTTAAATGAGTATGAATTCATTTTGAGGGTGTTTTACCATCAGTGACAAAGGGGGAGATTGTTGATCATAGTCATTGATGTTTGGTTGTTATTGATGTCAAATAGAGAAAATGGTACTAATGAATTAATGGAAAATTGATCAAATGGATGGATTGGAGAGATACGACACATTTTCAAGTCTATAAGGACAAATAAGTAGTTATAAGGCATTCCTAGATGTTTTAGTGAAGTTATAATATGCCACTTGATCATTTGTAAAGAGAAATAGTCATATTATAGCTTAAGAGAATCCAAACCATAACTTCATGTGATGCAGTTATAATTGAACCAACAAGTTTGTACATTTATTTTAGGAACTCAAAAAGTCAAATAAGGTCAAAAAATTTTATGGAGACGTTGTCTACAGTGCTAAGAAGGTACCCTAAAAATTTGGACTCTTGAAGTGCTTTCTATCTCAAGTTATAAACCTCAAAGTTGCTCTTGTAGATTATGATCAGCCAAAGACCATCAAGTTTAACTATGATAAAATCTGAGGTCACTAGTCAATAGATCTAATGATGAGCATTCATCATATAGATCTTGATCTAATGGTGTGCATGAAGTCAAATTGTCAAAGGTTCCTAATATTAAACATGCTTGTGACATGTGTCTCAATCTCATTGAGTTGATAGAATATCAATGGTTTGTGGGGGTTTGTATAGATAGATATCAATAGTGTGGATTGAGTCAAAGTTTCAAATGTGTAGAAGGCATGCAGAGCTACCAAGTGGCATAATTATGGGAGCTCTAATCTTAGATCAATGTTGACAATTTCAAGATAAAGATTAGGGTGATCCAAAGAGATTAATGGTGTGTATATATCCATAGTTTCTAATGATCATGAGATGAGATTAAAGTGATCAATGTTTAGTGTCTAAACAATGACCATTGAAATTCAAATACTAAAATTAATGAAGGAAAACTAGTGCTTAGTTTTTGAGCTATATCTTTTGATCCAGGCAAAATTTGCTAGAGTAAAACGCAAAGTTGAAGAGGACTTCAGTGCACATATAGAGAATCTATTTAGAGGGTCTGAATGTTTTTATAGTCAAAGTTATGGAGCTTTAAATTTAAATATTTGTTCATTCATGGTATTATTACATATAGAATTCTAGTTGAGCAAATTGTTCTTTAGAAAAAGAGTGTTTTGATGGATGTATTCACATAAAGATGTCATAAGGGTCATATGGAGTGGAACCAAGTAGTGATAGATGGGTGAATAGGTATCCATGAGACATATAATGGATACTAAGGCCTAATTGAAAGGAATATCTACTTAATTTTGACCCATGGATACTATGGTCAACCTGTGAGGATGGTATTGAACTATGTGTTAGCATGTTATATGTCTTAAAGGTTAAGAAAAGTATTATGGTCGACCTAGAAGTTTATATGCATGAAGACTCTATAAATAGTGAAGACCAAGGTATTAGTTTCTAGACTTTAATGTGAATGAATAGAGAGAGTAAAATATAGAGATGAAGGAAATATATTAAAGGGAGTGTGCTCAGTGAATGGACTAAAGTATAGAGTAGATTAAGGATGAGAGAAGAAGCCTAAAGTAATCCAAAAGGGATCTTTGGATGCATTTATTGTATGAGAAAGTTTGAGGGTGTGTAATGATTTGTTTGAGAGAGATACAAGGGTGAATAAGAGTGAAAAAAAAGAGAATTCAATCATTAGGTTTAAAAGACATCAGATCAAAGGCGAAGATAAGATCAAGGTAGTTGAGTGGGTGCTTGGTTGTCTAGGTGGTTGGTTCCTCCTTATGGGATGGGTGTCTCACTAAATAAATGGATGGGTGTCTCTTTATCAATTGGTTTTGGTCTAAATTTACATCTTGTTATGATAGGATTATAGTCATTTTGGAGGTTCCAATGGGTTTTATTCTTCAAGGGGGTTTCCCATGAAGATCTTATGTTATGTGTGTGATCTTGCTTATCTTTCTTATTCATTACTAAAAATAATGTGCATGATTCATGAATGATAATGTTATTTATTTAGGGGTTTGAAAGGATTGTAATTGAAGTGTGGATTATCTAGCATCACTAATTCACCCCCTCCCTCAGTGATTGTACCTCCAACACCCTGTACATTTTTAAGATGTCAGTAATAGGTTTCTATATAGCTTGGTTGACCTAGTTGACACATTTTATAAAATTTGTAAGTACAAATAAAGGTTATTCAATAACAATAGTATTCTTATCTACATATTATAACCCACAAAGGTTCATTTTTATCCTTATTTTTCATTTATATCATTTGTTAAAATTCTATTTTTCACAAGTTTACAATCTTTAAAACTGCACCAGTATAGTCAACTAGGTTGACCCTATCAATGTAGTTATGTATTCTATATGTAGTATGGAAAGCTAGGTCGACTCTGTCAATGTAGTTCACTTTCAAAAAATTTACTTATATAGTACAGATGTGACATTATCGACTATGTTTTGTATTCTCTGCATACACTATCGACTAAATCAACACTTTACTATGTTTCAAAGTTGGAATTAACCCTTATATGCTAGTAATTAGCTCACACTTTAATTTATTGTTTATTACATGCTTAGAATATATCACATAGTCTAATTAGGTGGTTTTTAGTATACAATTTAGTTTCACTATTTCCTCTTCTATGCACACACTACCATATCATAAAATCTCAAAAAGCATTTTAACAATTGTCTACCCAAGGCCTACCTACTTGGATTTCCTCACAAAGGGGGAAGCTGACTTGGTTTTTTGGCCAAGTATAAACACATGGTTAATGGTATATTTTTTCTAAGTACCCGACACTATTATAATTATGGTGTGTGAAGTAAGGGGGTAGGCCCCAATATCAGGCTAGTATTATTGCTAATACAAATCCCTTTTAGCCCAAATGTCCTAAAACCATCCTTAGATTGCTTTGTAGTTCCTTGCTTACAACCAACTTCCTATCACATATAAAATTATACTCTAATAATTTAACAACATTCAACTTGACCACTTAGTTATCTTTTACTTTCCAAGTTGACTACTTTCTCTTTGCTCAATTGTATGTTGCATTGAAAAAACGTGCATTAAACAATGTTGGTGCAAGGTTTTATGTTATGTGCCTTAATTGGATCAACCTCATTGATCTAGTTTATTGTGTATTTTCTTTCATTTCTTACTTTCAAAATTACTTGAATTTTTTTTATTATCTTAGTAACAGTCATTTCTATCAACATAATCTTTTGTAGACCATCTATTTTTCCCTACTTGATGTGCTAGGTTGACCCAGTCAACCTTGTACACTTTTTGAGCCCCTATCTTTTGTGTTAGTTCAACCCAATCAACTCTATAAAGATTTTAGGCCCTATTTTCTATACTAGGTCAACCCAATTGACTCTATGTTGTTTTTACCTTCTTTGTCTACCGATTGAGTTCTCTATTTCACCTTCTTAGCATTATGCTCATTTCTCTTAATTCATTATGAAGTCTCCTATAAAAATATTCTTAGATAGATTAAATCCATTTATATACTATATGGGATGTTAATTTATTCCTCTCTTTTCCTCCCAATATCACCATCAATCTTGGGGAACCTCTTCAACTCCTTCATCCATCACTTGTAACATGGTGTAAATCACACCTCAAGATGAAGTTGATGGGTTTTATCCTTTCTATACTTACCAAGATGATTCTCATATTCAAAAACTTAAAATAATGTGGGAGTAATTGACACATGTTTAATCAATAATCCCACTAATAATCCATCTTCTAATAACCCTCCCCTAATACCAATTTGGGGACTACTTAGACAAACACCAACCCACCTCCTGATACAACTCAACTTCTTGCCCAAGTTATCCAACAAATTTAAATAATTAAAACTCTAACAATAACCAAATGATGAAAATTAAACATCATTAGATTAATATGGATAATCAACCTCTAACTATCATCCTCAAGCTAATCCCAATTACATTTCTACACTTCTTAGAGATGCCTTAGGCAATGTTATTCCTCAACCCATAATGAATAACAAGATGCTTCAAAATATTCAAAATGTGCCTTTAGCTCCTTTCACTATATCCATTGATATTGGTAACATATCTCCAACTATCAAGTATGATGGTACTAAATACCCAACCTCATTTCTCAAATCCTTTGGTAATATTTACAAAGAGTCAATCCAAACTAATACCTTCACCACTATTAAAATCTTAGTCAAAACCTTCACTAGTGATGTATTAGAATGGTACAACCAATTAACCCAAAATTATATTTGGTAAATTGAATATTTGTTCAATATTTTAGTTAAAGAGTTTCAACACAATAATCTTCTCAAAAATGGCCTTGGCCACTTCATCAATGCTAAGCAATCTCCCACTGAATCAGCTCATGAATTTATTAAAATATGGAAATAATTGGTCCATAAATCCAAATATAACATGATTGATGATAAATTATTCAAACTCTTTATAATTTCTTTATTCCTCTTTAATAAAAGGTTTGAACCTTTATTCCCCAAATACTTAATGAAGCTCTTGACTAAGATAAACATCAAGACTTTCTCATGAAGCAATTCAAAACTAATGCTAAACTTTTAAAAGGATATTTTTAAACATCTACCAATGCTATCACTATTAATACTTTATAAACCAAACTAGGATTTTCCAAAGTTAATATCCCTTCATATTCTCACACACCACTTTCTATGCAGTAAATGTAACAACTCTTACCACCCTCTAGACCTTTCACTTATGTTAACAATCATCCTAAGTGGTATGACCCTAATACATTCTATTGGTTTCATGATGACATTGGTCATGACCATGAATTTTGTAGAGATATCACTAAACTATGTCTCTTTTACAATTCACAAAAATCTAGCCTTAAAAAATGCTTTCAAACTCATACTTATAGGAAACCAAATAAAAAATCAAAATTCTAAGACACCAAGTTCTAATTGTAGAAGTAGTTGAGTATTAAATGTGGATTAAATAATGTAGTTGAGAAATTTCATAAGATACCATGCTTCTATCAACATGGAAATAAATTTGTTTGGCAAAATGTAGCTAGAAGTGGTTGAAAATTCCTTGGGACTACCATTCAAACTTGTCCATACACATCCTTGTAATAGAGAAAGATCATATTTAAGGTGGATTTATCCTTAAGGCATTTCAACCTTCTCCCAAATTTGCATGCCATGTTATTCATAAGTGCCAATAGTTGAATTCATACTTGATTTAGCTGCTTGTATCAGTTTTGGGTGGCATTCTACCTTGACATTTTTTCATTAGTAGCTACCTTGTCGATTCTACGTTTAATTCCATTTCTGGTGGTTGGAACTCTTATTTTTATGTATGACATATTAAGATTGAGCCATGTTATTTATAGTTGGAACCAAATCCCCATGCTTCCTCAAGATGACACTCTTATCTATAATATCTTTGACATAACTAAAATGTGTTTGCCACACTATGATTAATACTTCTAGCCATTTTCACATTAAAGTTTGCATTCAATTCATCCATTTATTATGTTGGTGAGAAACTAATTATTCTTGGCCTATGCTCTTAGACTTAAGAACATTGATCTTTATCCTTTGATAGTTTTGACAGCTAGATGAACTGTCAAATTTATGCTAGTGTTTTACTAACATTAATGCTAGTGTGTTCTCTATCAGTGAGGTCATTCCACATGGTTGCTCCACATTCTTTTACTATTTGATTAGGTCTTGATATGTGTTAATTGTATTTTAGCCATTGTGAAGTGGGATTTCACTACATGGCATCATCTCATTTACCCAAGGCTCTGATGTGTTTTAAGACTATATGGACTACCTAGGGTAACAAGTCACCAAGATCATGCTACTTGGTGGCATCCTACTTACCCACTCACCTGGAGGATTTTACTATGCATAAATTTACCTAGGGAAGTAGGTCATTGAGATTGTTCCACTTGACAACATCCCACTTACTCACTCACCTAGAGGATTTTATTATAGACAGAGTCACCTAGGACAAGGGGTCACCAGGATCATACCACTTGGTAGCATCTTGGTGATCAAGAGAGTTATAGGTTCTTGAGTGAATTTGAAATACTCAAGTCCTACAGAGTAGTGGAAAGATGCCAAATGGTTTTAAAAACCCTTTTGAATAATTGGATAAGTCCCAAATAATCTTTGGCAAATAGGTCAGAGGCCCCAAGAGCTACAAAATATCATTGTGTGGCTATGGGAAACAAAGTGAGAACTTGTAAGTAGTAAATAAAAATAACATAGTTACAATTTTCAATTTTAAAAGTTGATGTCTAAGTAATTCAAATCAAAATGTCTATGTTTTTGAAATAAAAGTGAAAAGGTAGATAAACTTAGTGAAGAGGACTAAACATGTTTTAGAAGAAGGAAGTTCTTGGAAAGTTGGCAATGGCAAAAAGGTGAAATTTTGGGAAGATATTTGGTTAAAAGGAAAACCTTTGCAAGATGAAATCCAAGATAAAGATGTTATAGACTGTTGCAAGCAAAGAGTGGGAATAATGGTTAACCAATACTGGCAGAACAACTCCTGGGTGAACCTCACTGACTATGATCAAGATTTCAAGGATATTTAACTATCCCTAAATGCTATATCTCTATACCCTAATCTTGAAGATAAGATTGTTTGGCACAATGAGCCAAGCAGACAGTTTAAAGTTTCTTCCATTTTCACTTCAAAGGGAAATGGCAACAAACTACTATGGATGAAGGCCTGGATCAAGGGGCTCATCCCTAAAATCAAAATCTTTTTCTGGACCCTTCTCTAAAACAAAATCTTAACTTTGGACAATTTACAGAAAAGAGGAATATATATTGTGAATAGGTGTATTCTTTGTAAGAAGGGCCTTGAAGATAGAGATCATTTGTTTGTAAATTGTTCTTTTACACAGCTAGTCTGGAAAGAGATCCTCAATCTGTGGGGCATCACATGGATCCATCATAAAAACATGGAATTATCTCTTAAAAGCTGGTACTGCCCCTCCAAGAATTTTGAAGTAATTTTTTTATGGAAACTTACTCTTCCCCATATTTGGTGGGGAATATGGAAGGGAAGAAATAACCAAATTTTTAGAAATAAAGAACTCCCTGGATGGGTGGTAGGATAGAACATCATTAGAGCTATTAAGGAGAATTTTTTATCACAAAAGAATCCAAGCTCAACTCTCCAAGTGGATAATCCCTTAAGTACAGAAAATTCTAAAGGTAAACCTGATAATCCCAGATTAGGAGTTACATGGAATGCTCCCCCTCAAGGGTGGATTAAAGGAAACTTTGATGGAGCTGCTAAAGGGAATCTGGGGAATGCAGGTTGTGGTGAAGTCTTGAGAAACCATACGAGAAAGGTTATTGATGCTGTTGCAATCCCCATCGGTAAATCGAATTGCCACATTGCTGAAGCTACTGCTGCCCTTCAGACCATCAAAATAGCTGTGGATTTGGGATATCCCAAATTGTGGCTAGAAGGGGACTCATTGAACATCATAAATATTCTTAACAATAAAAATACTATGTCTTGGACTATAGAGGCTATGGTAATGGAGATGAGAACCTTAATAAAAAAAATTGATAAAGTGACTATAACCCACACCTATCGTGAAGCCAATGGAGTTGCAGATTGGTTAGCAAACTGTGCAGTCCAGATAGGACAAAAAGTGAGGTGGCAAGAAACATTAGAAAAGAATGTGGAACTAAGGGCGCTCATTCTTCATGATGCAACTCATGCAAAGGAAGGAAAGATTAGATTGTAATAGAAATATAATGAGTAGGAGGAGTGGCTTTGCGGGGAAAGGTCTACAATCATTAAAGAGGAAGGCTCTTGAGAGTGAGAAGTGGATCCTGAACGTGCCCAAACAAAGCCAACTTTCAAATCAAATTGGCAGCAGGGGGGATCATTGTAAAGTTCATAGCGATTGGGTTTCAAAGGAGATGAGTATGGCTCATAAAAGGAAGGGAGAACCAAGGAAGCAGGAACCCAAAAACTGTGATGAATGGAGAGAGAAACAAGATGTCTGGAGAATTTTGCAGAAAGGAAAAGTCGTGAACTATATGGAAAGGCTACATGGGTCAAAACCGCATATCACTACAGCTTTTTTCAAAAATTGGATTGATGAAAGGGTCACTTTGCATGGTATCATAGTGAACCTAACTAAGGATTTTATAGCAGAGGTTACAGGGCTACCTACGAATGGACTTAAATTCTCCAAGCAGACAAGCATTTCAAACGAGGCCTTTTGTAAGTTCCCCAAGATGGATGTGGAAGAGCAGAAGCTGGTCAAGAATGGGGATTTCTATGAATTGGAATAGATTAAGGGGATATGGAGGGATGTCTTATGCTGTATAAGGGAGTATTTCATCTTAGACAGAAGAAGCAAGAGAGTGCATAAATTCCACTTTGTTTTCCTTAATCATTTTAGACACAAGGTAAGATTGTCTTTTCCCTTTTACCTGCGCTTCTCTTTGGTCCAAAGTTTATTTGCTCACAGGAAGAAGGAAATGCGTCCTATCCTGTATGAAAGCCTAATTTTGTTAATCGAAGGCTACTGCAAGAATAAAGCTATGGTTAAGAACCCTAACCAGGGGAAAAATAAGGAGTCTAGGAGCAAAAAGAGTGAAATTGTAAAAGGGAAAGACAAAATCAAGTTCCCCAGCACCAAAAATTAGAATGTGGAAGAAGATACAGAGCGGGAGAGAATTGATAAATCTGGAAGAAGAAGAAGGTACTGAAAGCTGGAATACAAATTCAAATGAGGACGAAGAATGTCAAGAGAAGAATGAGAAAGGAGGAGTCAGCAAAGAGGAGGAATCTAAAAATAGTAAAGAAGAAACTGAGGAAAATCAGAAAGTGTCGGAGGAAGATATTGTCCAGGATGGCCCTGTTGAGGACCCTGTTTCAAGAAATGAAAGGGAAAATACAGTTCAGGATGACAATCAAGAAATGGACATGGAAATTCAAAATAGAACAAAAGAACAGTATCAAAGGGGCTGAGAGGATCACTTTGAAGAAGGCAGGAACAGTCCCAATAAGAATTCTGAGGAATGGAGAGAGAAAAGGCAGAAAGATGGAATGCACACACCTATGAGCTGGGTTAATTGTAAAGCAGAGGCTTCTCTCCAACTTGATTCTTAGATGTGTAAGGAGATTAAGGATCTCAAAAGGAAAGTGGAAATTATGGAAGATAACCAGAAAGCTGCATGGAACAAAATTAACATGGAAAAATAGATAAGAGATATCCCAGTCAAGCTCAAAGATTATGAGAATAACCTTTGGGAACTCATTAGGGAGAACAAAATGAAAATGGAGGAAGTAACGTCCAACATATGTGCTGCAACTGCCAATATTGGAAAAAGAGCTAGTGATGAGACCAAATCTTTGGAGGGGCCTAGCAAAAGGATGAGACAAAGCTCAAGAAAGCAGGCTACACAAGAGGGAGCCAAGTTGGAGGCAACTACCACTCATGATACTATTGTGAAAGGTATAGAAACTGTGAAAATGATTTTGGAACTGGAAGAATAGTCTGGTTCTTCTTGCTGGTTATGTTTTCTGGTCCTGTTCTTTGGTTTCTTTTTGTAATCTTCTATTTATGGTGTAGCCAGATCTATGTTAAATTTGGGTTTTGACCAGTGGTCTCCCTGGTGGTTTCAAGTCCATATAAAACCTATTTTTGCTACTTCTCTGTAGTAGTTTTTAGGTTTTTCCTGTGGGTGTTGAAGCTTTATCTTTCTTTCCTTGTACTTGGGTTTCGGGATCCCATCAAAACCTGTTTTTACCTTTATCTAAAACTTAGTGAAGAGAAATCCATTTTAAATGAATCCAAATCCATTTTCAAAGTAGATTTTGAGAATTTTTATAAAAATGACTAAGGTAAAAGTTGAACATAAGTAAACATTTATCCAATTTAAATAATATTGAAGTAGAAATGGATTGAAAAGAGGGTTAATTTAGTGGAATAAAGTATCCCCATTTTTTAAGAACCTTGGTAGATTGATCATGTTTACTAGAAAATGACTAAGTCAAAATTGAAACAATCATAAGCACATAGCCAATTTTCACTAAACCAAATCAAAAATGGGATAGATTGCTAAGGGAAAGACTGTAAAAGACTCTAAAAAAAGTTTGATAATTTACATAATTCTACGTCAGATTCTCCCCAAAAAAAGTATTTTTCAAGCATTTTTAAAATATGATTTTAAAAAGGTCAAAATATTTAGAATTAAGCAAATTCAATAGAGGGTTCAAATAGGAAAACCACCAAAAAATCCCAGCACATCAAGATCATACAATAAAATAGGGTCTCCATCTTTAGCTAAAAATGGGGCATGTTGTGTGATTAACAACAAATAATAACTCTTTCTAGGAGATACTCCCAAGTATCTCAAGAATCTAAAATCTCTAGCTCTCATTCAAACACAAATATTATATATAAGCCATATTTCAAATCAAAATCAAAACATGAAGGTGTGAAATTCTACTTCAACACAACACATACTAAACTACAATTCTACCTAAAGATCATTAATGTGTGATTTTATGTGATTAAATTATTTATCTTGTAAGTGCACATAATAAATCAGATTTATCTGAATGATGGGTAATGTTAAAAGGAGAAAGGATTTTGAAATTTAGCTAAGGGGGGAAATAGTGTGGGCATTATTCTACTACTAGCTAGGTGTTTATAACCCCTATAAAAATACCTTTAGTCCCTTCCTAAGATCTTACACCACTACCAACTAGGACAGAAAGCTTATGATGGAGGTTGCCAAGATCGCCTTTTCAAGGATAATTTTTAGATTTTATATTTTACACATTCTTTTGAAAGTATATTTTACTTTGCTTTTATCCATAGAGGGTTAGGGAATAAACCATGGGTTGAGTAATAATCAACAAGTGCACATTCAATTAAAGTAAAGGCTAAAAAATTCAAAGTTGCATTATGCTTCATATTTTTTACTATGTGTATTTGATGATCTAAGATCAGAAAAGAAGCCCTTATAAATTCATATGATCTATTTCAAATCATTAGCCTTGAGCATTTTAACCATACAAGGAAAATGTAGCAATTTATGAAAGTAATTGAACAAGGTTTTAAACATTTTTATGTATAGGAATGTCATTGGTGTTATTCACAAATAATTTGCCAATTCACTATCCTTAAACTAATCAGGGGAACCCTCAGGTCAAAATAGTAGGTTCAACTCAAAAACCAATATCACACAACTAAACCAAGCACTGAAAAGTAAAGCAAATAAAAAAAATCAATGAGAGAAAACCCGAACTAAAACAAGGGACATGAAGAAAAACAAACTAACAAATAAGAAAGAAACAAGAAAGTATTTATAGGGTTTTCTAGGCTAAGTTAAGCCTGGAAGTAGTGTTTTAAGAATTTTCCATTGATGGGAAATGGGATATCTTCATCAGTTAGACACCTTAAGTGGAAATCACTCTCACTAAAAATTTTAGAAATCAGATAGGTTCTATCCCTAAGGCATCAAATTTTTGGTGTTTCCCCTTCTATTCATGAACCTTATCCCACATAAGGACTAGGTTTGATACTCAAAATGCTTTTTATTTGGATCATTTTTCAAACCAACATTTGATAATCCCTTGGTGTTTATTTAATTGCAACAAATTTGCATCACATTTTTCATCCAAGTGCATAAGATTCAAGAGACAAGCCTCTACCTAGTCATTTGCTTTAAAATAATTAATCATAAATTGTAAGTTAGAAATCCTTAAGTTAATTGGAAAAATAAGGTGTTGGCCATAAAATAAGTAGTGATGGGTAGTGCCTAAAGTTTCTTTAGTTCTATTCTTATCAACCCACAATGAAAATTTATAGACGTTATGCCAATTCCTATTATTCTTTTCCAGCATCCTATTAATTATGTTTATCAAAATCCTATTAGTGGATTCAACTAGTCCATTTCCTTATGAATAATAATTAGAAGAGAATTTTTGGATTACTTGGTGATCATATGGCCATTCCAAGAATTTCAAAGATGATAAAGTGGGTCCATTATCACATACTAGTGCATAAGGTATTCCAAACCTTGTCACGATGTGCATCTCCAGGTTTTAGATAACTACGTCAGTTATGCAATTCTTGAATGGTTGAGCCTTAGCCCAATAAGTGTAGTAGTTTATGGCTATGAGAATTAATTTTTGTCTTGTAGATGAATTATTTTTTTTTACCATAAAATCTACTCCCCACTTTTCAAATGGTCAAGCTTCAACTACTAGCAACAAGGGCATCATTAGAGTAAATTCCCTATGTGTAGTTGTTTGGCATGTATTATAGTTTCAAATATGTAAATGCGCATATTTACCAATAATATCATGTTATAAATATTTGGTCAGCTATGGTATCACCCAAACCATACCCCATCCCATATTTTCCATGAAAATCATTAAGAATGCCTATTGTTTTATCTATATTAAGACATCTCAGATAAATTCCTTCATGGTTCCTTCTATAGAGCATGCCAATTTTGATCATAAAGTGGTTTATCTTTAAGTGAAACACCCTTATCTATGTATAATCTAAATGATCATGGAATTTAATTTTAAGCAAATAATGGACTACATCATTGTACCAATCATCATTGGTGATGTCTTCAATCCTATATTGCTGGCAAGTGATTTACAGATCTAATTCTACCATAGTTTTGTTAAGTCCTTAGCCTCTCACAATAGTCATTAACTAAAGTTCAAGGTCAAACTCTCGAATTATATTCATCCACTTGGCTCTTCACTTGCCTAATTAGTTTTGCATTAGCATGGCTTTGATTTTTAGATTAAGCACAATGACAGACTTATTATGTAATATGTAATGATAGAATTTCTCGACATCATTGATTAGTGAAAAGGCCTATTTATCCATCATAGTGTATATCAATTTTGTATTATTAAAAGGCAAAAACATAAATGAAACAAGTCATTCATCCCTAATTATTTTTCTTTGTGTCAAAATAGTAGCAGTCGAATGCTTTAAAGTGAAAGATTAAATATAAAAAGGTTACGTGTAATCATGGCTGATTAACACTAGTATGCACATAATTACCTCTTTGATATAGGTGAAAGCTACATGTGTTTCACTTATCCATTTGATTTTATTGAGCATACTATTCAAAGTTCTAACTACATCTATAAATATAGAGATAAACTTCCTCACAAAATTAATCTTGCCAAAAAATTACTTCAACTACTTCTTCATGCTGGACAATGGGATTTCTATGATAGCTTAAATTCTCTCAAGGTCTATTAATATACCCTGATTGGAAATGATAGGGCCTAATAGTTTCCATTAGATGACCCCAAATATACACTTATTTGGGTTTAATGAGATCCCATGATCTTTACATCTTTATAGCACTCTCATCAAATATTTGGCATGGTCACCTTTATGTTTGGAGAAGACCATCAAGTCATCCATATATATCACAATACACTTTCCCATAACATCTTTTAAAGCTAAGCCCATGTCCCTTTGAAATATAGTCCCAACATTTATGAGGCCAAAATTCATTCTTGTATAAGTGAAGGTGCCCCACTTAGTTGTGAACATTGTTTTAATTTAGTCCTCATAGTTGACTATTAACTGATTATAACTAGAGTACTCATCGAAGAAGGACATCAATTAAACGTTATTGACAATTTGTAAAAATTAATCTAATGAGGAAAAGGGGTAATTATCCTTTTTATATGCCTTATTCAAATTAAATAAATCAACATAAAGTTTGATCTCCCCATTCTTATTCCTCACTAGTACTAAGTTGGTAACCCATGTGGAGTGCCTAACTAGAAATATGATTCCTGTTGTAAGTAGTTTCTACACTTCTTTAAAATCAATGGTTCTAATAAAAGATTGATAGGCCTTTATCTCTACCTAAAATTCCTAACTCCTAGGTTTAGGGTGATTGTGTGTGTCAATATGGAGGTGTCGAAGACTTTTAGATATTTGTAGCTCCATGCAATCACATCCCTAAAATCTTTGAGGGCTTGTGCCATTTCTCATTTCTCTTATGGGGTACTGGTTGTGCCTAGAATCACTTTTTTAGGATCATTTGTATTACCCAAATTTAAACTTTTGTGTGACATGCCCATAATAAGGGTAGACTTATCCTTTTTATTTTTATGATCCATGCTAAATAGTCTCTCAAGTGAGACCATCCCTTTGGGTATGTTGTTTGTCTTCATATTCATGGTCCTGTCCACATCTACCTCAAAGTCTTTTTGACCATCCTCATCATCAATTTTATTGGAAAATACCTCCATATTGGTGATGAAGTCTAATGTGTGTTGGTCATCAATAAAAAAATTTAAATTCATGATATTATCTGGGATGGAGGGGGTAGAGACTAGCTCTACTAAGAATCTTCTCATCTTTGAATTAGCAATGGGTCAAAAGTAACTACAATAGTAGCTAGTGCATTTATTATGTAGTTCTTCTATCTAGGTAGAGTTTGGCATTCAAATACATCAAAATATTATATTAGGTTCCAAACCTAGTTGTGGTATCTTGAAAAATGTGTATCATTACGTGAACTAAATTTTGACTTGTTTAACCACTAATTCTGAGTTGCCCAGTACTCTAATTTTTTTCACCTTCTTTTCCAAGGTGAATTAAATTCCATGGATTAATGCCTCATACTTAGCCACATTGTTTATAAAATAAAATTATAGGCGATATGCATATAGATAGGATTTTTCCCTTAGAATAATTACTCTACTCCATTGCCACAACCACTTTTGGATTTGGAGCCATAAAACTTTAATGTCCATAGATCAGATTCTACTATGTGCACTGATGATTTGTGCAAGGGAAGAATTATTATAGTGTTCACCTCTTGATGCATTTTCTCATCCATAATTAAACTTGTGTTTTTCCTTTTATTTAGTGAAGGCCTTTCAGCCAGATCTTATGTGTAAGGGGTAATCTTATGGGTATTTATTTATCCTTTCCTCATTGGAAGAGCCTGAGATGAACTCTTCACTTCTTCTAGGACTACCTAGCCTCATGTCTTCATATTTCATTGAAAAAATGTTAAGTCTTTCAATTGACAGGGATGCTATGGATAATTATTCTAAGGGAGAATCAAGGATATAGCTATTTGTGATGGTTATTTCACCTTGTGGAAAGCATAAAAACTTTTCATTTTTTCTTAAATCATTATGTTTAAAACTTTCACATGCTAGATCAAAATTCTAAAATGAGATTAATTCAAGGGCACCATAGAATTCCTCTTCATCCAACAGTTTCAACTCTTCTAATTCTATACGTTAGTTTACACTAAGCATGTTAATAAAGAGGTTGTTATGGGTTCTTTCTTCTTTATCAAGTGAGTAAATTCACATTTTTTATTCTTCATAAAGGATCTCATTTATTTCGTTATACTCAGTGATTACATATGTCATCTTCAATTCTAATTTGGTTGGGCAAACTGTAGACACTCTAAAACTACACCTTGGCTAGTTGTTGATGTTGAACCACCATGGACCCAATTTCAATCCTTAGATTAGCTAATCATCTAGCTAACTCACTTCACACCTTTACCATTGACTTAAATTTTTAATCCATATATCTACTTTTAACCCATTTTTCATCCAGACCCTTGACTGCTACTGGTCAACCTAACCGGTGATGGTTATCCTGACCGTCATCAATCATGACCACAAGCCTGCTTTAAAGCAACTTCCAGCTTTGTGAAAGATAAGCATTGAAAAAATTAGTAACTTCCTTGTGTGAAGTAAATCATCTTTAAAACATTCTTAATTACCATTTTTTCCCTTATCTAATTAAGTTACTTCCTTTTGCCTAATTAGTAACCTCCCCCATCCCAATTAGCAACTTCATCCTACAAAAGGAGAAGAGGAGGAAGTGAAAAGGGATCCAAAAATGAATTCATGTCCAAGATATTATATTTTATTTTATAGGTATCTATCATCCCTTCAATAAGCAAGCAGTAGCATTGGAGACCCAAACCTCTATCTACATCACTTTTAAAGGTTGAAGTATCGTCACTAGCCAGATTGCCTTAGCCCTCCACCATCAAGCTATAGGCCTATATCAAAACTTCCACCTACTTATTCATCATTATGTAACTCCACTTAGATATCTTCCTAGAACATATAGGCAACCACTGACGGTTAGCCCAACCATTGTTGGTTACCTCAACCATCGTCGTTTACCCAATCATCATCAGTTACACCAATCGCAGCCAATTCACCTAATTATTACTGATCACTATGGCACAAAAATTATAGAAAACTATTTTGAGCCCCTTACCCTCAACCAAACCCACTTTTCTCTATTTATACTTGATAAGATTAACCTTTCTAATTTTCTAAACTAGACCCTGACCATTTTACCATAAGTAATTGACCGACTTTTGCTATTTTAATTCTTTTCTTTAAATAAGCATCTATTTTATTTTTCTTGCATGTATTTACTTTCATATCATTAAATTCAAGTGTTCTTTATTTTAGTTTATATCAGCTTAATTGTCATAACAGTGGATTGATAGCTTCTTAGCAAGCAATATGCTTCTTAGATCTAGCTAATGCTAGGAAATCCACTCAACCACCCATCTAACAAACCCCTTTTCGATTATTTTTCGCATCTGTAGGTTATTCCTTCCTAGCCAAAGAGGAGTTCCCACTATCATCTAGATTCATGTGCACACTTTACCAAGTATTTTTCTACACACCCTATCACTAGTTTCATTACTTTACTTTCAAACTAAGAAATGAGTGAAATTAACTGAAACATTTTGGCATGCTCGGTGGGACCTAGTTCCCTTTTTATTCCTTATTCTTTGCTCATTGAATGAAATATAAAAATTTATTTTTGGGATTTAAATCAACCTTTTACATACATTGATTACCTACTTGTCTTAGTTCATCTAGTAACTTATTATCACACACTAAGCCAAACCACAAAATAATTAACACATAAAAACATACCTGAGACAAGGACCAACTAAGATTTCATCACCTAGCGAAAACCTTGAACCTTTTCGTCTATCCTACTTGGATTTTACCACCAAGGGGAAAACCAATTTAGCTCTCTAGTTGAGTATAAAATCTGAAATTAGTATATTTTAGCTAAGCATCCAACACTCTTACCACTATGGGACTGTGAAGTGAGGGAGTAGGCCCTAATACCAAGCCATGTACTCAAGTTCAACACAAATTATCCTCTTGAGCACCTAAAAAACTTGAAACCAACCTTATCTTTCCTCTTTAATACCCAATCTACAAGCCAAATTCCCTCTTCACATTTTCTAAGGCATAAGCCAAAAGCAACCTAAAAATAATTCTAGGATTTAATGCACTTTTAGTGTATGCATTGTTTGCCTTGAATTCTTTGTTTTATTGCTCTTTGTTTGAGGTGTGAGTTTCACTACATTAATTCTTATTTTCTCACATGGTCTTTACTAGACAACAACTAAGAAACCAAATTGATCAACCACCACCTTCTTCCTCTTCCTCCATGGAATAAAATTATAATGATGAGGGTTCACCTCATTTTTGTCCCCCTCCTACTAGAATCCTAGTTGTTTCTGAAGGTGATGCAGACTTCACTACCTTCCTTGACAACAATCTAGTTTCCCTTCAATACTATCTCAATAACTTACCCAATCATAACTTTATTGCTTTAGTTCCTCCAATGGATCCTCCTTACTGAATGCCTTCCCACCTTATGGTGGGTACCACCTCAACCCAGCCATTATTGACCCAAGCCTCCTCTTCTTCCAACATCCCATCTACTACCACTACCCAAACCCAATCCAATATTCCAACCTCCAACCAAACACCTCCTACCACACCCTACACTTCACATATAGGTTCAAATTTACATCTAGTTACCTTTACTCTACTTACCATGGGGTTGTCTTCTACCCCTATTTCCACCCTCCACCTTGTCTCAACCAACCCATCAACTTCTACCTCATTTTAGAAATTGGTGCTCTTTATACCTCAAACACTTCCATCCATTAGCACTAGAGTCACCACTCAACCTCAACTTACCCAACCTCAACCCACCACCTCAGCCATACCTTTAATTCAACCCACCTCTATTACTCAAAAAGTGCCCATGATAGCCTATTAATATGTCTCTAATCCACAAGGGTACATAGCACCTTCCACCTAACCACTTGTGTCAATTAACCCCTATGTGACACTATCTCAACCTTTTGTGACCACTTACCAATATACAGCTTCTTCAACACCTTCTATCACTTATCCAAACATAGTTATCACCTAACCTCAATAGAATATGCCTCTTAATTTTTCAGCTTCCCAACCCCATCTAGACTTGATCAAGATGTTAATGGATAAAATGACCAACTTGGAGTTATCCATCTTCAGGTCTCATAACCTTTTATCCTATGATCAAATTTGTAATGAAACCATTCATTCATCCATCCCTATTCATGATTATCCTCCTTAAAGGGAATTTCCCAAGTTCTCTAAATTTCAAGGTAAGTAGGACCCTCAATAGCATTTGAGAGCATTCCATCATTCTTTCTATTTAATCACATATGATGATGCTCTCCTTCTTTAAACCTTCCCCATGTCCTTGTCTAGGCCTACCTTTGATTGGTATAGTGTTATTCCCATGCACTCCATCTTTTTTCTCTCAACTGGCATAAATATTTTTAGAAAACTTTTTGGTAAACATATCTAAAAAGGTTTCTATTACTGACCTCTATTCCATTAAGCAATTTGATGATAAGTCAATTGTTTATTTTGTTGTTAGATGGAGAGGTCTCATCAACCAACTTTCTTTTTCCTTACCCTAACCTGAACTGATTGAATTCTTCTCTTAGGGTTGTGCCAAACATATTACCCCCACTCTTCAAGTTTAAACCTTCCAAACTTTTGATGAGGCATTCACCATGGCACAAAAACTTGAAAATTGGGACATTAATGAGGGGAAATTAAAATTATGAAACAAAAACTTTAGTTTTAAATCTAATGATCCTTCCTCTACCAAAACCACTAACCAATCCAATACCAAGGCAAAAGCATCCACAAACTCAACTGTTCTACAAACTGCTCCACCTCTGACTATTAATCAGTCACCTCCAACCACTTATTCAAAACCTCCTTAGTAACAAAACTAAAACCAACACCAAGATCCTCCAATAAAATATACTCCCATTAGAGAATCATATGCATCAATTTTGGATAAATTTCTCAAAGCCAACCTCATCCAACTTTCACCAATTAAACCACCCCAGCAATTTGATTCTTCTCACCCCGTACCTTGGTGGTATAATGAAAATGACCATTGTGCCTTCAATCATGTTGTATGACATGACATTAATAGATGTAATAACTTCAAAAGTCTTTTCAAAAATTTGATTGATAGTGGTGGACTTGCATTTGATAATCCCAGTGCCCCTCCTAATCAGTCCCTTGACATTTTTTGCAAGCCTTTTCCCAATCACGCTCCTTCCACCCAACACCATGACAATAAACCTAAATCATCTCACTCTCATGAGGCACATTTAATTAATGTCATTAATAACAATCCCTTTATTTAAGAGACCATTACCTCAATCTCCTAAGTGGAAATACTAAACTCACCACCCATTCTTTTGGATACCCAAACTGAAGAATCAATCCCCCCTCTCTCTTCATTTGATGACACCTTGTCTTTAACTATCTCTCCTTTAGTGGAGGTACCGAAGGAGGCATCTATTGCTTTAACTACCCATTTTTCCTCCCTTCCACCCATTCAAGTGGTAAAACTACCCTCTATTCCTTTGGATACCCAAACAATAGAAGCAACCATCTTCATCCCTCCCATTTAGGACACCACACCAACCTCTCTTATCATAGGACCACCCATTCTCATTTCAAAAACCATCCCAAAAAAAAAATTACCTCATCTACCCAACCACTAATTCTAGAATCTTCCCTCAAAAACAATAATGAAGGAGCCATTTCCTCTTCTCCACCTATGGGCTTAAATTTTGAAACCAATAACCAAGGAACTAAACCCATCTACAAACCCTTTTCTAGACTAGTCCAAAGCCTAGAATTCACTTCTCAATCCAACTCTGATAGAGCTACCTTTTGGCATCATCTTGGACTCCCTTACTAAAACAAATATAAATCTTCAACTTCACTTGAATCTACCCTTAAACCCTTTATTACCTCTTCACTGAATATCTTTTCCAAAACCATAGGTGAACCATCCCAACCACCTCCACCTAAAATTGTCAAATCACCTTATACCTCTCGCACCAAGGCAATCAAGAACTTAGGAATTCTTTCCACACCTAGTCATTATCATCCCCCTTTGAGTTAGACTTAACCCCATCTAGTCTACCAAAGAAACCTCCAACTAAACCAACTAATAAGGGAGAGTTACCTAAACCTCCACCTCGAACTAGACCCATACCACCTCCTTCCCATTTACCATCCATCTTAGGGCCCCATTCTTCCACCATTCCAATTACTTATTCCTCCTCTAATAAACCATCCCCTTTTTTTCCACCTACACCCATCAAACCCTCTAGTTCTCCATTATTTTTAACCAACCTATCTACCTCTACTTTCCTACCTATAGCTAAAACTTCATCATCCAAGACCTCCACATTAAAATCTTCAACCCCCAAACCAACCTTAATTAAGTAGACGATTCCTCTAACTACAACTCCCATAATGAAGCCTATGCCTGAGAAGGTTACCACTACTAAAACAAAAAACCCATTACCTCCAACACATTTTCTTGAATCCTATTCAACCATTTTTCAAAGTTTGTAAAATTATTTCATTAATTTACCTCTAATAAAACCTTTTAACCCTTCACACCCTAAAGCCTCTTGGTTTAATGATAACTTGATATGTCCATACCATAGGGCACTAGGACATGTCATGGAGATCTAAAAAACTCTCCAAGCACTTATTAATAGCCTATATGATGAGGATGATCTATTATCATATGAACCCTTCTTACCCCCACTACCAATCTTACCATCAACCCAACCCACCCAACCTTTACCAAGTCCCCCTTTCCTACATAAAAATGAGAAGGAAAAACTGAAGTAAGCATCAAACCCAAAAAACCCCCTTATCCATATTATTCATGTGGTTACATGATCCCAAGCCCAATAGAAAGATAAGGTAAAAGCCAAAGCCTCCATTCCATAGACCTACCCATCAACCCCTCAAACTACCAACCAAACCCAAGCATCTCTAACCTCACCTTCATAACCACCAAAACCCAAAGTATCCATTTTGGGAGCTTCTCCCCCCAACCCTTATGAATTCATACAATGGTTAGTGTTGAAATAACTTCATAAAAACATCAGTGAAAATGAGCCTCTATGAACTAATCAACACTTTTCCCCACCATCTCTAGGCACTGATCGAGGCTCTAGAATCTATTGAGGTTCAGCCAAATGATCCTCAACCTCTTGCACCCTTGATTGGAGCTCTCCAACTTTCAACCCTTATTGCCTTTTAAGATTATAAAATACCACCTACTAATCTTAATGACTATGATCCTCCCCTTTTTATTACTGTATACATCAATAAAACCTACATTAAAAGGGTTATGATTGATGGAGGAGCCAACATCAACATTATCTCCTCCCATGCATACGACCAACTTTTGCTACCTAAAAATATCATGTCTAAAAGTATGGAAGTCCTTCACTCCTTCAATGATACCATGGTCACTACCTTAGGGACTATTATCCTTCATATCTACTTGGGGCCTCGTAACATTCCTAAACTATTTAACATTATAGTTGGGGAGTTCCAATACAATGTCTTACTTAGATGCCCTTAGATCTGTGCTATGAGTTATGTCCCTTCTACCTTACATTGATGTGTCAAATTTGAGTATGGACAAGTTATTACCATCAAAGTTGATCCTAGTCCCTTTGCCTCTTGTAATATGACATACTAGCCTAATGGCATTCTCATTCCTCTATCATCTACCTCATAATTAAATTCTAATGAAATTACCCCACCAACTAAAACCATCAACACTTCTACTTATAGAAATGATGAAGCATCAACTAGCTCAACCATTTCATCATCCCAATTCTAGTCGAGGATCCCTTGTAATCCACATTTCAATGTCTTTCTTTGGGGGATTATCAATTGTTAGCCTTATATGCCTTCCCTACTCTACAAGAGTATGGGAATCACAAAAATAACCCTTCTTATGATCCTAACATCAGAACCATTTTCCCTTTTGGGCTCCCCAACAATCAAATAAATTTCATCTATGGCAAACTTAATCAACCACTTCTTGCTCCCACCACTACACCATTCATCTAACCATTCACCATTGATTTTTCCTAATTAGACAAATTAGCCTTTGCTAAAACTTACCTTTAATAGTGTGTTTAGAAGGGGTTTAGTCTTGGCCTTTATGAATAAGTACCTCATTAATTTGCCACCATCAAAACTCAAAAACCTCATGAGTTATTTGGCCTTGGGTTTATACCACTAGAAGAACCCACCTCACCAAAACACATGGCTACCATCGATGAAGATCTTCCATCCTAATCAACCCCACTTTCCTCAGAATTTGAGGACTCTACCATCATCCCATCCAAAAAAAAATTATCAATACCATTAGTTTAGGCACCCTAACTTACCAAAAGAATGGATAAACTAAAACCTTTCCTCTTATCTATCTCAAGATGATTGAATGTGACTCTCTCACCATCAACACCATCCAACATTAAGATGATGATTCCATTCTCACCTACCTCAATGCATGGGATTCTTCTATTCAAAATCCCTCCCTCCTAATAACTAAACCATGTTAAACAAATCAACTTGGGTACTCAAGATAACCCTTGTATCATCAAAATTGACAAATCCTTAAATTCCACTGAGCTACAGGACTACCTTTCTTTCCTTTGAGATTGTAACATAGCATTTACATGGTCCTATCAAGATATGCCTAGGATTGACCCTTCTATCACCCTCCATAACATTATCACTCATCCTAAGGTAAATCTAGTTTGGCAAAAGATCCATAGAATGCATCCTCATATAGCCCTCTTGGTCAAAGAAGAGCTTCAGCATCTCTTATCCATCAACTTCATCCAACCCATTGACTACCCACAATGGGTTTCTAACATCATTCTTATCACCAAGCCTATACGATGACTTTTCCTCTGTATCAATTTTAATGACCTCAACCTTGCTTGCCCAAAAGATGACTTTATTTTACCAAACATCGATCAACTTATTGATCTTACAACTAGTCAGGAAATATTATCTCTCATGGATGGTTTCTTAGGATATAAACAGATTCTGATTGCCCCCAAATATCAACATAAAACTTCATCACCTCATGGAGAACCTTTTGTTATAGATTCATGCCCTTTGGATTAAATAAATTAAAGCAACCTATCAATAGGCCATGACCTATATCTTCCATGATCTCAGCCATAAAATCATAGTGGACTATGTGGATGATCTCCTTGGGAAATCCAAACACCACAAGGATCACCTCGATGTTCTCACCATCATTTTTGACCACCTAATTCATTATCATGTCAGGATGAACCCTAAAAAGTGCATTTTTTGGGTCTTATTAGGTAAGATTCTTGGTTTCATCATCTCTTTACGTGGAATCAAAATAGACCCCACTAAAGTTAGAGTAATTTTGGAGATACCTCCTCCAACTAAACTTACACAACTCTATAGCCTAAAGGGCAAACTTCAATCCATTCATCATTTTATCTCTTAGATATCTGACAAATGCTAGCCCTTCCACCACCTCCTAAAGAAGGACACCTCCTTTAAGTGGACCAAGTAATGTCAACAAGCCTTTGATTTAATCAAGGTGTATCTTGTTACTCCACCTATCCTCACCCCTCCTAAGGAAGACCAACCCTTTTACCTATATATATTTGCCACAAATCTTTCCCTAGGGGTCATGTTCACTCATTGTGATGAATAGAATAAAGAGTAATCCATCTATTACATCATTCATACCCTTATTGAGTATGAAACTTGGTATACCCATCTTGAAAAGCTCTGCCTCACCTTAGTTTTTGTGGCCTCCAAACTCTATCACTATCTTCTTAATCATATCACCTATGTTATCACTAGCACTAACCCCCTCAAGTTCATGCAATCTAAGCCATATCAAAACCAATGTATGGCTAAGTGGCTCATGATTCTATCTAAATTTGATCTTGAGTTCCTTTTGAAAAATTCCATTAAAGGGTAGGTCATCATTGACCAATTGGCTAAAGCCCCTCTACCTGACAATCAACCTCTTCTTCTTGCCTTTCTAGATAAGTCTATTATAACTCTTTCTTAGGAAGAGCCCACTTACCGAATGACCATGTTTTTTTATGGCTCTAAATGCCAAAATGGTGGGGTTATTAGAGTTATTCTCATTCCCCTTAATGGGGAACCTCTTCCCCTTTCTTTTAAACTTGAATTTGAATGTACCAACAACATAGCTAAATACAAAGCCCTAGTCATAGGCCTTCAAACTACCTTATCTTTGGGAGTCAAAACTATCGGTATTTTGGGTGACTCCCAACTAGTCATCAACTAGGTCACAAGATCTTATCAATGTAAAAATGATGTCCTCTTAAATTATAAACAACTCATGCATATACTTTTAACAGCATTCGATCACTACATTATCCATTTCATTCTTTGATCTACCAACAAATTCATAGATAAGATGGCCTCCCTTACTTCACAAATTCCATCTCAACCTACCAAATCTAAATTATCCATCACCATCTACCATTTTATCACACCCTCATATATTAGTTTTAATCTTCGTACCATTTATAGTATGGATATGTCTCCTTTTGACATCTAGTATAACCAAGCTTTTGATTACCTTAACCTTGGCATCATTCCTCCCAACCTTTCAAAGAATGCCTAAAGAGCCTTTGTACATATTACCTCTCATTACACCATACTAGGGGGAATCCTTTATAAACATGGCTTCAATGGCCTCCTTATTCATTATTTGTGTAGCCAAGAAGCTTCCCATGCCATTAAAGAAATGCATAATGGAATCTTTAGGGGATACTTTAGCAGCCTAGTTATTTCTAGGCATATCCTTCACCTTGGTTACTATTGGCCCACACTCAATAAGGACTATTTTGACTATGTAAAGAAGTGTGTCAAGTGTCAAAAACATGTTAATCTACATCATGCACCTCCTCATGGCCTTCAAGTATCTATTAATTATTGGCCTTTCTCACAATGGGGTCTAAACCCTGTTGGGGAAATCAACCCCCATTCTTCACAATGACATCAATATATCATTACCACCACTGAATATTTCACCAGATGGGTGGAGGCCATCCCCCTTATATCTACCAAAGCTAAAAAAATTATCAACTTCATCAATCATCATATCATTTGCCACTTTGATGTTCCCCATAATATCATCACCAATAATGGTAAATATTTTAAAAACTAAAAAATCCAAGGTCTTTGTGATGCTTTTGGCATATATTTAATCTTTTCTTCACCTTATCATCCTCAATCCAATGGACAAGTAAAAACCTCAAACAAAACTCTCATCAAGATGATCACCAAAGTAGTAAGTGCTTTAGGTCAAGATTGGCATGTGTATATCCCCTTCATTTTATGGGCCTATCACACTAGTATTCAAACTTCTATGGGTACTACCCCTTTCTCTCTTATCTTTGGTGTCAAGGCAGTTTTGCTTCTTGAAGTCCAAATTCCATCCCTTTGCATATCTTTACATGAAATCCTTTTTAAAAGTGACTATCATCAAGAACACCTCACATATCTTGAAATCCTTAATGAACATCACCTCATAACCCTTAATCATCTTCATGTCTATCAAGAATGTATCAAACATGCATACAATAAACACCTGAAAGAGCGAGAGTTCAACATCAAAGACATCATCCTTAAGGAAAACTAGCATGTAACTAGTATGGAGAAAGGAAAAAAGGGTAAGTTTGCTTTTAATTGGCTTAGACCTTACATCATAACCCATAAGTATGGGTCAGGAGCTTATCATTTATCCTATCTTGAGGGCAAACTAGAACTTGAGCCTCTCAACACTTCACATTTGTATCCTTTTTATTATTGAAATAAGGATCAAACTCATTTTTATATCTAACTTAAGCTCGTCCCTTGGTTCATGAGATTTTCTCTACCTTTCACATTTTTAACTCCTTTGAAAACAATTAATTACAACATAGAGCCATGCAATTATCCATCATAGTTATGGCCTAATCCTAAGCATAGGCACCACGGCTCTACCCATGGCATGGTTCTCATGGATACTTTTCATCTTTTATCAGATGGAATCCCATGGTCAATTGTCTCTCAAACCACTTTCCCCATTTAGCATTAACCTTTTGTGCTCAAGCCTTGCCTCCATAGAGCTCAAATTTTGAATCCTAAATAGACTTTTCCATGTCTAACACACATTCAAAATATCACTTGCTTTATAGATTACTCCCTTGAAGAATAGCCACCCAAGAATTAAAAATTGCTTAAAAATAAAATGCTCCCTTGAAAGATAGCTATAAAATCCAATCCTATCCCACTCCCTTGAAGGATGGCTATGAAATAATAATTTGAAGCTTTTGGCATAGCTTAGCTTTAAAAACTTATCAAAATATTAAAAACAACAAACAATTTTATGTAAAAATTAAAGAAAGTAAGCCATAATCAGCTCTTATAAGTTCCTTTTGTAGACTTCCCACATCGATCAGTCTACATATTATGCTACTATTAGCTCCTATATATGGCATGGGTAGACTTCTTGTATTGATCAGTCTACATATCATACTAAGGCATAGACTTGTCTATTAGGATTCTTGTGTCACCTATAGAAGGGGCAAGCTAACCCACATCGGGTTACCTTTTTCATCTATTTAACACTCAACCGCCTACCTATTACTACCATTCCCCTCATCCATCTCTGAACTCAAGAGTTTATGAGCTTACTTGATACAAAGTGATCAAGGTACCCTCTTTCTTAATCAAAGCATGCTCCTGTGAAGCATTCGATAGTCTTATGTTCACTAAGTCAATTAAACTATGGTTTCTTAGTATTTCATCCTTGCCAACTAAAAACATCATGCCCTTTTTCTTTCCCTCTATTCATTAGTTCATATGTCTCATGATTTTAAATCTTTCTCACATTTAGTTTGTTATCTACACTTACTTCATGTGCCTCTATTATATTCCATAACATTATAAACCTAATACACATCTTACCCATAAACAAAACATTAGGGACCATAAATCATGAACAATCATAACATATCATCATAACATTATCATCGAGCATCATCAACATCACAATAAAATATTATTTTATCTATCAACCATATTATCTCATAAACAACATCATCAAAATATATCTATCAAAAACATTAAATATATTCATCAAACACATCATCATATATATAAATAATCATCATCATATCCATCATCAAATATTTATGCTAAGGAATCAACAATAACAATCAGCATGCAATATTTTCTATGTTATCCCTAATTTATGAGCATCATCACATCATAATCATAATACATCAATACAAACCACAAAACATCATGAAAAAGAACATGACATAGGATCTCATCAATATAAATGAATGTTCAAGCTATAATTAGCATAATCAAAGACTAATCATCATATACATCAATAAGGCAATACATGTCATCATATATCAATCTCTCATGCATATACATCTAACATCATCATCATGTAGGCTGATATCAAAATAAAAAAACATGTACATATAAAACCCCCCTCTATCAAGGCCCTAGGGCACCAAAACCACTACCACCTACACCACTACCACCTAAACCATCTATACTTGGACCTATACTACCATCTGGTGGTGTCCCCTTTGGTATCCCTATCAGTCCCACTATCAAGGCCCATTATCCTAGACTAGCTATTGATAGACCACCTACTAAGTTGGCCCTATACTCACCATAATACATCACTTCTAGTAGCTAGGTTAGCACCATCACCTCATAATATCTAAGCTCCTTGATGGTGGTTAAGTACCATGTCCTTGCAACTATGTCAGGTGGTCCTCCTACTACTACTTTGGCCACCCCTACTCTTTGTCTCAATGAGTCCTTCTGAGTCACTAACCCTAGAGAGATCCATGCATGATTGTACTCACCTATCAAAGTCACAACCTATCCCTATAGGGTGACAACCTATGCCTATAACATGGCCATGTACCCTTATAACCTTATCATCTAGGCCTTAGCTACTATCAGTTCATGTCTATCTAATCTATCATCCTATGTAGGCACCCCTATAGGATCCACTTCCATAGGCTATTGTTGCTCGTCACCCCATCCAAAATTAGATGTTGCATACCTAGCCTAGAACCATGTTGTATAACCATCTATAATCCCTACATCATTAATAGCTTCCCTCATTAGGATCTCCTCAAAATCTAAGATAACCTCTTATGGTTATGGCTCTAGGAGGTGTAACTTTGCATCTTCTCTCTTAAATCATGGAAAATCAAGAGGAATCCTCTACACTAGTCCACACTATCTCTGCACTCATTCAAATGAGATCAGCTCAGTCTCCACATTCTACCTCCCATATATCAAACACCAGCTCTAGAGTGCTAATGTGTGGTTCCTGTGCTTAGGCCAAATAGGATAATCTACTTATGGCATTCATACAACATCCCCTACCACTAATCCCTCCAAATCATCCCTAAACCAATCAATGTCTCTAGCTCCTCCACCAATGCCTATCAATGCATCAATATATCTCCATTGCATGATACCCACTAGAAAGGCTACCTAAGTGAACCCTTACCATGATAACCCCAATGGTCTCACAACATGTATGTGCTCAAATTTCCAACATTACAGCACAAAATTGACACTAATACCATATTATTTGTGTGTCTAAAAGGCCTAGAGCTCCCTGTATATCTAGACTAGTAGCACCAAGGCCCATCCAAATATAGTCCCTCTAAGTAGCATCTCCACTAATACCCCTAGCAATAGGTATAGAAACCATCCATGTCTTGAATATATCAAATAAAAACATGTAACTACCATCATCATTGTCATAAGGCATCTATCCTCTAGGGCCCTCTAGTATATCAACTTGATCTTCAACCCACTTACATGTCATTGAGTATGATCCTGATCAGCTCCATATATAATATACATATAACAGTCTCTATCCTCACTTTCAATATGATAAATTATCCCCCTAGATGGGTAGCCATGTGATCCTTATCACATCCTCCAATATGATGGCCATCTCACTAGTTGGCAACATAAAGGTGTTTGTCGTTGGGTCTCATCTCTCAAAGAGTACAATGATCATAGTTACATCTTATGATAGGTGTTAATAATTTATCATATCCCCTAGGCCAATTATCTCCATGTGCTTCCTCTCCTCTATTTTCATCCTATCTTGAACCTTAACAAATATCCTAGGGACTTGGTACCTTAACTAAATCTAATTGTGGGCTAACACAACAATCACATTAACATTTCAAAAATAAACTCATTATCCACCTACACCTATTAATTTCAATGTATTCTACTCTAACTTACCTTTCATACTTAGTACACACCCATACCTTTTATTTTTACCCATTTTAAAACTTACATCCTTCTCTCTCTAATCCTGGACCTCTCTCGCATAGCTTTTATTGACCTACATGCCACCCTCACATCCTATTTTTAGCATTTCAAACCTTTATGTCTAATATTTTCTAATAAGCTTTTTGAAACTTTTAAAAACATCATCAAATTATCCCTAAACTCCCCCTAACACACTTTCACCACTAAATTTTCCTTGAACCATTGATGGTCGCCTTACAACCCTTTTACTCCTAGGTTCGACTGGCATCAATTAGGCTGAACCATTGTTGGTCACTATGCGTGACCATAAATGGCATGAACCTCAAACCCACAACCTCTTGTATCCCCACCCAACCCTATTTTGCTTTAAAAAAACTACCTAGACCTATTCTACTACCCAATAGTAACTTAATACATCCTTCCCCTATCACTTTTATCCATAACCTTTGCCTAAACCAATAAACCTTAACCCTAGGGCATCATTCTCCCTAAAACCCTACCCAAAATTATAACCCAACCCTATTCCTATTAAATTCACATGAAACATCAGTCTAATTTAACTCACTAATCAAATTTAAAACACAATCAACCTTATTTTATAATTTGTGCCATGGTCAAAGACCCCATAGTTTTGTGTGGCCATACCCTCATCCACCCTCTATCTGGTCAACCACACACACTCAATCACTTGACTACACTTTTGATCAACCACTCAGTCACCTCCAACTCAGTAAGACCAACCGTAAGTGAATAAAACACACCAAATATTTAGAGCATTAATTAAAAAATGTCAAAACATGAAAATTATTTCACATTTCACTTTTACCCTCTTGGCCTTTTAGGGTTGTAGCCTAATCATCACCAGTCAAGGTGATCGGCACCGATCAACCCTAGGGTACACCCCTAACCATTACCAATTATTATTTTTCCCCAAATTTAAAATCCCCCCTCCCTTTTGGTGTTGATTTATGGGTAACCACTTGGAACTCCATTCACCAACCCTTTGAGAACTACATTTAGCCTAAAGTTTTTCGGATATTATATCCATGGAACTATGTAAGTAGCATCCACTTGCCTTGTGCATCTAGATTCAACTCAACCACCCCATTCCAACCAACCCACCAACCCATTTGACCATATCTACCTTGACGTTGGCTATTTTTGACCTAAACTCTTTGTAAATTTTATGTTGACTTTGCATTGGTCTTTTTTATTGTACCAACTCTTCTTTCCATGTTGCACTTTTTACACACCACCTCATGCATAACAAGACCATTTGTGTTTTTCTATGGGAGCACTTCCTATCTTTGATACCTATGAATAACATTGACCCTATTTAGGTGACTTGATAGGCTTAACTCCATTAGCTATGACCAATGTTGTGGACTGATTACCCTATCATATGTCTTCCTAGAACTCACCTTCATTTTTATCAACATTGGTAGCTTTAGTCTTTGTGTGATTTTGACTATATCACTTCATCATATTTTTTGTGTAAGTTTTCATTTCAAATGCCCAACCCATTTTATGTTACCCACATCATGACTCACCATTTACCATCTACCAAACCCTGATTAGATTTTAGTTTTGCCTCATCAATGCCCAGTTTTAGGGGAATACCTCCTCCCATACTTGGGGCCATTAGACCTTGACCAAAAAACTATTTTTTTTGTTCTACAAGTTATCGAACCAAAGCCACATAACAAAAAGGGGCAAAATGTAGACACTCAAAAACTACACCTTAGCTAGTTGTTGATGTCAAATTGTTTCACTAAATTTTGAATCTATTTGATATTTAAGGAAAAATAGAGATGAAGGGTAGGGATTAGAGATTAGAGAGAACCTGAACTAGTTACATGTTGTATCTAGATGATGTTGATCACTCATCTTTGGCTAGGAGGACTACTTACAAATACAAAAGTAATACCACCAAAAATATTTGTTAGTAGATATATGAGTGGGCTACCAAGCTATGATCTTATTCCTGGAAGTGTCAAACTTCCTTAGGGATGATAGTCCACCTTTTACAATAAAATGGTAATGAATAACAAAATGAAAGAGAGATTAAGAGAGAGATATTTATACTATTCTTGTAGTTTGAGTGCAGCAAAGAGTGACATAGTGTAGGTAATGTGAGTTATTTATATTATTGGAGGTTGTTTAGGTAAGGTTAGAGAAGTTGGTGGAAATACATAGTCACCAAAATCAGTTAGGTTGCCGATGTTGGTAAGGAGATATGATCGATGTTAGTTATGTGACTAATTTTGGTAGGGGCAATAGGTTCTTAGGAGGTTGCAGGAGCCTTTTCTCAGTTGGGAGGTAGATGTTGGTCAAGTTTGTGAGCCTTGGAAGAGTCGTAAGGGAGTGGGTAAGACTCAGGTGGCTCTAGACAGAGGGTTGATATTTTTGAAGTAGAGGGAAATATGTGGAGTATTAAAACTCTTTTATAGGGAGAGTCATGATGTTCATAAAATGATATATAGTATAACATAAAGTAATTATAAAATGACTATTTAAAGAAATTATAAAACACAGAGATATACTTAGCTAGTGAAATAGATGAATCATGAGTGTTGGATAGATGGCTCTAATGAGGCATGTTGAATTAATACATGAACAAAAAAGACAAGCATGTGCTACTAATTCAAAATAATCTAAGCTCTATGTATTATATCAATTCCTAATCTAGATTGATTTGTGTAGAATAATGGTAAGCCTAGACGTAAAAAGTTGAATGCTAAATCTTGTATGTGAATGACTAAATTTTTGATTTTTGATGACCTAAATATTAGCTTGGAATTTGACTTAAGTAACTAATGTCGATGATCCCATCAATGTCAACCGAGGGTTGACCAACGTCAATGGCATGAGAATAAGTAAAAGGGCTATTTATAGCCTATTTTCTATTCTTTCTCTTGCCAAGTGTGGTATCCGTTAGAAAATGGTTGAAATATGACGTTAAAGAGAATGTAGTTAGTTAGGAATTTATGTTAGGGGTGATAACAAGTAATAGGTAGTTAGGATTAGGGGACTAAGTCTTGAGGTGACTTAGAGGGTAAGAATTAGTCTTAAGATGAGGTGGCCTGGTAAGGTGGCATAAGTAGTGTTTAATTAACTTAATTAAATATTTTTAAATTAATTAAATGTGTGAGGAGTGAGAACATGGGTTAGGAAGCATAATTATTAAAAGGATATTGAGGGGGGTTTCAACACAGAGATTTATGCATGTGTGTAACATAATTTTAGTGTCTACATTTGCCCCTTTTTATCTTATAATTTGTATTGACAATTTGCAAGACAAAAATAGGAATTGGATGTTTTAGGTATGGGATGAGGGATCCCCCCTCAAAATAAGAACTGACGAAGGAGAATCTGGAATTGGGTACTAATTTGATAAGGAGTTAATTGGGTAGGTGGATGTTGAGTGAGAGTGTGGTAACATCATTAGTTGCATGTATACTACTATGAGTTATAGTTGACATAATCAATAATAGGTAAAGGCAAGGAGGACTTGAATAGAAATAACCAAATCACAACTTGTAAGTGATAGTTGATAAGGTTAAAATGATCAAAGTTGTAGCTCTAATATTCCATGTGTTCTAGGTATCTAAGGTAGGAAGTGTTATTGGTAAACACAAAAGGTTTTAGGTGATAGGACTGGCTTGGTCATGATCTAAAACACTTGATATACATATGTGTGTATAATACCCAACTATAGTAATGTAGCATAAGTGATCAAGACAAGCAATGCAAGGTTGGTTCAAAAGGGTCAATGGTCGAGCAGATATTCATGATCTCCAGTTAGAGTCATTGTGGGTGGAGATTTAAGTGATCTCCAAGGTTGGTTGTCATGGTTGGGGAGATATATGTGATCTCCAAGGTTTATTATTGTGGTTAAGTAGATATAAATGATCTCCAAGTTACCCCAAACTTAGGGTGTAGTCTAAAGGGTGGTTGGGATTGAAAACTCTAAGATTAATGTTGTTAATATTGGTTATGTCACTGATGTCAATAAGAAGTATTATCGATATCAACATCTTAGGTTAAGATTATCGATGTTGGTGGGTGACCAAATCTAACAAAAAAGGGTTTGATGGCCCACCAAAACTCATTTGTGATAGTTGATCAAAGAAAAAGACCTATGAGTGTTGTGGGGCATAGGATAGCTCTATCATGTCTATTTGTGGTGAGGTGGTGAGAGATAAGTGGTTGAAAAGGGTGTGTGAGAGTGAGGGTGTGAATGAACACTTGGTGGGCCATAGTATGACTAAGAGAGTATTGGTGTGGGAAAAGATGGTAGAGGTAAGAGGGGACCTAGTTGGAGGTGTGCCACCATAAGTGCCATCCATTCTAGCCTAGAGGAGATAAAGAAATGAGGTAAGATGCTCCTTGGTTGAATTTGAATTTAAGGTAGTTAATTTATTATGTGGGATAAATTTGAATTTTTGGGGGGAGAAAGTGTAATTAAAGGGGTAGTAAATTGGGTAAGGGTAGGTTCGGGTGAATTTGGGAAGGGTTGGGGGTAGTTTTTATGGAAAACCCTAAATATTAGAGGTGGGTTGTTCAACCCAAGGGCCAAACCAGTTGATGATGTCAGTGGGGCTTGTCAATGTTGGCTAACACTAGTGTCGATGTCAACTAGAACCAAGCACTGATATCGACATATAAGACCAATGTCGGTTACCTTGAAAAACCCAAATAAGAAGAAAAGGCCAATTTTAGATCCCTAATTGAGTTAGTCGATGAGCCTAATAGCTGAGCTAGCCTAAGAAAACCTTGTGTTGAATGACTACTACCTACATAGCCCAGGTGAGGGTCTCAAGAAAATTTAGTTCTCCTAGTGCGTAGGGAAAAGGGGTGAGGTATGATTAAAAATTTGATTAGGGAAGTGGTTAGGAAAAGGTAGGTTGAAATAGGTCATAGGACCTAAGGCTTAAAAAATAGGTCGTGGGGTCGATGGTGTGAGATATAGGTTGTGGGGGCCTAGAGTTAAAGATATAGGTCATGAGGTCTAGAGTTGAAAGATAGGCAGTTGGGCCTAGGGTTTAGATATAGGTAGTTAGGAATAGGGTTTAGGTGGGTTAATAGGTTAGATAGTTAGGTGGGTATACCACTGAGCTAACCTCAAAAGACCCCAAATCGACTAAGTGTTGCCTACATAGCCCAGGTGAGGGCCTCAGGCCAATGTAGTTCTCCCAAAGAGAAGGGAAAAAAGGGTAGAGGTTTATATTAGAAATTATGTGACTTGAGGTTTGTGTGTGTAGATGTAGGCTAGGTAAGATTTGACATTATGAGATTGACTACATATGCTACTAACAAGGATGAGGAGGGATGTCACCATGGATGAGTGGGAGCACATGGTAGTGGTAGGGTTAGGAGGAGTGTGATAATATTATTGGGTTGCATGTGATGTTAGCTTGATGATAGCTTTGATAAAGAGGTGGGATCACACCACCAACACTTTCCATCTGCCTACCAAAGAGTTGACAGTGACATAGGAGGACGTGTATAAGATTTTATGGTTGCCACTCTAAGGTGAGGAGATATTCTCATGTTTGAGAGAGGATCATTATATTCACATGGCTACATTATTTAAAGAGCATATTAGCAAGGAAACCTATCACCCAATGAGATTTACATATGAGCTATTGTATATTGTTGATGAGGAGGAACATCAGTTAAGTATCCTGATGATGATATAGATTATAGTATATACACTACCAAATGCAGATGGTTGAAGATTTCCTATTGTATTGACAGGTGTGTTGGCATAGATGGTTGAGCAATGGATAATGTATGCATGGGGACCAGATTTTTTGGCACAGAGTTACAAAGAGTTATGGGGTTTGAGGCTGTAATGATGGTATAATTTGTGCATCAGGCATGTACTCCATTATTTGTCATATGAGCACATCATGGTGACATGGCCATTAGGGCTACCCACCATGATTGCAACCAATTTTAGGGTCAGGTTCAGATGGTGGAGAGAGGCTATGGCCCAAACATGAGTAGATGGCATAGTACAAGACATTGATTATTATAAGCATATGATAGATGGATTGATTCCCATAGATATTGTTTAGAGGCCCTATTTGGCATACCCTACATTCAGAGGATAGGTAGAGCAGCTTGTTAGTTTATAAATCATGTTATGGGTTAGAGGGAGATGAGCTAGAGAGTTAGAGATGATACCCATGGCACAGGTCAGGAGATAGTTTAGCTTATTACAAGATGTGCCTCTTACCTTTCCTCTATATAGGATGGATGATATAGAGGCACCCCTACCTTTGTCCCAAAAGATATATGGGCTAGATTTTGAGGAGCTTCCAGTAGGCCTTGGTGTGGTAGATCTTGGATGCATAGTCAGTTATCTTATATGGTGGATAGGTTTGCATCTTGTGGTTTAGGTCAAGAGGCCACCACCAAATTTATAGGGAGTGATGAGAAAGAGAGAGAGCGATGTAGCCATACAAGCCTAGGATGCAATAGTATAGGCTTGAGATGTAGTAGTATAGGCCTAAGATTTAGCATAGGCATGGGTGTTGCTCTTATAGGGGTAGGCTATGACATTATAGGTATAGTTCAAGTCATTATAGGGATAGGTTACTGCACTGATAGTAGAGATAGATAGTTTGAGAGTAGTAAGATAGGATACTCCTCTTCCATCATAAGGACCAGTACAGGGTCCTAAAGTAGGTTTGATGGGTCCATCATAGACTATATCTCTAACAAGTTACAACACTGCTTTAGATGAGATTGCATGCTATGAGAGAGCCATCAAGGATTTCCCATAGATTTAAAGGTATTCTAAGTTTAGAGAGTAGGAGAGATTAGTGACACATGCCATGGATTCTAGCTCACACAAATGCAGACAGGGAAAGAGTGGTGAGATATTGCATCTTCATGACCATGACTATAGCCTTGAGTGTGCTGAGGTCCAGATGATATTTTTGATGTTGTGATATATGTGTATACACAATGGCCTATGATGGTGTATGCTTAAAATAAATGGGTTGGGTATGTTTTTTTATTTTACCATTTTTCCATATTTTTTATGGTGTATGCTTAAAATAAATGGCATAGGCTTGATGGTTTTCCTATTTCTTATTGTTTAGAGAAACTATGGTTGCATGATTGGTGTATTTCACATGGGATTATATGAAACAGATTAGCGGTAAATGGTTTGTTAGTTTTAGTATGGTTTTGGGTAGTTATTTGAGTATCTTTGCTTAATATGGATATGTGAGTGATAAATATTTATTAAACACATCACTCTAAGAATCAAGAAAGATTGGCAAAAAGGTGAGAAGGTGATTGAATCTTGTTGTGAGATGTGATCTTAGAATAAAAATCATGTGATTGGGATGGGAAAAAAAGAGGCATGATGATCACGTATTGATAAAGACCATATCACAATGTAAATAGGCTTAGGAGTATGAGCCTCTTTCATTATTTGCATCATTTGACCATTTTTTTATTACAGAAGTGTCATACTCACCTTGTGTCAAGTGAGTTCAAAGTCTCTCGAAAGAGTATGAGGGGAAAAGGTAAAAGGAATGAGAGTGTTTGGGTAGCATAACCTTCTTAGTGGAGATGGTATGCCCCTTCTATGGGTGACTCGAGAGCTACTATGGGCAACCCCATGACTCAAAGTTTTTTTTTTTTTGTGTGTGTGTGTAAGTTGATCAATGCGAGAAGTCTACAATGGGATTTTGTTTGTGTTGAGGTCATATGAAGGTAATCAATATGAGAAGCTTCTAAGTTATTATTTCCCTTGATAACAAAACTTGGATTATCCATCCTTCAAGGGAGTGGTTTAATCTTTTGTTTTTTATTTTTAATAGGTTTCCTTCAAGGGAGTAGTCTATTTATAGTATCAAGGAGAAGTTACGTAATTGTCCTTCAAGAAAGCAGTCTACGTTGAGAATCATGACTTGAGAGTTATAACTTGTCTATGTATCCCATTTGTTTTTGTTTTTATTTCTTTTTACTTTAGTCATGGATAATACTATAGAGGCTTAGAGGTTTTCTACTTTGAGGGAAAAAACATAGCACTTAGTAGGTTAACTAAGTATGTAGGAATAAGGGTTAAAAGGAAGGGAGATAAATGTAATAGGGTTGATCAAGGGATGAGCTCAAGTCAAACATGAGGTGAAGCATCACTTGATTAATAAAAGAATGGTCATAAGTGTAAATCATTTAAAGGCTCAAGTTCTAGCCTTTCTTCGAGAGAAGACAAGTGATAAGTTCCTGAGCCATACTTGTCAGTTATGATGTAGGGTCTAAGCCAATTAAGAGTAAACTTACCTCGTTTAATTTTCTCCATGTTTGTCACATGTTGATTTTATTTTAAGATGAGATCTTCAATTTTGAAATCTCGCTCCTTGAGGGTTTTTTTGTAAGCATGTTTGATACACTCTTGATAGATTTGGAGGTGGTTGAGGGCTATGAAATAGCATTCATCAAGTAAATCAAGTTGAGCCAAATGTTCTTAGTGAAATTCATCATTAGTATGTCTTGTAGAGAGATGCAAAGAGAAGGAATATGGACCTCAAGAGGCAAAATATCTTCAATCCCATAGACCAAAAAAAAGGCGTAGAAACTATAGGGGTTCAAATGCTAGTACGATAAGCCCATAAAGCAAAAGGAATATGCATGTGCCAATCCTTGCCAGTATCATTGACTACCTTCTTGAGGATTTTGGTTAAAGTTTTGTTAGAAGCTTTTGCCTATATATTTACTTATGGATAGTATGATGATGAGAAGCTTAATTTGATTCCAAAAGTGTCACAAAGCTTTTGGAAAGTCTTGTTTTTGAAAGATTTTTGTTATATATTATAATTTTATGAGGGACACCAAAATGATAGATGATGTGATGGTTTATAAATTCAATAATTTTGTTAGTCTTAGCAAAGATGAGAGGAATGGCCTTGACCCACTTGAAGTATTCAGTAGTAGTAATGATAAAATGGTGATAGAGAGATGAATGAGGGTTAATTTTATTAATTAAATACAAACCCCATTGGGAGAAGGGCTAAAAGTCTTTGGTGACTTGTAATGCATAGTTTGGAATGTGAATGAGGTTAGCATGTTGTTGATATTTAATGCAATGTCAAATGTAATCACTACAGTCTTGATGGAGAGTTGGCCAATAGCAGCCAAGTTAAAGGATACATTTTACAACTATGTTACCATTTAAATGTCCACCGTAAATCCCATCATGGACTTCCTTAATGGCAAAGGGGATCTCAGTACTAGTGAATCATCTAAGGAGGAGACCATCAAAACCTCACTTGTAGAGAAGTCCCCTTAGCATAGTATAATGAGTGATATATTTCATGAAGGCACATCTCCCATTATTGGAGAGGTTGGAAGGGGTAATAGAAAAGGAGAGGTAATCTGTGAGTTGCTTAAACGATAAATCATGTGGGTTGTGTGTTACATTTCCTATAAAAAGGATGTTAGTTGATACATAAGATGGTGATGTTAAGCAATATACAATGACAAATTTTTGAGGAAGAGGGTGAATAGGGTATGTGTTAAGCAAGAGAATTCATTGTGTTAGCAAACTTTTTTGTCGATTGATGAATAATTTTAAACAGGTAGGAGTTGAATGATTTCAATAGAATATCTACATGATGTTTATATCATTGCAAAATTTCATTTTTGCATAGGTAGGAACCATTAACTTTATTAACCACTAGCTGGGAGTCACCAAAAATGGTTATTGATTTGATACCTAAGAAAATATCCATTTGAAGCCCTAAGATCAAAGCTTCATATTCAGCCATACTGTTAGTAAATTCAAAATCTAGTTTAAATGACAAAGGCATAGGCTTACTATCAAGAGGGATGAGGATGAAACCCATACCCCCATGATGTTGACATTTATACCCATCAAATAACATCATAATTTGATAGGAGATGTCATCGATGGAGAGTGTTTTGATAGATTCATTAGGGAATTCAAGGTTTGAAGGTTGGTTGTCAGGCAAAGGGGTGACAAGTAACTAGTCAGCAATCATTTGCCCCTTGATAGACTTTTATTGAATAAATTCCAAGTCAAATTTAGTAAGGAGCATGAGCCATCGAGCTACACGTTAGTTGTGATATGGATTGGAATGAATATATTTGAGGGGATCAGTATGGGTGATGATGTAGGTTTTGTGATTTAAGAGGTAATGATAAAACTTGGAAGGTGTAAAGACCAACATGAGATAAAGTTTTTCTATATGGGTATATCGAGTTTCATAATCAATAAGTGTGTGGCTTATGTAGTAAACCACTTGTTCTTGATGGTGATCATCCCAATGTGCAATCATAGGACCTAGAGAATGGTCTATTGCAAAGATGTAAAGGTAGAAGGGCTAGTTTTCCTTAGGCGGAATAAGAACAGGTGGGGAAAGGAGATACTATTTGAGTGTGTCAAAGGATTCCTAGCAATCAATATTCTAATGGAAGGAGACATCTTTTTTGAGGATATATTGAAAGGGTTGGCAACGATCTAATAATTAGGAGATGAAGTGGTGGATTGACTGAAGCTTACCTTGTAGGCTATGGAGTTGTTTGATTTTAATAGGTGGAGGCATGTCTAGTGTTTCTCAAACTTTAATAGGGTTGATTTCAATACCATGAAGAGAAAAAATAAAGCCTAAGAGCTAACTAGAAAGGACACCAAAGATTCATTTCTTTGGGTTTACTCAGACATTATATTAAAGGAGATAGGTGAATATGATTTTGAGAATCATCAAGTGATCTTGGCAAAGTTTAGACTTTTCAAGTAAGTCATCCATGTAGTCTTCCATAATTTTGTGTAGGATATCATGGAAGATGTAAGTCATGGCACGTTGGTAAGTGGTAAAGTGTTTTTCAAACTAAATGGCATGGCTCGATAATAGAAAGTCCCCCATGGGGTAATGAAATTTGTCTCGTGTTGATTCTCAAGAACAACCAAGATTTGATTGCAACATAAGAACCCATCCATAAGTGGAAACATCTCATGACTGGTTGTTAGATCAACAAGTTGGTCGATACTTGGCAAAGGGAAGTCAAGCTTTGGATAAGCAAGGTTTAAGTCATGGTAGTCAATGTAGATGTGAATTCCCCCTATCATTTTTATGATAGGAAAAATATTGGAAACCCATTATAGGTAGTTGATGGGTTGAATAAAGTTAACAAAAAGGAGGTGTTGGAGTTCTTCTTTAACAAGGTGAGTAATATGAAGATGCATTTTGTGAAGCTTCTGCTTAACAAGTTTAGCATCTTGATTGGTGACAATGTTGTGAGTGATGATAGAGGGGTCGATACTAGGCATGTCATTATAATACCAAGCCAAGGATTTTTTATGGTCATTAAGTAATGTGGCATAATTAGCTTGCTCAGAGGAATCCAAAGATTAGCCAATCTTAAAGACACGGGGGTTATCATGAGAGGGAAAATTGATGTCAATGGTTGATTCATTTAACATAGTTTATGTTTCAAATGGAAGCGATCATTGGATATAGGAATCATATGTACCCATGTATGTGAGAATAGCATCATCTTGACATTGGATAGTGTTGATAGTGGGAGAGTCTTCATCAATCATTTTAGGATGAATGAGAGGAAAGGACCTTGTTTCCTTACCCAAGTGATAAGTGAGGGGGTCCAAATGGGTGGCATTTATTGAAAAAAAAATTAGGAGGTATAGATACCTGTGATTCGATAGGTGATGGTAGAGGAAAGGATGGAAAAAGAGAGACTGGCTCTTTGATAATTGGTATATGAGAAGCTTTGATGAGTTTAGTTGGTTGGTCAAAACCCACTCCATGCCATTTTTTGGTATTTTCAATGGTTTTATTGGTGGGATATTCAACGGGCGTATGAACACCCTATTCATAATGACCCAAAATAAATACTTTCTAGGTTCACCTATAAATATAGGTGTGAGTGAAGCTAGGCTTGCTTAGGAAAGAGAAATCACAAATAAATAGTTGTCGTGAAGAGGATAGATTATCGATAGCGGGAGCTCGATCAATTCCCCCATATGTGAAATTAGTTCAAAGGTTAAGGGGACCATACGGGATGACCATCCCAATATGGGGGTCATAATTAGGGTGTATATGAAGCTTTCCATACTCTTGTGGAGTATGGAACATGTTGAGTGTCAAAAAATGATAATCTTTGAGTGATAGATGCTTGAAAGTTTTCTCCATGGGGTCTTTGTCAAAAATTTATGTTGTCAGTATCTGTGTAATTAGGGTAATGGAGCTTATGGAAGATTAAAAAGTATAATGTAGAGGATATGATGTCTTTAATGGAATGAGAACATCATTGGGGCTATAAGTCATGTTGCATGTTTTAAAAAGAGGTGGGTCAGCGAGAATAACATACACTTGCCCATTGTGCTCAAATTTGATGCAGTAGTACAAAGGTGATGGCACACATGCCATAGCATGTGTCTAACGTCATCCAAGTAGTATTTTGTATTTTAACTCTAATTCTACAACATATAAGAGCTCAATAATTATGTAGGGACCCACATGGATATGTAAGACAATAGTGCCCACCATAATATATGTGGTATCATTATAGGAGTGGAGCACCGCATCAGTTTGAGACATGTAATTGTCAAGAAGGGCTAGTTATTGGTAGGCATGGGTGAAGATAATATTAATACTATCTCCTCCATTGATCATGACTCTTTTGACATGAGTTTGATTGATATATGCGGTGATAAAAAGGGTAGAATCCTGATCTTCAGGGCATTGAAGTGCAATTTCTAAATCACTGAAGGAAATCAGGGAGATGGTGTTAAGAGAGCTGACCAAAGCTATAAGAGGATGGGGATCATTAGTTTGTACCTCAAATTATTTCAAGGCTGTAATCAAATCTTGAAAGTGTTGGGGTGAGTTTAGATTAACTCATACAAGGACATTTTCATAGGGGTTTGGTGAAGTTGTTTCACCATTGAGTTTTGAATAACTTTTGAAGATGTTGGTTTTAGGACACCCAAGATGGAAATCTTGGGATTTGGAGGAGTGTCTTTGGAGAATGGATGAGCCTAAGGGGAATTAACCTTTTTCTTTCCTTTATCCTTTTGATTTTGTTATTATATGGCCACATTAACCTTGTTGATCTGAAACATAGGTGAAGTAGATGGCAAATGGAGTATGACAACATCTTTGGGTTTGAATTCAGGTGGAATGGTATGAGGCATTATGGATGCCATGGGTGGAATAGAAAAAAGGTTAATGGGAGTATCAACAAAGAGAGTATCTATATCAAAGTGTTATCTAATGACTGATGTGAGAGCTTTATAGCTCTTAGTATTGTGTCCAAGTAAATGATGATATAGACAGACTTGTGTATCATCAAAATAAGATGCCTTCGGTCTAAAAGGGTTATAAGGCTTAATGAGATAAAGAATTATTGTGGAGGATTTCAAAAACTAGTGTAAAAAAAAAGATATAAGAGCCTGCGAATGGGCTAGCACTTATTATTGTAATGGGGGTGGACACCTTCTTTGGTTTAGGAGTCACAAAGGTGATTTTGCATGGCACCTTTTTAGGTAGTGGTTGAGCCACATGTTTGTTTGATACTTTCTTGGTAGTAGGTTTCATGGTATTAAATGTGAAAGTTATACTAGGTGGCAGAGGTAGTAGTGGAGGTAACTTAGCCTTTAGTTTTGCTTAGATCAATTATACCCCAACTAAAGTAGAGGGATGTGGTCCCAAAATTGAAGGCAAAGTTGAGGGTGGAAGAGGGAAGGATCAGTGAGATCTAGGAAGCTTAACATTCCACCTTAGTTTAGGTCATGGAACTCCAACTTATGGTTGGAGAATCAGATCTAATTTCACCTATAGATGAATTAGATTAGAGACTAAGTGAAAACCTAAAGACCTGATTTACTTTAATGTGGTAGACACCTATGAGGGTGAGGGCTCTGACATAGAAGGATGAGCTTCTGGTTATTTTAGTGAAGAAAATCTAAATTTTTCAAAGACCTTGGGGTAAAGTGTAGTGAGAATATTGGTTATAGAGGATGACACTTATTGTTTAGGATAAGGAGTTTTAAGTTGGTCCCAAAATGTTGCATGATCTAGCTTCGTGAAGTCAAGAAATTCTAGATTTCCCACTAACCATGAGAAGGGTTTAGATTAAGTTGATGTAGGCCTTATGGTTGCTTCTTTAGAAAGCTAAGGTGATTGAGAAAGAGGAAAATTTTTGGCCTTTTCTACCTCAAGCTAAAGATGAGAAAGAGCCACAACAGAGTCTTCTTTGACAAAGATGAGAGAAGAGACATGGTCTTCCATAGATGGAGGAGAGGCAGGTAAAGAAGGCTCCTCAAGGGGGTAGAGCATAGGTATAATTTATCATTCAACATGTGGATGAGGAACAGGTAAAGTATGATCTTCCATAGGTAAAAGAAGTGGTAAAATTGGTTAAATTACAGTAGGCACAATAGGTCTCTCATATAATGTAGGGATAGATAATAATGGCTCTTCTAGGTGCAAAGGAGTGGATGGGGTACTACCTTCCATTGATGGAGGAGAGGCAAGAAAAGTAGGTTCCTCAAGAGGGTATATCATAGGAAGATGTTTCCCTCAACATGTAGTTGAGGAACGAGTAAGGCATGGTCCTCAAGTGGTAAAAGGATAGGTAAAATGGGTGCAAAAGAAACTAGCAATATAGGCTCCTCTTGTGGTAAAAGGAGAGGTAAAGGTAGCCCTTCCTCATGTGGGAGTGAAATGGGTGAAATAGGCTCTTCTACTTGAGGAAGAAGGATGGGCAAAACAAACTCCACTGATTGTGCGGGAGGAGTAGGTAAAATTGGTGCCTCTTATTGTGAGAAAGGTTGGAGTGAAGGTAAAGGAAAGACCACATTGACCATATGGATATTATGCTCACATGAGTTATTAGTCATGGTCTGAATAATATTTTGATTGGATGAATGGTTAGGAAAAGGCTATTTGAACACATCCATATTTTGATTAGCAAGCGCATTAAGGTTGTCTAAGATGAGATCACCCCTGTCAAGCATGTCTTGAATAATATTCTTGAATGTTTTATAATTATTAAAATTATGGCCTTTGACTCAATGGTAGCCACAAAACTCATCCTCCTTGTACCAATTAGGAATAGGATGGGAGGGATCAAACTATATAGGAGGATTGATTTGAGGAATGGTTATGGCTCCATATTACAATATTTTTTCCAAAATGAAAGTATATGACTCCCCAATGGGAGTATATTATCTTTCTTCATACCATTTTTGGAATTTTTTGGTCGGATTTTATGAGGTCAAGGAATTAGGTTGGTTTATGGTTGTGGAAGAAGTTGATTTAATGACCATCACATTGGCAGAGCCTTTAGACTTTTTTTTAGAAGGAGAAGGTTTAGAATAAGAGGACTCATTTGATTTGGAATTAGAATTCTTACTATGCAATTGGACTCTATCTTCATTTATAGCCTAGATCTTGAGTTTCTATGCCATTGTAAAGGCTTCATCAAATATGCAGAAAGTTTGTACTTGAAGTGTAGAATAAATGTGCTTAGCACATGCCCTTGAGAAGAGCTCAATAAGCTCAAGTTGGGGTAAAGAGAAGGAGCGTTGATTGATTAAGCCTCTCTAGAGAGCAACAAAATTTGCAATAGACTCATCATAAAATTGTTTAATAGAATAAAGGTCTATAATATAAACCTTTTTAGAAATGTTGATAGAGAAATGGTCTAGGAATAATTGTAAAAGTTGGGTAAATGAGAAAAGGAAGTGCCAAGTTATAGAGCTATACCAATCCAAGGCTATACTCAAAAGAGACATAAGAAAGGTGTGAAGTAGTAATGCATCATCATGCCCTATTAAATAACAAGCATGTCTAAATACTTGCAAATGTTGTTGTGGCTCATCCTTACTCTAAAAGCAAATAAATTTGGGGAGTTCCCATTGGCTTAGATAAGGGTGAATAGGCAAAAAAGGTTGGATGGGCTCATTTTCTATGTGATCATAAGATAACACATTCTTTGAACTTGACACAAATGTCTCTAAACTAGACATCTTGTCCATCAGCATCCTAATGAAGACTGGAGGGGGATTGGTTTGGGAGATACCCCCTAAGTTATAAGAAATCTGATAAGAAGTAGAGAGAATGTATGACATATCTTGTTATGGTTGTGTTGATTCAATATAGGTGTATTGAGTCATAAGTTGGGGGCAAAAATAAAAGGGGCTTGTCATATGGGGTTAGAGACATGATTTGGTTAGATGTTGTTATTGTAGGTTGGGTTGTTGACATGGTTATATTGGGGGAAGGGTGAGTCATAACTCATGTAATTATAGGTGTGAGAGTAGATGGGATGGGTTCCACCAAATTATAAAATGGGGTTAGACTTGACTGAACTACTTGTGGTTGTGAAAGTAGGGAATTCATAACAAGGGTTAGGTGAGATTAGGCGATTGGCGACGCTAAACTTTAGACATTGTTTATGGTTGGGTTACTTGTTGAAGTGGTGGTTTGAGTAATCATAGGGAACATAGTGGAGATAGATAAAATTGAATTTGGTTCCATTAGAAAAGTTGGCATACCATATAGTGGGTCACTAAAATAATTTTGGGTTTGGCTCATGGCAAGGTAATGCTAAAGGGCTGCCACATTGCAATTAAGAAATTGAGCAAAATCTTGATCTCCTTCAAGCATAATGGGAATTTGGTTGGGGTTGGGAGTATGATCTATATCTGAAGTATGCTCCATGACATAATCAACAATAAGAGGGGAAGGTGGAAGTGGTTGTCGACTTGCATAATCGACAAGAATTTTGGCTTGGCTTCACATCAATACCATGCAAGAAGAAGTATAAACAATCTTAGAACTCTGTATTAGTGATAGAGTGAGGAAAAACCAAGTTTATGTGTGGGTAGGTAGGTTTTTTTATCTTTTTGTTTTGATCAAACTAAAAATAACCAAATTACATAGTCTTCAATGTTGATTGCTTGACTGATGTCGGTAGGTTAAAGTCTACCGATGTTGGTGGATTTAACCAATGTCAATCACTGTAGAGTCCTGGGAGACGAAAAATCTAATGTTTTAGAAACTTAGAGGTAAAATCTAGGCAAAATAAAGGATGAAACATGTTTGTATAAAGAGGATAAACACTTTAAAAACTTGATATAATAGGTTATACACCCCAAGTATTATGAATAGTGTTGATTTTGTAAATCAATGGAAAAATGTCCTTACCAACTCAAAAATATAAAAGGCAATAGAAAGGGAAAAAAAGAATAGATAGCCACCAATTATTAACTCCTAGAGATTAATTTTGGTCTCATGTTTGCTTATGCCTTAATTAGATAGTGAGATGAGAGTTTGGTTATCGAGGGTACTAGAAAGCAATCTAGAGCTAGTTTCAAGTTAGTTTTGATACTCAAGAGGAAATCTATGTTAGATCAGGTACATGGCTTGTTATAGGGGGTTGATCTTCATACTTCATAGATCTAAATCCAAGTCAGGCTACTTAGCCAAAATATACCTTTTGTCTAGAGTTTATACTCCACCAAAGAATGGAGTGGGTTCTCCCCTTGGTGGTGAATCCAAGTAGGATAGTTGGGTAGGGTAAGGTGATCCACCAAGTGATAAAATCCTGATGGGCCTTGTCTTAGGTGAGTTTAGATGTTTATTTTTTTGAATGTGATCTTTTAGTGTAACATTGGTGTACTATGATTCATTCATAATGCTTGTAATTAACTAGGTGAGCTAATAAGCAACAAGCAAATAATGAAGTGCAGTAAGTTTTAAACCCAAATTTGAAGTGTTTTGATTTGTATGAAAACAATGATGAAATAGGAGAAGAGAATGAATTTCACTATCCTAATGTGCATGCAATAAAGAGATAAAGAAGAGATTCTTTTTAACTTGCAATAAAAATGATAAGTTTCTTTTAGAGACAAAAGAAAGAGAAGAGTGGCAAGGAAGAAGAAATTTGAGTTTATTGCCTTTAACCAAAAAATAAAATGTTGAATATTTCACTTTGAGGAAAAAGAGAGGGAGAAGTGCAAGGAATGAAATTTTCACTATAATGCACCTATATGAATGCTTAAAACAAGTAATGAACCCAAGGAAAACTCCAGGGTCCCATAAGGTGTGCCAAAAATGTTTCACTAAATTTTGAATCTATTTGATGTTTAAGGAGAAAGAGAGATGAAGGATAGGGATTAGAGATTAGAGAGAACTTGGACTAGTTAAACATTGTATCTAGAAGATGTTGATCACTCCTCTTTGGCTAGGGAGGACTACTTACAAATAAGAAAGTACTACCTCCAAAATTATTTGTTAGTAGATATATGAGTGGGTTTCCAAGCTACGCGCTTGTTCTTGGAAGTGTCAAACTTCCTTAGGGATGACAGTCCACTTTTTGAAACAAAATGGTAATGTATAACAAAATGAAAGAGAGAGTAAGAGATATATATTTGTACCATTCTTTCAGTCTGAGTGCAGCAGAGAGTGACACAATGCAGGTAATATGAGTTATTTATGTTTCTAGAGGTTGTTTAGGTAGACTTAGAGAAGTTGGTGAAAATACACAGTTGTCGACATCGGTTAGGTTATCAATGTCAGTAAGGATATATGACCAATATCAGTTATGTGACCGATGTCAGTAGGGGCAATAGGTTCTCAGGAGGTTGCAAGAGCCTTTTCTGAGCTGGGAGGTAGATGTTGGTTAGGTTTTTGAGGTTGGAAAGAGTTGTAAGGGAGTGGGTAAGACTCAGGTGGGTCTAGACAGAGGGTTGATATGTTTGAAGTAGAGGTAAATAGGTGAAGGAGTTTTACAACTCTTTCACAAGGAGATTTGGGACATTCATAAAATGATAAATAGTATAATGTAAAGTAATTATAAAATGACTATTTAAAGAAATTACAAAACATAGAGATATACTTAGCTGGTGAAATAGATGAACTATGAGTGCTAGATAGATGGATATGATGAGGCATGTTGAAGCAATATGTGAATAGAAAAGATAAGCATGTGTTATTGCTTCAGAATAATCCAAGCTCTATGCAGTGTATCAATTCTTAATCTAGACTGATTTGTGTAGAGTAATGGTAAGCTTGGATGTAGAAAGTTGAATGCTAAATCTTGTATGCAAATGATTGATTTTTTTTATTTTTTATAACCTAAATATTATCTTGGAATTTGGCTTAAGTAATCGATGTCGATGATCCCACTGATGTCAACTAAGGGTTGACCGATGTTGGTGGCATGAGAATAGGTAAAAGGGTTATTTTTAGCCTATTTTTTATTCCTTCTCTTGCCAACTGTGGTATCCATTATAAAATGGTAGAAATGTGAGGTTAAGAAGAATGTAGTTAGTTAGGAATTTATGTTAGGGGTGAGAACAAGTCATAGGTAGTTAGGATTAGGGGACTAAGTCTTGAGGAGACTCAGAGGGTAAGAATTAGTCTTAAGACAAGGTGGCCCGATAAGGTGGCATAAGTAGTTTTTAATTAACTTAAATAAATATTTTTAAATTAATTAAATGGGTGAGGGGTGAGAACATGGGTTAGGAAGGCTAATTATTAAAAGGGTGTCAAGGGGGGTTTTGACATAGGGAGTTACACACGTGTGATGTAATTTTGGTGTCTACACAAACCACCATGGACCCACTTTCAATCCTCAGATTATTTAATCATCTAGCTAACTCACTTCACACCGTTATCATTGATTTAAATTTTTAATCCATATATCCACTTTTGAACCCTTTTTAGTTTAGGCCGTCAACCATAGCCAATCAGCCTAACCGGCGATAATTATCTTAATCATCACTAGTAAGGATAACAAGCCTACTTTAAAGTAACTTTCAGCTTTGTGTAAGATAAGTATTGCATAAATTAGTAACTTATTTATGTGACATAAATCATCTTTAAAACATTCTTAATTAGCATATTTTTCCCTTATCTAATTAAGTAACTTTATTTTGGCTAATTAGTAACTTCCTCCATCTTAATTAGTAACTTCATTCTACAAAAGGATAAAAAGAGGAAGTGAAAAGGGATCAACAAACAAATTTGTGTCTAGGCTATTGTATTTTCTTATGCAGGTGTCCAGCATCCCTTCAGTAAGAAAGTAGTAGCATTGGAGACCTGAACCTCTATCTACGTTACTTTCAAATGCCGAAGTACCATCACTCTGGCCAAATTACCTCAACCCTCCACCATCAAGTTACATGTCTATATCAAAAATCCTGCTTGCTTATTCATCATTCTACAACTCCACTTTAATATCCTCCCAAAACACATAGGAAACCACTGATGGTTAGCCCAACCATCATCAGTTACCTCAAACATCATCAGTTACTCAACTATCCATAATTACACCAATCACACTCAGTTCACCTGACCATCACTGGTCACTGTGGCATAAAAATCCAACAAACTATTTTGAACCCATTACCCTCAACCAAATCCACTTTTCTCTATTTTTCCCTGATAATAGTAACCTTTCTAATTTTTTGAACCAGACCCCGACCATTTTAGCATAAATAATTGACTCATTTTTACTATTTTAGTTGTTTTATTTAAACAAGCATTTACTTTATTTTTCTTACATCTATTTACTTTCATATCATTGAATGCAATTATCTTTTCTTTTAGTTTATATTAGCTTAATTGTCATAACAGTGGATTGACAGTGTCCTAACAAGCAATATGCTTCTTAGATCTAACTCACGCTAGGTAGTCCACTCAACCACCCATCTAATAAACCCCTTTTTGAGTGTTTTTTATTATATGTAGGTTATTCTTTCCTAGCCAAAGAGGATTTCCCACTATCATCTAGATTCACATGTGCACTTTACTAGGTATTTTTCTACACACCCTATCACTAGTTTTGTTACTTTACTTCTAAACTAAGAAATGAGTGAAATTAACTAAAACACAAACCATGTTATGGTATCCACACGTGGCTAAAGTTTGTTTTCATGTAACCATTCAATGTTCTTGCCTAGTTTTAACTTAGCAACATGCCATAAGCATTTGGGATATCCACCACTTAGATATCAATGAATTATTGAATCCTTGGATTTGATTTCAATTGCACATGTATATGATTCAGTTCCCTTACTACTTTCACCTCTATTTTGTCTAGTTGGGAAATCTTTCAATTTGACTTTGCAAGTGTAAGGCCCAATTGTTAGTAAATAGTATAAGGCATGACATTCTCGGAGGCACCTAAATTAATCGAGCAATTGTGTAAGTTTTTACCAAATATTCTAACTGTTAAGAGGAATGGAGGAGTTTCAATCTTCTCCTTATAGAGACCAACATGTGCATCATAAATTCTACCAAATTAATTCCCCTTATTATCAGAAAAATCTTTCAAAAATTATTCTCATTAATTATAAAATTGAATTAAATCAAACATAGTGATATTAACTTTAGTATTTGTGATATTTTCAATGATATCATGGTTGAGTTTGACCTTTTCTTGTTATTTTCCATTCGAGGTATATACAACATAATTCTTAGGTTGATATGAAGTGGAAGGTAGTTTAGGTGGAGGATTATTTCTAAAATTTACATCAAGTGGGACCTGATGCTACTTAGAGGAGTAGAGGTGGTCAATGAGTTAGTTGATTTACTCCTCAGCTGGTAATTATTCCCTCTTTAGAACTGCTTAAATACATGGACCTCCTCTATATTGTCTTTAGGTTCATTGTCATTCTCAAAATAAATTCATATGTTTCAAATACTAAATTTGTGTCTGAGTGCCCTCCATCTTAGTTTTGAATTTCATCAAGAGTACACACAATTTTGATTTGGGCAATAATTCAAGTGACGGTTCTAACCCAATTGATGACGAAACTTCTAAGAGCCATAACTTTTGCATCGTAGCTCTGATTGATTCCCCATTTGAACCATTGGAAAGATAAGAATGAGGATAATGTAGTGAGATGGCACAGATATTTTTTTAGTGGTTTTTTTACCATTGAAAACTCAATAGAAGTGCTCCAAATTTTAATTTTTGTAGTGCAGTCTAAAAATAGTAAGTTTCTAAAAATAGTAATTCCTCAAATTATGTATTGTTTTAAATCATGGAAGTCAAACCACTTAATCTCCCTTGAGATTGGTGACCTTCCACATCCTCCTCCTACCTTAAAAATGTCTATAAATGAAGATGTAACCTAAAATGGAAATCAGACATCTTCCCAGATATAAGTATATGGTTGTATTACAATCTTGAGTAATAAAACATCTCTTCTCATAGAATTCATTGTTACTGTGTTATTTTCATGTTCTTAAAATATTTGTCAATCAAAACTTTTGAGTTTTGGATTAAATTTACATGTTATCCATCTCCTTTTGGAAGATGTTTAAGGCACCTATAAATTTAGCACAATTTTATCTCTAAAAGATCAATTATGTTATGCATTATACACTATGAATTTAAGGCCAAATCAGCTAGGTTTACATAATTGGAAGCACGATTATTATTCTAGTTTCCACTATCAAGAGGACTAGGCATGTGTCCTTTATTAGGCTAAAAATTACACTACCTATTGGGCCTTTAAAAACTATAGTTTTGGCCCTAAGATGTGTTATTAGTATTCTGATTTGCATTGTTAGATCCCTATTTTTGCATGTTGACCACATCATTTGATAATCTTTGGACCATCTATCTCAAATTGCCTACTTCAGGGCTTGTGCTACTATTGGTTTGGCTCATTGATTGAGGTTGTGGAATAGTCACAGGTGCATCTACATTTAATAACACAGGGGTAGTAGTAGAAGTATGGTTGTGATCATTGTTACTAGGTGTCTCAAGATTTAAATAGGATGGAACTACATGTTGAGTGCTACTAGATGCAACATACCCACTAGTGTTTGGTATGGCTGAAATGTTATTGTATGCCAATGGTACCAATTGTTAATTGTTTTCTTAGCACACTACATGATTAAGAGGCATATAGGGCATACCACTAGGCATGTATTTCATGAGATTTGGAACATACATTGGTCCCAAGCTATCATAGATAGTATCTAGGATTAAATTCATGAGCAGGTGTTTTGTGTAATGGCTTAATTCAACATAGGGATCGATTATATACCCTAGTTATCTTAAGGATGGTATAGCTCCTATACTATACCCTTGTGGAACCATTTGGTTCTTTATATTCACCACTTTGTTATAGGATAGGGATAGAGTGGTAAGTACAACTTGAATTCTTCTAAAAAACATTGAAGTCAATATATCAAGAACTCTCAAATATGTTTGGATTCCAAGACCTTATGCTAATATGTAATGTTATTTGAGTCTTTGGTATAGCATATGGAATCAACCATTAAATAATTTCATTCACTCATTATGTTCCCTCTTTACAATGACAAAATGGTGGTATAAGACAATAAGGTTAATAGGGAGTCTAAAATGGTTCAAAAACACTATCTTTAACTCTTCCCAAGAATTAATAAACCCATGAGGTAGCCCCAGGTACCAAGCATATGTGGTTTCCCTTAAGGAGTATGGAAACAATCTACAAGCAACATCCACATGTTTAACTTGCATTCTGATTAGTGCATCCATAAAGGTTTCAACATGTTCCTCTGTTGTTTGGATGCCTCCAAGTATAAAATTAGGACAAAACTTGTCTAGACTTTTAGGCAAATAATAAGCTATGGCTGGGATAGCCATAGGGCAATAACCTCCTTTCCCAAGATAATCCATGGGATTGGCCATTGGTAAAGGATAGGGGCAACAAATGGATTGATAAAAGGTGTAATCACAGCTATTTTTTGAATTACTAGTTGACTAAATGAGCTTAGACTTTTTTTCCTTTATTATCTCTTTGCTTTGGTATCCTATGATCAATAAATTATAAGAGATCATAGTTGTCCCATCAGACTTTGATCAAGTGTTTATCCTTCTATTTTCTAGCTTAAGACATAGTTTATCTTAGTGGAATTGAAGGTTTCTAAAATGTCTCAGTTCAAACTTTGGTTATGAACTCAACTCATGGTTCATGAGGCCCTCCTTCCAGTACCAATTATGTTGACCAGTCATTTGACACAACCAATAATAGGTAGATTTTGTTAGGCTCTTCCTCTCCTAAAAAGAACAAGATCATACAAGAAAATTGCTTCCCTAAGGTCTAAATGTATTAGGTATTGGTATGTTGATCTTCACTAAGTTGGCTGATATGGATTATTCCTTTTAAGAGGCTTGTTTTACAAATTAAGGTGTAGGTTGCTTTGATTAAGACATTCATTAAGAAGTTGCATTGTTTATTTATAATACTTATAGTGTTTAGCCTCATATATAAATTGGGCATTTTTATACTTGCATATAAGAGGTACAACTAATTTCTATACTAGTTTACCACATTCATCAATGTAACAATGCTAAAATGGTGATAAATAAAACATGAAATAATAATCAAGATACATATTTAATTGCAGATTGATTTTGTTGATACCAATTCCCTAAGCTAACACACTTTTAAAATAAAATACAAAATAGCAAGGGTAAAGATAAAGAGAGCATGTTACCATGAAGAATAGGGTAAGATGTCTGATTGAATGAGCTCCATTAAAATAATACTTGATTAAGATAGAGCTATCACAAATCTAACTAAAGATGGTGTAAGAGTCTGGGGAAGATTGATTGTGAGAAAAAAAGGGCATCACAACCATAAAACATGCATAGGAAAATGTCCATGCACAATCCCAATAGTCTTTAAACATCAAGATTTTATTTTTGATTAACAAAGTTAAGAGCCTATACAACCATTTAGCTACAAACTTCACCTCAACAACAAAAAAACTCAAAATAAAAATAGAAAAGTTAAACTAATCTAGAAATTTGTAAAGAATCGTAAAAACAAAGTGTCTATTTATCTATGTATCTTTTATAATTCACAAAGAGATATCCTTAAGAAAGGCTTCTGAACTCATACTCATAGGAGACCAAACAAAAAACAAAATTTTAAGACACCAAGATCTGATTATAGAAGTAACTAAGTATTCAATGTAGATTCATAAATATAGTTGAGAACTTTCATAGCACACCATACTTCTATTAATATAGAAGTAAATTCCATCAGCCAAATGTAGCTAGAAGTAGTTGAAAATGCCTTAAGACTGCCATTAAGACTTGCCCATACACATTCTTGTAGTAAATAAAGTTCTTTAAGGTGGATTTATCCTTAGGCCCTTTCTGTCTTCTCCTAGATGTACATGCCATGCTCGTCATAAGTGCCAATAGTTGAATTTTCAATTGATTTTGATGCCTCTATTAGTTCTAGGTGACATTATGTCTTAACATTTTTCCATTGGTAGTTGCCTTGATGATTCTAAGTTTAATTCCATTTATAGTGGTTGGCACTCTTATTTTTGCATCTAATAAATTAATGCTAAGCCATGCTCTTTAAATTTGGAACCAAATCCCCATGCTTATTCAAGATAATGATCTTATATATTATGTCCTTACCATAACCAGAACATGCTTACCACACTATGATTAATGCCTCTATCCATTTTCACATTTAAGTATGCATTCAATTCATCCATTTATTATGTTGGTAAGAAACTAATTTTTCTTGGCATGTACTCTTAGACTTAATGAAAGTGTTCTTTGGCCTTTGATGGTTTTGATGGATAGATAGGTCATTAAATTTAATTCAATGTTTGGTAACGTCACTGCCAGTGTGTCTACTATCAGTAGGGTCATGTCATGTGGCTACTCTACACTCTATCATTGCTTAGTTTAGGATTGATATGTGTTAATTATAGTTTGGTCATGGTGAAGCAAGATTTCACCACATGGTGTCTTCTTGTTTACTCAAGTCTCTGATGTGTTTTGAGACTGCATAAACCACCCAAGGTAGTGAATCATTAGGATCATGATACTTGGTGACATCATGTTTACCTACTCACCTAAAGAATTTTACTATGTATAAAGTCACCAAAGGTAGCAAGTCACCAAGATTGTGCCACTTGGTACCACCTTAATTATCCACTCACACAAAGGATTTTGTTGTGTATCGAGTCACCATGGTAGTGGGTCATCAGGATCATGCCACTTGGCAGCATCTCAATGATCTGGAGAGTTGAAGGATCTTGGGCAAATTTGAATTACTCAAGTGCCACGTAGTGATATATTAACACAATGTGGCTTTGAGAACCCTTTTTGAACAATCAACTAAGTCCCAAAGAAGATTTTTTTAATGGGTCAAGGCCATCAAGGGCTATGAAATATCATTGCATGGATCTAGGAAAGAAAGCGGGTACTTGTAAGTAGTAAAACAAATGAACACAATCAACATTTTTAATTTAAAACACCAACATCTAAGTAATTTTGATCAAAACGTCTAACTTTTCAAAATAAAACCAATGAGGTGGATAAACTTAACTAAGAGAAAGCCATTTCAAATGAATTCAAATCCATTTTCAAAGCAAATTTCAACCATTTTTATAAAATTAACTAAGGTAAAAATTAAACATAAGCAAACATTTAGCCAATTTAGAGAACATTGAAGTAGAAATGGATCAAAGAGAGGATTAATTTAATGCAATAAATTAACCCCCCCCCCTTTTAGAATAACCTTAATATATTATGTCCATTTACCAAAAATGACTAAGTTGAAATTGAAACAATCATAAAAATTTAGATAATTTTTGCTCAACCAAAGTAGAAATGGGCTAGATTTCTAAGGGAAAGACTACATAAGATTCTAAAAAATGTTAGATAATTTACATAAGTCTAAGTCATATTTTCCCTAAAAGAAGAATTTTTAAGCATTTTTAAAATGTGATTTTAAAAAGTTTAATATCTTTAGACTTAATCAAATTCAATATAGGGCTCAAATAGGAAAACCACCAAAAACTCCCAAGGGATAAAGACCAAACAATAAATTAGGGTCCCCATCTTCAATTTAAAATGGGGCATGTTGTGCGAGTAACAACACATTGCTATTGTCCTCCTACCAAATAATGACTAATTGCTCAAATTCAAATTCATGTAACAGGTCTTCCCACAAGTTTAGCAATCCCCATCTAATGGAATTCCATATTGATCACTATAAATACACATTTCAAGTCATTTTGCACACAAAGAGGCTTCCATATTGAAAAAAATCAGAATTTTAATTGCACATTGAGAGAAAAATCCTTATTTCTCCTAATTTTGAATACATGTAACCCTAGTAGACCTGAGTTAAAGTCTAAATACACTTCTAAGGTCACAAGTCATAATTGAAGCACTTAATCACACTAAGATTACACCAACATTAAGCATTTTTTCACCAATTTTTCACATACACCACTATAACATGGGACAACTAAATAGAGTTTGATCCCTCTTTGAATTATTAGTATGTAGGAAATGCTCAAGCCATGTGGTCTTGAGGTGAAGCATAACTTCAACTACTAACCCATTTTAACACCATAATTGTATTTATTCTCTTGGTCTATTGAACTAGGGTTACAAGTGAAGTAAAATATATAAAATGGTTTGTATGAAGGATTGAAGGCTCCCACATAATCCACAAAACACAAACAAAGGTCAACCTATCATATAAAAATTAGATCTTCATCACTTATAAGACACCAATGCTCCCTAAGGATAATAACACTCCATGCCCCTATCTAGATACAATGCTCTTATCTAAAGATTTTGAAAACCCCTATTTCAAATCTATAGTCAATCAACATAATCACACAACCTATTTTCTAGTCTTAGTCATAGTCCTACATTATAATTTTCCATCTAACTTGTATTTCTTTGGTATGTGTTATGGCCAAATAGTGCACCCTTGGAGTAATTTGTTTAAACCTTTCCATATTTCACTAACATGGGATTACCTCTAGGCCTGTGGGTTACCTATAGTAGAGGTAAACATCTAGGTTAAAGGGATATCTCCCTTGGTTTATCTTTTAGGCTCACACACTATACTAGGCTAATCATTATTGGGGGGTGAAAAGGGAAGAAAGGAACTAAAAGTAACCTATGCTAATGAGGTGATACACCAAAGATAAGTCCACCAACATAATTGCATCTGCACTAAAAAAGAAGACAACTAATATTGACCTTAACTCAATGTTCTTTTAGCATAAGTGTTTCTCATAGAGGTAGATTACTATGCATATCTAGAGGTGGGAAAAAATATCTGACACTAGACACTACTAGGCTCTCTCACACTTCAAAACATACTTAACAAACACATATACTTCATGAGACCTGTTAGAAGAGATATTACTCACACAATACATACAAGAGCAAAATGGAGGCAAGGAGAAATAATCTTCATCACTCATCATCCAAATACACCACTTGAAATACTTATGTAAGATTTAGTGAGATAAAATTAACTTTAGAACTTTATTCAAAGGCAAAACAAGATGTCAGACCAATAGGGCTTCACCATACTAGGTGTGAACTAAATATAAATTCTAAAATGGCTTGATATATATATCATAAGAGAGGAGAGAGAAGAGAAGTTGGAGGGTCACAAGGCCAAGTGTCAAGCTATGAAATCTAGTTACAATGCAAGAGGATGAAGTGGAAAATGTGTCAAGAATATGTCATGGATAGGTTTTCACTTGAAGTTCATCATTCTCCTTCAAGTTGGCATAAAGACCCTTTACTATCCTTCTTGAAGCTACCTTGTTTGATGATGAGTCCACTTGACTGTCTAAAACTACCATAGGGGTCTTTGACACATTTTCACAATCATGAGAAGGTGGAATATTTATTGTGACATTCATCATATACCCCTCAACTGATGAGCCTCTCATAGACATTTATTATTCATTATTATAGTGACTCATTATCCCTCTAGGCTTTAACTACACACTTGTCACTAGAATGACTTGAAATTGTCCAAGAGAGCTCATTATAGGAATGCAGGACATTTATTCAAGATCTGTTCATCCTTTGGTCTATCAAATAGACCTCAATGAAACTCAAACAACACTTCTCATCACCACACTAGTCAATCACTTTGATTTCTCACTATGTTATTTAAGTCTACCTGTGATGAATGGATTCGTAGAGGGATTTTCATACACAACCAAAGTGAGAAATAAGTATAAGGATTTATGACAAGTCTATAAACACCTCCCACAATGATCTTCATTCATCAATACCCTGTGAAACACATCAAAACTAGCAAAAAATAGAGAATTAGGTTTGTCCATATAAGTGACAATATGGAAAATTTGGATGTCAAGGAAATAAATAAAGTCTTAAAAAAGTCCAAAACACTTTCAAATCCATTTAACCACCTTTATATGCATAATTCTACATATCTTCTTCATTGGGTTCACACAAGGGTTTTCAGTGGTTCTGGTTCTTAGTGATGATTCATAAAGGTCAGGTGTTCAACCTTAGAACCAATTCCACATAGTTAAAGCATATGACCCTCCTTATCTACCCCTAAATTCGTGTGACACAATGCACATGGTTCGTATAGATATGAGTGAAGGAAGTTGGCCTTTCGAGCTCTCTTGCATTCTGGATAGGCTTGAGATAGTTTTAGGCCAAAATAGCGAACTTAGGATATTATTATGCAAATAAATGGGTCTAATTGACTCTCCACTTTCCCCTAAAATTTATCACATGTCTTATAAAGTTCATATGATCATATAACTCAAGTTAAAGGCCATGAGTGTTTAGGCCTAGTTCTAGGTCTAATAAACCTAAAATGTGTATCTACATATATGATCAACTATGAGTGATTTCAATGATTTTATGTGCTCCTATATCTCTTTCCACATATAATTAAAATTTATACATCATCCTCATAATCCCTTAGGGCTCTACCATTCATCTATTTCTCATCATGTATAATGGTTTATAGGTTGGACTACCTGTGGAGTGCTTTCTGTCTAAGATAGAATAGAGACAATCTCCCTTACTAATTTAACCAAATTGAAACTATGGAGGTCTTGTTTGGTTCATGATGACCCTCTATATCAAGTTTATAACTTGTTTATTCTCCAAGATCCCTCAAACTTTCAAATTCCTCAAGACTAATTTTTAAGACTGTAACTATGGGCAGGGTCTTAATTGGCTAAGTGTGAAGTCTCAAAACCCAATTCTTGCTCTATCTCCTTGCATATTAGAATCACATGAAAATGTATTAGATAAGTGTGATAATGGTTTCAATGTGTTCACCCACCTTTTACCTTCACCAACCTTGTCAAACTTGTATTCTCTATTTGCTAGGCTAGTATGTATTATGAGAGTCCAAATTATAGGTGTTATCAGAGAAATCAAGAAGTTCTTTTAGGTGACTGTATAGGTTTGAGCATTATATTTCACACATTTTGTTCCTCTAAATTCATTAGAGATCATTTCACATTTACACATATTCAATACTTCATTGAGAATATGCTTTCATCTCTCTAGTAGTAATACACCATAGGTCTATAATCAGACTCTAGATGTTTTATTTAGAGAATCATGAGATTCTTATAGGTGTCATATGCTTTAATTCACTTACATCCTTATTTCTCTTCAATTCATTAGATACATCACACTTTAATAGACTCATTTATGATTGTAGACCATGTTTTCATACCATTATCATCAATGAACCAAATATTACTCTCAAGTTGTGTTGTCATAGGTTCATTTGGCCTAAAAAGCATTGTAATTACTAAATTTATCAATGGAAATTTGATTGGGGTGAAACCATTTCAACCATCACCTTCTCTTGACCTAGAAACCTTTTCTTTATGTTCAAGTGTTACTACTACACCTAGGCTATAAGAGATAAACCATTAGGATTTTCTATACCTCATCAATATTCACCACTAGATGTCACTTTTCCAAAGCAAAATCTCTTTTTGAGAAACTAAAGTAACTAATCCTATTAAGCAACTTTACAATTATAACTAACTATAGATGTTGCTTGAGAGTGTTCTTAGTTATGCTAGTGAACCCTAGATGAATTGAAGAACCCATTCAAGTATTAAAATTATTCACACCATATCTCTTAGGTTTTAAATATTTTGATCATTATCTATACATATCTACAAGTGGTTGTAGGTGACCATGTATATTGAAGTCTGACCAGTCTTTACTCATTGTCTAAGAAACCCATCTCCATCAATCTTGAGGTATTTAAAATGAAAATCTTCCTTGGATAATATAGCTTCCATGATTTGAGAGGAGAAACATAGGTGTGTTATCTAAATTTAAACCATTTACATAAAGACCAACTCTACCACTGTGAAAACAATATCCTATAGACTAATGGTGGTGTTATTTATAGCACAAAGAGGATGGTCTTATCTATTCATTCATATCCACACATTCCAAATGAGTTAAAACCAACATGGAAATTAATTACATACCCTACCAACCTACATACATCACTCCATTCACATAGATCAATGTAAATAGATGAGGAAACTGAATCCATTGGGGTTATATAGGCAATTTTGAGATACTAGCAGTTTTAGTGTTTGTTCATGAATTACGGGCCATCAATCTAGAAACCATGAGCATGGAATGAGAGATAATAGAGACTAATTTCATCCCCCAAGTTAATTCACCTTAACTCTACTTCTCCTATCTGTACCAACTACAAACTGGTTGACCTTGTTGACCTGACAAAGATAGTGATGAGAGAGAAGAACCATTTTTCACCATTTTTTGAGTTTTCAAATCCACATGAGCATAGAGATGACTTTTGGGGATCTAAATATACACTCTTTAAGCCTTAACATGTGCTAAAACTATCCTACAATCCATACATTAACTGAAACTCTCTTTTATTTTAGATAAACTCCTTATTTATATGTTGAACCTACATCATGTTAGTTTCAAACTATGCCCTAACACTTATCTGACACATGGTACATTAGATAACCTCTTGAACATTTTTATTGTGATAGGAAACCATAAAATTCATTCAAAATTCCAAAAGGTGGAGTAATATGACTTGGGATAAACTTAGACAAATGTGACCAAGGTTGAGACATATTATTTGACCCTCAAAGGTGACCATGGGACCACTTTTCAACCTAGGAGACTATATGAAAGTTTTAAATTTTAAGGATGCTGACTTAATTAGACCTAGGGGTAAAATTAGTCAACATTTTGGTGATTTCCTAGGGGTAGCATGCTTGTTATTCTAAGGACCAATAGCCTTCTCCTATCCTTGGGAAATGGAGTCACTCATACACTAAAAATGACACTAAAATGCCTCAAAATAGGCACCAAACTCATAATAAATATTAAATAAAACAAACATACAAGACAAGACACCAAAATAAACAAACTTGTGCTCTCTAAGCACTTAGGGAAAACACACAAACAACTCAAGTAAACTAACTTATACACAAACTAACCTGAATAGAACTATTCCACCTGGATCAAAGGGGAAGCTTGAACCATTTATTTCTCCATGAAGTGAATGAATATATGAAGCATGTTGCCATTTTATCATTGGCTTTTATGTCTTTAATTTATTGATGTTTATCAATCTTTTTGTTATGATCTTCAATGCAACCACAGTAGGTACAAACATATCACCTATGAAGGTGAATTATTCTTTTGACTCAACCATCTTCCCATGGTACTCTTTAACTACAACTTGACCCAATGATGCTTCATCCAGGCATGGTTATTTGACCTCTATGGTACTTTGAATGAGATTAAACTCTTTATTAGCTACAAGCTCATTAGTTTCCACTTAAACAAACTTAACACTTTCTTCAAAAATATCTTTAACTTGGACAACAAGAGGTATAGGCCTTTAAAGGGCCTCAAATTCAATACATACCTCATATAATATTTTCCACAAATCATCTTGCTCCATAGATTCATCATTATCCTCTCCTTATTTTATATTTTCAGCTTTTGGCTCTTGCCCATACACATGAATGTCAACCAACTTAGCAGATGTGAAGTCCTTCTTAAGCACCTCCTCCACCATATCTTCATTAAACTCTTTGTAGACAGCTACAACATGACCTTAAACATCTTTTTCTTCATTCAAGAAGCTTGACTTGTACTTATCTTCACCAAGGGGAGTCCCTATGGTGATCTCTTCATCATAGATACTCATGTCATCTTCTTGATCAACTATAGCTTGAGATTTCTCTTCTTCACTAATATCCCATAAGATAGGTTCTCTTTTAAGAAGGGATGAGGTGGGAAGGTGGTGAACAAGTTTATGGGTTGGAGAGGGAGTAGGAGGTGAGGTAAAAAGCTCATGAATGGGTATGGGAATGGAATGAGAATTCTTTCACTTTAGGGATTTGGAAATGAGAGATTCTAGGATGAATTCTTAAAGAGAGAGAAGGTTCATCTCTGTTATAAGTTTTCCATTTCCCTCAACAAACATCTCATCTTTCTTATATCCCTTTTGAGTTTCTTCAACAATTGTAAGCTTATCTCCCCTTTTCTCAACTAAGGATTCTTTTTCACATTGAAACTCATTTTGGATACACTTCCATGAGGGATAAGCTAAAGGTTTTTGGGAGAGGGAAATGGGGCTTGATCAAAAAAAAAAAATCCTCTTTAACATCAACTTCTTATTTCTCACTCTCTTCATCATTATTTCCCCAAGATTTGACTAATTGGTTCCAATTTGGAGTTTGAAAGCTATTGGGCTCATTTGAGGATTCGATTGGCTCTTATTGAGGATATTAAATGTTTTCATAAGGATAAGGATGAACAAATTGATATAGAATACAAGATGATTCTTGAGGAGGGATAGGTATAGTTTGAGGAAGGTTGTCTCTAAGAATCTACCTATTAAGAGTTTGGATTTCTTCTTCAAGAGCCCTAATCATATCTTCTTGATAGTGTTATTCATAAGATCCTTCATAAGCTTCTTCATAGGGTTGTTCAAGAACATTATGTTTATATGGAGAAGGAATAGGGTAATCGTAAGGCTGGTATGGCTCATAGGACTAATAACAACATTAATAGGGCTTATTATCACCAAATCTTGCACCGTAGAGGAGGGTGTTCAATCCTCCTCTATATTTGGCCAACATGGGAATACTTATAGGTATATGGGTTTACTTATATCAAAGTAGACCTCTAGGTTTAAGGGCTAGCTCCTTGAATATGCCTTGAAGTGCTTATTACCTACTTAACTAATTACTTGTGGGAAAAGGGCTAGAAGTTTACTTAACATTAAAATACTCTAAGGGGGTGATACACCAAGATTATTTCCACAAGACCATCTTACTTCTATCATAATGAAACAAGACCTAAAAACCAAATTCTAAGTCCTATGGGGTTCTAACATAAGTGTTTTAACATAGAGGTGATATGTATGAGACAACATAAGTTAAGTAAACTAGAGGGTAGATTGCACACTCTAATAAAAAAATTACACTTTTTAAGATCCTAACACACTAACTACACTTCATATGACTTGTTAGAATAGGAACTCTTGCATAAACATGAGAGTTTAAGGAGAAGAAAGGATATGAGATTATCAATTAACATCACCATACATCACTTTACCCACTTAGACAAATATTGATGAACTCAATACCAAACTTGAATTTATTGTTCAAAGGTAAAATATAATACCATTCTAATGGGGCTTCTCCATACATGGTGTGGTATTAATCTACAAGAGCCAAAATGGCTACTATTTATAGAATTTGAGAGAGTAGTGAGAAGAAAGAAGTCCAAGAGTCACTAAAACATGTGTCAAGATAAGAAAGGGAGTTACACATGCAAGAGATAAGAATTTGAAATAGACGATGCAATTTATACTTGGATAAATGTCCCTCAAATCATGAAACTCCTGAAATGTGGCGTAGGACTCTTCAATTACTTGCTCAAAAAACTACCTTCATCACTTGGCCTTCTTGGAATGTCCCCCAGCAAACTAGGGATAGATGATATGATTGAAATAAGATGTATGGGTTATAAATAATCCTCAACATGCATTTTTTTCATCCCTAATCATTGATATTCTTTTGAACATGAGTTATCACTACCTGTAATATAAATAACTCCTCTTTCACTCACCCTTAACACTTAGCACCAAAGTTATTTTCAATTTTATACTAAAATCCATATAGATGAGTGTATGACACTTTTTAAGAAACCTTATGTCCTTATATTCCTTAAAAACACCTTAAAAGGACTCCCACTTAGAGTTTTCACCTTCTCACTTACTTGTTCACTATGCTAGTTCAGACTAGCTAAAATGAAGTCATTTGCAGAGGTATGTGTAATATTTTTTGATGAATTAAATGAACATGAGGGGTTATCTCATGTCCCAACCTATATCCCAAAGTGACTTGTATCCTTTTAATCTCCCTTAAAGCTACAAAACACTCAAAATTGTCAAAGAAACCAATTCTATGCCATGTTCATACAAGTAGGCTATAATCCAAATTGGTGGGGAGGAGCCTTGGAGAGTCCTCTATAGCTTCCAATCATTTACCATTCCATTATATCCCATTTGGATGCATATCCTTCTTCATTTTCCAAATTATGTCACTAGTAAGGGTTTTAGAAGGTTTAGAGTCATTTTGCCATTTAAGGATTATTCATACAAGTCTAACATCCAATTTGTTAACAAATTTCATAAATCCTTGTTAAATACCTCCTTAAACATCACCCAACTCCACAAATTTCCATGCAAGGTATCCATCTAGGTGTGAGCATCTCAAGTTAGCCTCTTGAGATTTATTTTCCATTTTGCATACCTTGTGATCGTCTTAAGCCAAGATGTGGATTCCCTATTGTCTCCTCTACATTCCAAAAGATTTAACACACCTAATATCTCCCCATTTAGGTATTTTAATGCTTTTTAATGTTTATATAATGCTATAAGTGAAGTTTGGACCTTATTAGGCACTAGGCCTAATCAAGATTGTTGACCATCTTAACCATAAGTCAAAATGGTTTAACCCCCTATAGTCAAGACATGATATGGGGATATAACATAGTGTCATAGGGTATTATTTGGTTTATTTTATGTCATTTAACTCCATTCTAACCTTGTTCATGATCTAATTTAGTCTTATGTCATTTGGAGTCACCTGGGAGGTCAGACTGTCATGGCATGTCACATAAGAATGAATAGATTAGTTTGCTTATGAATTTTACAAGTGTGCTTAGAAAACCTTTCAAGCCAAAAATACTACATTGACATTATGGTTTTGGTTCCAAGATCATCCTCTGCAAATTTTGTGTCTTGATGAGCTTGCTATCTCAAGATATAAGAATTTAAAGTTAGGCTAGCAAAGATAGACATGCATGAGGACATCAAGTTTGGGCCTCATGAAATGGCTATTTGGATTCAAATAATCCTAAGGTTTAACATAGGGTTTAAAATTGGTAATATCTTGGGTATTTTAATCAGATCTAATGGCATGTGAGAAGTTAATGAGTCAAAAAGGTCCTTAGGGTAGATCAACGATGTGCATTCTTATGTATAAGGTAGATCAATGATCCACATTTAAATATTAGGACCCAATATCAATGACACACATTTGATCATGTAGATAAGATCCATTGGTGAGTGTTAAAGCAAAAGGTCAAAATATCTAGATAGAATGCAAAGCTTCCAAGTGGAAAAATGTCATTCAATCAAGTTAAGATCAATAGCATGCATTAAGTTATGCAGATAAGATCTAATAGAGTGTCTTGAGTCAAAGGGTTAAAAGATCTTAATAAAGAATTTAATGCTTCTAAATTTCATAATATCAAATTCCTAGGTCATAGATTAATGGCTGATGTTGAAATTCAAATCAAAGAGACTCCAAAGGAGATTGATAGAGCAATTTTGATTGGATTCCAGATGGATAAGATGAGGTAATGTGTCAAAATGATGATAGGCATATTTTAAAATGAAATGAGCAACATTAAAATGGAATGACACATAGTCATCCATGTAAGAACAAAGGATTATGTATCAAATCAAGCCCTTCAGACTCATACTCTGCCATGAAATCTTAGTCAAGATATAAGATAAACAGTGACTGCCATATGTGAAGAATGAAGTCTAAGAGACAAACGGATGATTGTAGATAGTAAATACAAGTTTATAGAAGATATATAGTAGCTATAAAAATGTATATGACTATCATATCATATGTGTTTACTCTCTTAATTTAGTTTTAAATGCTTGAGAGATGATTCATGATGAAGGCAGTTTCATAGAGGCTAGTTGAAGAGTCTCTACACCATTTTAGAGAGTTTATCATGGTTTATATGGGAATTTGTCTTAGGAGACATTCATGGTTTATTTCACACTCCATTCCTCTAAAATATAACTATTTCTCATGCCTTGACATGTGAAACTGTGACATTTGAGCTTCTTTACTACATTATTTTCTCCTCATTCTCCAGTTCTATAAGTAGTTGCCATTTTGGCCTTTGTAAGAGATACCACACCATGTATGGAAAATCCCTACTAGTTTTGGCATTACACTTTGCCTTAGAATAATAAATTTAATCTAGTTTTATTTCATATCCCATCTTTTTAAAGTGTGTAAAGAGATGTATAGTGAATAGCTACATGATATCAATCTATCCTTGCTTTCTCTTAGACCTTCCATGTTTGATACAAGTGATTTTAGCCTAGCAGGTCATATGAAGTGTATTTAAGTGTATGGATCTATATTAAGTTTATAATGATCCTTAGTACCTACAACTAATATATGATTTTATATAACTTGGATAGTATTCATGCATCTCACCTTCATATTGAAACACTAGTGCTAGTGAATTCTAGGACTCTTAAGCTAATGTTGTAGGCATTTTTTCTTTGTGAAAGAAATATAATGGTCATGTTTAAGAAATCTTGGTATATCACCCTTTTAGAATAGGTTTACTTTATACAACTTCTATCCCTTTTACCCACAAGCAAATAGTTAGCATATGTGAAAGTACTTCAAGATATATTTAGGGAGTTATCCCTCAAATCTAGAGGCTCACTTCCACCATAGGTACACCCACATACCTAGAAGTGTTACCATGTTTCCCAAATATATAAGAGGCTTGAACACCCTCTTCTAAGGTATAATATTTGGTTAAAATAGTTATAGCACACCTAGTGGGACCCATTATCTTCAAGATAATTTATCAAAGTGAATGTTGATCTTGAAACATCAGCTGTAAATTGGTGTGTTACTCAGCATTTGGTGTCTCTATCAAAGTAAAATCTGGTTCAATAACATTATCTTGTTATACACTTACTCTCATAACTCATGTTTATCACTAGGTTATCCTCTAGTAAAGTGCTCAATGCCATTAATCCACCTATTCAGCCTAAACTTCCCTTTGAAGTTTAATATCCTCAGCCTAATCTACCCTTTGGAGAACCTATAGATTTTTCTAGAGAGTAAGAGGTTGAAGAAATTAAATAAATTTAGGAGTTTTAAGAGTTTGAAGAATATATGGCTAGACTTCATGCTTTCCCTACCTTCAATACTAAAAATCTAATTCACCTTCAAGTGCATATTGCCATCCCTCCTAATACTACAAAAGGTGTGCCCCTATTTAATGGTGAGAGTCATGTTACACCTAGTGAACATATTAGGGATGTCTCCAACTTTTGTAGATTCCATAACATCACTCAAAAGAACATTTCCATTAGACTCCTTGCCATTTACCTTAGAGGGAAGGCTCTTGATTGGTATAGGAGTCTAGAAGGTGGATGTATCACATCATGGGATGAGTTCAGAGTGTTGTTGACCTCAATATTTGGAAATGAAAGTGACCATGCCTCTCTCATAGATCAGCTTAACATGATCAAAAGAGGACCCAAATAAATAATGCATGACTTTAATGATAGGTTTAAAAATACTTGGAATAAATTGCCTCCTCTTATGAGTCCACCTCCTAGTTTTGCGTTCCCTAACTACTAAGAGCCATTGGAACTAAAATTACTATCATGCTTCAATCCATGGGTGGTTTCACTCTTCTCGAAGCATATGAACTTTCTATCAAAGTTGAAATGTTCTCATCTAAGTTGTAATTTTACCTCCTAGGTTGTCTATGCCTCCATTATCTTATACTTATACTAATACTCTGAATGTGGCTCAAATTCCTAATACCAATACCAAGCCTAAGACTGCTCCTAACATGGTAGATAATGCCATAGACAAAGATGTATATATTCACTAGTTAGAAGCGAAGATTGGGAGAATAAATATGTAGTAAGGTGCCCATCAAAATTCATATCCTTATAAATAACAATTTCATCAATAATACGGAAGAGGAAGAGGTCAATAGTAGCCTAACCCCAACAAGCTTGCCAATGCATACAATAGTAATTCTACCACCAATGCAAGAGAGATGATACTTATGTATATCAACTTGGTATAGGGAGAACATTGGAATTAAGACCAATTTATAGATTCTAATGAAGGTAGGGAGAAATCTCTTGTTTCTTAAGGAGGAGTTACTCCCCTCTTATTAGTTGAAGATGAAATCATGATGCAGACAAGTGAAGGTGGATAGCCTCAAGGGGAGATCTTCACCAACTTCTTATTTGAAGACATTTTTGTGCTTAATCAAGGAACCTCTATTGTATACAACACTAGATCCAAGAGAAAGGATTTATATGGTGATAGTAATGCACCTACAAGTTCACTCAATCATCATACAAAGCAATAAGGTATGGTTGCAGGTATGGCAACCTCATATAACTCTACACATCTTCCAAATTAGAATGTTGGAAGGACTATTCAAGGCACTCTAACTCCTCAAGTTCCTATTACTCCCTTGCCTCCATGAATCCAAGAGAAATTAGGTATGTCTTCTTTAAACATTTTATATTCAATAAATAATACTAAAACATCCATTTCCCTTTGGGATGTTCTTCATATGCTTGGTCAAAAAGAGCTCCTACAAAAACAATTATCTACTATCCCTACTAGTGTCCCTCTTTCAAATTAAAATCATGATCATGTTTCTTTTACAAATTCTCCTAACACTATTGTTGAACCATCCACTAGGGCTAAGAAACCTCTACCAATCTATCTCACTCTCATAGTGGGTGGTAAATTGGTACAGAACTGCATAGTTGATAGTGGAGCTTTTACTTCAGTCATGCCCAAATTGGTAGCTGATAAATTGGGCCTAAAGTATGAGCCTCATAGCAAAGGAGTTCTCCAACTATATGGTACACCTATCAACATGATAGTACTGATCAAAAACCTAAAGGTTTTCTTGCATGATTATCCTAGTTTTCCTATCCTTCAAGATATAGTTATTGTTGACTTCCCAACTCATTTTGCAATCTACCTATCAAGGGACTTTACATCCAAGATATGTGGTTATCTCTTAGATAATTGGTATTTCTTGGTCTTTAAAACAAGATATGGAACTAAGGTCACCATAAGGACTCAACCTCTTGTAATGTTTCATATTGATCCCTACATTGAGATAAATTCTAATTTGATTTGTGTTGTTCATGAAGAGAAGGATTGTATTGTAGATGATGGTACTTATTCCAAGCTTGAAGTCATACCTAATTTTTTTCTTGATGAATATAGTACCAATAATTATGAGCATTATCCTTATGCATTTATGGAGGAAACTGATCAAGGAGTATATTGTATACATGAACAAGGATTACCAACACCTCTACTTTCCAAAGAAGAATGTGAAGATGATGAGATGTGGAAGATGTTTTTTGATGGTTCAAGAAGTAAAATTAGTACATTAGTTGGTGCTATGTTGTTCTCCTCATCCAAATAGTAATACTATGCTTAATTTAGATTCCATTTTAGTTTTACTTGTAATGTGGCTAAGTACAAAGTTTTAATTCATGGCCTTCAATGGGCAATGAGAAAGGGAATCAAAAACTTACAAGTATATAGAGATAGTGAATTAGATGTTCATCAGGTTAGGAATGTGGTTTCCACTAAGAACCCTTTTCTTAAGTCATATAAGCATAGGGTATGGGATTTTCTTAAAGACTTCAATGCATTCAACATATAATGAGTCCCAAGGGAGCAGAATAATCATGTTGATAGACTAGCCACCATATGAGCTCAATTTGATACTCCAACTGCCATAAAAGAAGAGGGGAAGCAATCTCATATTAAGATCATTATCAGACCTTTTGTACCTAATAAGGAAGTGTCTCATCATGTGTTTGATAGTGAAAAACACATTGTATGCTTCTTACAAAATGAGGTTGAGTTTGTTTCAAGAAATCAAAAGAGACTCCAAGAATAATTTGGTGATCAGATTGTGTAGCTAACGACAAATAAGATACATAATGGTCTGGTGACTTTATAAATTATCTTCAATGAGAATGATCAAAAGAATAATAAAAAATTGAGTATGTCTACAAAAGAGGAAAACTATGAAAGAGTCTTGATCTTCAAAGATAGACTCCTCAAACTAGGCAAGGTATGTTCTACATTAGAGAAATAAACATTTATTGAGTTGTGTAAAGAGTTTCATGATATCTTTACTTGGTAATATAAGGACCTCAAATAATTTGATCTTAGCCTAGCACACCATACCATTGAATTTCAACCTGGAGTTAAACTAGTTAGATAGAAACAAAGACCCATCAATCCCAAGGTTGAGCAACTCATGAGGTTAGAGCTCACTAAACTCCTTAAATCTGAAATAATTTTTCATATAAATCATTTAACATGGGTAGCTAACCTTGTGCCTATTATAAAGAAGAATGGGGAGATAATACTTTGTGTGGACTTCAAATATCTTAATAGGGTGTCATTCAAAGATCACTATCCTCTACCTTCAATGGAATAGATTTTGCAAGTTGTTTCAGGATCTCAACTTTTTTCTCTCTTAGATGGATATTCAGGTTATAATCAAATTCTTGTGAATGAGGATGATCATTTTAAGACAACATTCACTACCAAATGGGGGACTTTTTCTTATAGAAAGATGCCATTTGGTTTATCAAATGTTGTTACTACTTTTCAAAGAGAAATGGACATGGCCTTCAAAGGTTTGATCAAATGAAACGTTATTGGTTTATCTAGATGATATAATAGTTCTTTCTAAAGATGCTAATGAACATATGCAACACTTGAGACAAGTGTTTGAAAGATGTAGGTAGTATGGAGTATCTCTTAATCCAAAAAAATGCATGTTTGTTATCCATAAAGGTAAGCTCTTAGGACATGTTATTTCTAAAGATGGTTTATCTATTGATACCAAAAGGATAGAAGCTATTTTTGGCCTATCATTGCCCTTACATAATAAATGTCTCTAAAGTTTCTTAGGTAAGATAATTTTTTTAGGGAGATTCATACCTGGTTTTGCATCTTTGATGAAACCTATCATAGCCATGTTCAAAAAGAATCAGGTCTTTTCTTGGACTAAGGAAAGTAAGAATAGTTTTGAAGCCATTAATAAAGTAATTGCACAAGTTCCTACTCTTTTGAATCCTAATTTTGCTAAATACTTCATGTTATATTCATTTTCTAACCTTGACACTATCTCAACTATGTTAATACAAAGGAATGATGAGGGTGTAGAGTAACCAATTGCATTCTTTAGTCAAAGTTTGGAAGCTTATGAAATCAAGTATACCTTTATTGAGAATCAAGTCCTTATTGTTGTAAGAGGGATAAATAAGTTTAGGCATATGGTTTCAAAAAATAAAATTCATGTTATGGTCTCTCATCCTAGTATCAAGGAGTTTCTTTTGAGTAAAGACCTTAGTGAGAAGAGGGCAGGGTAGATAACTAAGGTAATGGAATATGATGTTGATATCAAAGTAACAAAGTTGATAAGAGGTAAGGTTGTTTGTAAACATATAGCTTTAGATCTTCATGAGTCAAAATAAGAGGTTTTAAGCAATCATGATTTCCCCCAACCAGCTAGTTCCTTACATATACAGAGTTGGACACAAGATGTGATCAGATTTCTTCAAAGTGGTGAGTATCCTAATGATATGAGTAGATCTCAAAGGAGATATTTTAGATTAAAAGCTATTCCCTTTTGCCTTGTAGATGGTGTGATTTTTATAAGAAATACTAATAGTGTATTGTTGAGGTGCATTGACAATGACCAATTTGGAGTGTTGCTTGAGAAGTTCCATGATGGAACAATAAGAGGTCATTTCTCCCCAAGAACCATAGCTACCAAGATTATGAGGGCAAGATATTATTGCCCTAGCTTCTTCAAGTACTATTATGCTTGGGTGAGAACGTGTGTATAATGTGCTTTCTTTGTGGGAAAATAGAAGCTTTTAGCTCCTCTTTTAAAGCATATCCAAGTGGATCAACCTTTCATGCAATGGGGTCTTGATTTCATTGGAATGATAAACCCCCCATCAAGTGTTAGTCATAAATAGATACTCATAGCAACTAATTATTTTTCAAGGTGGGTTGAGGTAGTAGCACTGAAGGAAGATAATGAGAATGCTATCTTGGAGTTATATGAGAGCATCATAACAAGGTTTGATATTCCTTTTACTATTATTTCAGACAATGTTCTTTCTTTTATGGGAATTAAGATAGCTGATTGGGCAAATAATAATGGAATATTATTGAGTACTTCATATAAATATTACCCTCAAGGTAATGTGTTGGTTGAATCTACTAACAAGAATCTAATCATAATCATCAATAGAACCTTAGAGCATAACTAGAGGGCACACCAAATTGAAGACAACCTTATGGGATGATAAGATAACTCAAAAGAGGTCAATAAGGAATTATTCTTTTGTGATTGTCTATAGAAGAGAGGCTAGGTTGTCTATCTCTCAAGAGTCTCCTTCCTTAGAATTAGCACATTAATTAGAGTTGATTGAAAACACTCCAATGGAAGTGAGATTGACAGAATTAATGGAGTTGAAAGAAACTATAGATAAGGCTTATCAAGCTATGGAGCATCACCAAGTATTAATGAAGAGGTCTTTCAATAAGAAGATAACTCCAAGATCATTTCAAGAAGGTGACATAGTATTGGAGTGAGATGAAAATAGAGAAAAATCAGGAAGGCATACCAAATTTGATACCCTATGAATGTACCATATGTCACCATCAAGTGCAAGCAAAGCAATTATTTTGAATTAGGAAGGATGAATGGAGAAGAGTTGTTTATCCCTATAATGGGATACATTTGAAACCTTGTTATTGAGGAGTAAAGATAAGTTTTGTAAATAGTAGATTAGGTGTGTGTTTAGTTTCAACTATGTGTGTTGTGTTCCCTAAGTGTTCTAGTTGAACACATGTGTGTTTCTTTTGAGTTTGTCTCATTTTTTATGCCTTTCCCTTATGTTTTGTGTGTTATCAAAGGCAATTTGTGTGTTAAACCTATGTACAAGTGACTCCATAGCCTAATGGATAGGATTAGACAACTGGTCTTGGCATAACAAATATACCACCCTTAGGAAATCACTACGAATGTTGACCATTTTGACCACAAGTCAAAATGGGTCAACCCCTTAAGTCAAGAATTGATATTGGGATAGAACATAGTGTCATAGGGTGTTTTTTGGTCTATATTATGTCATTTAATGTCATTCTAACCTTGGTCATGATCTAATTTAATCTTATGTCATTTGGAATCATTTAGCCAGTCAAACCATCATGGCATGTCATTAAGGAATGAACATATTAGTTTACTTATGCATTTTAAAAGTGTGCATAGAAAAAATTTTAGGCCAAAAAGACTACATGGACATGATGCTTTTGGTTCCAATATCATCCTATGCAAATTTTGTGTCTTGATGAACTTGTTATCTCAAGATATAGGTATTTGAAGTTAGGCTAGCAAATATAGATGTGCCTGAGGATGTCAAGTTTAGGCCTCATGAAATGACTATTTCGATTTAAATGCTCCTAAGTTTTAATGAAAATTTCACAAGTGGCAAGATCTCAGGTGTTTAAATTAGATCTATTAGCACACAAGTAGTCAATGAATCAAAAAAGTCTTTGGGGTAGATCAACGATGTGCATTCCTACATACATGGTAGATTAATGATACATGTTTAAAGACTGAGACCAAAGATCAATGATGTGTATTTGATCATGCAGATAATATCCAATGATGATTATGAGGTTAAAATGTTAAAATATCTAGATCAAATGCAAATCTACCAAGTGGCAAAATGTGGTTCAATCAAGTTAAGATCAATAACACACGTTGAGTTGTGTAGATAAGATCTAATGGTGCACATTGAGTCAAGGGGTAAAAGGATCTTGAGAAAGCATTAAATGCTACCAAATTATATAATCTTAGATGTCTAGGTCATATATCAATGTCTAATGTCAAAATTCAAATTGAAGAGACTCCAAAGGAGATCAACAGAGTAATTTTGATCAGTATCTAGATGGACAAGATGAGGCTAGATGTCCAAATGATGATAGGAATATTTTAAAATGGAATGAGAAACATGGAAAGAGAATACCACATAGGCATCCATGTAGGCTCAAATTGTTCTATATCAAATCAAGCCCTTTAGACTCATACGCCACCATGAAAGCTCAATCAAAATCCAAGATAAATAGTGACTGCTAGATGTGAAGAACGAAGTCCAAGAGATAAATAGATGATTGTAGATAGTAAATACAAGTATATAGAAGATATCTAGAAGATACAAAAATGTTTATGACTATCATATCATATGTGTCAACTCTCCTAATTTAGTTTTAAATGCTTGAGAGATGATATATGATGAAGGCAGTTTCATAAAGGCTAGTTGAAGAGTCTTTGCACCATTTTGGAGAGTTTGTCATGGTTTATATGGAAATTCATCTTAGGAGACATTCATGGTCTTTTTCACACTCCATTCCCTTATAATATAATTGGTTATCATCCCTTGACATGTGGCATTATGACCTTTGAGCTTCTTGATTGCATTTTTTTCTCTTCCTTCTCCAGTTCTATAAGTAGCTACCATTTTGGCCTTTGTAAGAGATACCACACCATGTATGGAAAATCCCTACTATTTTTGACATTTCACTTTGCCTTATAACAATAAATGTAATCTATTTTGAGTTTATATCCCATCTTATTAAAGTGTGTGAAGAAATGTATAGTGAATAGCTAAGTGATATCAATCTATCTTTGCTTTTTCTAAGTCCTTTCATGTTTGATGCAAGTGATTTTAGTCTAGCAGGTCATATAAAGTGTAGTTAAGTGTATAGATCTATCTTAAGTGTATAATGAGCCTTAGTTTTTCAACTGATCTATGGTTTTACTTACCTTAGATAGTCTTCATACATCTCACCTTCGTATTGAAAGACTAATGCCAGTGCATTCTAAGACTCTTAAGCTAGTGTTGTAGGCATTGTTTCTTTGTGAAAGAAGTACAATGGTCATGGGGAAGACATATTTTTGCATCACCCTTTTAGAATAAGTTTATTTCATGCAACTTCTATCCCTTTTACTTGAAATCAAATAGCTAGCATAGGTAAATGTACTTCAAGATATATTCAGGGAGCTAACCCTCAAATTTAAAGGCTCACTTTCACCATAGGTAAACCCACATACCTGGAAGTGTTCCCATGTTTCCCAAATCTAGAATAGGCTTGAACACCCTCTTCCAAGGTGCAATATTTGGTGAGAACAAAGACTTAATAGGCATGTCTACATGCTTATGGGTTTAGGACACATTAACATGTTTCTCACCTCTATGAATCCTTATACATGTTCTTCCATGCCTTATACAACTTTATACACCTCCATGAAAGGTTTCATCAATCCCTATCTTGCCTTCTCATCATCTTTATGGCTAACTTGTAGGTTTTAGTCATTCTAAAGTGCCCTTTATTTATGATAGAATAGATGGCATATCCCCTATTTCCCCAAACCAAATGATGGTATGAGGGGTTTCCTTAGGTCCTAGAGACCATATGTATAAATTTTCAAAGCTTGGTTACCTCAATATGTCTATCAAACATCTAAAAATCTTAGATAAACCTTTAATAGGATGACTATGCAGAATTTATATATATGCATGGGTTGTAGGTTATCCTTGGAACCTTTCCATGTCTTATATCCATGATATGGTAGTCCTTTTAGGTGTACACCATCAATTTGGAGTATTTTCAAACACATCTAGCACTTTAACCTTTTCCAACCTCTCTATTTCATACTTTGTACTTTATTGGTCTAGATTGTTGATTGTGTTTTCTTGCTTGAAAAAGAAACATGTAGGTGCATACTACATGGTTGAACCTTGAATATCATGCCTAATGACCTTCTTAGAGTTCCCAAGGTCATTTGACATCCATTTGGATCTATTCACATCATTCTCATGTTGTGTTAACACCCATAACACTATACTCTAGCTCACTATTAACTATAATCAATTATAGTTGACCACTAATCAGATAACAAGGGTCTTGTAGGTATGTTTTAGCCTTCAAACTTTGTGCTTAACCCCATAGTATTCATTTGAGGTCTTAGGATCAACTCAAATGGAAATTGTTTGTGCTTTTAGGCTTAGTGTCATCAAGGTTGACTTCATGGCTTTGTGAGTTACCTACAGTCAGGTTATAGGTATGTTTTTCTTGGGCAAGGTACACCTGAAGTGGTAGTATAGGTCAAGACCCTACTCTATAAAATTATTTGATTCTCTTTGGATCAATGGAGTGTATCTCAATTAATCAATACCACTTAACATGGATGAATGCTCTTATATTGTAACATTGGATTGTGAAGGTTGTTTGAGGTTCAAAATTATAGACAACATTAAATATTTGCAATGAAAAAATTCCAAGAATGGAGGCTTATAAACACCATGTTCTTCTAGCCACACATACATTATATTTTTCAAGGTTATACCCCTTCATGAAGGCTAAAATATGGGTACATTTGGATTCATCTATACTCCTTAATATATTGTTATATGGCATCACCAAAATTGGCTAGGGCTCTGTTTTAGAGCTTTTAGGGAGCTTGTCCCTAAAACATAGTTCCCTCACTTGAGGTGACTTTTCAAGTATGCCTACTATTATAATGTCTTAAACATGGTTGTCATGCTATCATCCAACTACTCAAACTTCATGAAGGTATGAAAACATGCCAAACTCCATACCACACCTTTAGATCTCTATGTAAGTCACCTAGAGGTGGAGATTATAGTGTACAGATAGTTAATAAAAGACATGAATAATGTGTATATTGTCTAGGATTTCAATCAGTCATATACCCTTCTAAAGTTCTCAAATTAATGATTTTCTACCATGAATAACTTTAACCCGAGTCTAATACTTCCGTTTAATGTGATCATCTCTTGAGGGGAACTGTAGATGTACATTTAGTTGCAGATAAGGTAGTGATTGTAAGACTTGAGTAATGTGTATGTTGTATGACCTTATACATAGTTCTCAAGGTTTCTCCATATTATTTAAACCTAATGAATGTCTCAAAACATGTTTGAACATATTTATGAAACAATCCCAAGTCTCTGTTAGTGCCACCTGTAAGTGGACATTTTAATATACAAGGTAATGGGGTTGAGATACTCAATTTGCATGATGTATGGCCTTGAAAATAGTTTCAAACCTTCTCAAAATACTTTAAATGTATTCTCTTTACCTTTAAGGGCTTGAAACATGTTCCATAATTCCATCCCGACATCCTCAATCTATTGTAGATGCACACCAATGGTGTATGATTATGCGTATATGGGGATAGATTATCACAGTCCATAATATGTTGTTTGAAGGACATTTACTTGATTTTTTATGATTTTAAGGAGGTTTAAAAACTCTTTTCAATTCTTAATTACACTTTCAAGATGTTCTCGAGACCTTTATATGCCATGACTATAAGTGAAAGTAAACAACTCTATCTCACATTTTGAATGCAACCTTTATGATGTTAATCTTGGAGAGTAAGATTGGAAGGAGAGGGGATAAATAAAACATTATAGTCATGAAACACAACATCACACATTGATTTAAAACCAGTCCAAAGAAATAAACCTTCTATAATTGGTGAAATTTTACTACAACCTCATGAGCATACTCCTCCTACAATCTAAGAGATTTAAACTCATCAAATCACTTCCAAACATGAAACCAAATATTATAGACATGATATGAGGGAGTCTACATCCTCTAGAAGCAAATACATCAACTGAGTTATATGAACTAGCTCAAATAAGATAAAAACCTCCAGGGTGTGTAGATTGGCAAGCAAAACAAGACAATCAATTTCTTAGGAATGGTTCATAAAGTATAAGAAAACATTCCTCCAAATACAAACATGAAAATTAATTAGACCAAGTTTAATATCCACCACCAAGAGAAGCTGACTTGGAAGTCCTCCTACTAGTCATACCATCAAAAGACTTGTTGACCAATTTTGTTTGCCTAGTGGAGTGATGGAGAGAGAGAGAATGGTTTTGGTCTAATTTTGGCACTTCAAAAGTATATAAAGCATGTAAATTAAGTCAAGGAAATTTAATGGTAAATGCATATGCTTTTCCCATGTGCCATTCTTCCCCATAGGTTGTACAACCTTCAAAACTCCCTCTTTTTCACTTGCTTTCTTGATTTTTAATTAGGAACCTGCAAGTTTTATTTAGTCCTAACATTCCTTACAATTACTATGAAATATGGACATTGGGAGGGATTTTATAACACTTTTATTACTTTTAAAATTACACAACCTTCATTTATGACTCGTATAAGACCCTTAAGTGACACGAAATGACATAAGGACTGAATTGGACCATCACCAAGGCCAATGACATATTAAATGACATTGAATTAACTATGACACACCCTATGACATTATAATAGACCCTTATATAAATTTTTGGACTATAGGTGGTTGACTCATTTTGACTTGTGGTCAAAATGGTCAATAGGGCTATTGAGGGATATAACATGGGTCATAACAAGGTTGATAGGGAGGTGCATAGTAGGGGATCTCAACATAACAAACCATATCAACTTCATTAGTCAAATGAAATATAATAATTGATCAAAATATTCTACAATAGGTACTTGAGATGCTTATAGCCAAAAAATTGCATTCAAAGTCATCGTTGGTGTTTACTTGAATGCTTACAAAAGTTGATAGTAGAAAGAACACACCAAAAATCCTTCCACTCTTTTGGACATTAGTCCCATCAGGTGTGCCAAAACTATTATATCCAAATATTTCACCCTTGGATGAATTTTTTAGACCTCTCCACATGTAGATAACATGGGATTACCTATAGGCCTGTTTGTTGCCTATAGTAGAGGTAAACCTCTAGGTTAAAGGGCTAGCTCCCTTGGTTTATCTTTTAGTCTCACACATTACACGAGGATAATCACTATTTAAGGGTTAAAAAGGAAATAAATGAACTAAAATTAACCTATTATAATGATGTGATACACCAAAGATAAGCCCACCAACATACTTGCATCTACACTAATAAAGAAGACTACTAAGACTAACCTTAATTCAATGTTCTTCTAGCGTAAGTGTTTATCATAGAGGCAGATTGATATGAATATCCAGAGGTGGGTTAAAATAAGGTTTGATATTAGACACTAGTAGTCTCTTTCACACTTCAAAACATACTTAACAAGCACATACACTTCATGAGACCTATTAGAAGAGATACTACTCACACAATGTGTATAAGAATAGAATGGAGGCAAGCAGAAGCAATCTTCATCACTTGTCATCCAAATACACCACTTGAAATACTTAGGAAAGAGTTTTTGAGATAAAATAAACTTTATAACTTTATTAAAATGCAAAAATAGATGTCAAACTAGTAGGGTTTTGCCATATTAGGTGTGTACTAGATACAAATACCTAAATGGCCTGAATATATATAACATAAGAGAGGAGAGAGAAGAAGAGAAGTTGGAGGGGCACAAGGACAAGCTTCAAGCTATGAAAACTTGTAAAACTATAATAAAATGAAGTTTAAAATAGGTTAAGAAGATTTCATGGACAAGTGCCCACCTAAAGTTTATCATTCTCCTTCAAGTTGGTGTAAAGACCCTTCACTATCCTTCTTGAAACTACCCTATTTGATGATGAGTCCACTTGACTATCTAAAAATACCATAGGAGTATTTAACACATTTTCATTATCCTAATAATGTGGAATCCTAATTGTGACAGTTATCATATACCCCTCAACTAATGAGCCTCTCATGGACATTTATTATTCAATGTTTGCAGTCACTCATTATCCCTCTAGGCTTCAATCTTCACACTTGTCACTAGAATGACTTGATTTGTCTAAAGGAGATCATTTTATGAATTTAGGACATCTATTTAATATCTCTTTAACCTTTGGTCTATCAAATAGACCTCAATGAAACTTAAGTAACACTTCTTATTACCACACTAGTCAGTCACTTTGCTTTCTCATTGTGTTGTTCAAGACTATCTATGATGAACGGATTAGCATATGGATTTTCATAAATAAAAAAAGTGATAAATTAGTATAAGGAGTTAGTACAAGTCTTTAAACACCTCCCACAATAATCTCCATTCATCAATACCCTTTTACACCTATGAAACACATCAAAACTTACAGAAAATAGAGAATTAGGTTTGTCCATACAAGTGATAGTATGGAAAATTTGGATGTCAAGGATAATAAGAGAGTCTTAAACAATTCCAATAAACTTTCAAATCCATTTTACCACTTTTAGATGCACAATTCTCCATATCTTCTCCATCCAGTTCACACAAGGGTTTTAAGAGGGTTTTTGGTGGTTATGGTTCTTAGCGATGATTCATAAAGGTTAGGCATTCAACCTTAGAACCAATTCCATAAATTATGAGTATATTACCCTCCTTGGATACAAATAAGTTACTGAGGCACCATGAACATGGTCCGTATAGATATGAGTGAAGAAATTTGGCCTCTCAAACTCTCTCTTGCATTTTGGATAGGCTTGAGATAGTTTTAGGCCAAAATGGCCAACTTGGGATAATATTATACCAAAAAATGGGTCTAATTAACTCTCAAATCTCCCCTAAAATTTATCACATGGCTTATAAAGTTCATATGATCATATAACTCAATTTTAAGGCCATGAGGGTTTAGGCCTAGTTCTAGGTCTAATAGACCTAGACTGTGTATCTGCATATATGATCAACTGTGAGTGCTTCCAATGACTATATATGGTCCTATAACTTTTTCCACATCCAATTAAAATTTATACATAATCCTCATAATCCATGAGGACTTTTCCATTCATACATTTCTCATAATGTACAATGGTTTGTAGGTTGGACTGCCTATGGAGTGCCCTCTATCTGAGACAAAACAAAGAGCATATCCCTTATTGGTTGGAAAAAAATAAAAATATGGAGGTCTTTTTTGGGTCATGATGACCCTCTGTATCAATTTTCATAACTTGGTCATGCTCCAAGAGCCCTCAAACCTTCAAATTCCTCAAGACTGGTTTTTAGGACTATAATTGTGGGCAAGGTCTTAATTGGGTGAGTATGAAGTCTAAAAACCTAGTTCTTGCTTTTTCACCTTGAATATTATAATTACATGAAAATGTGTTAGATAAGTGTGATAATGGTTTCAATGTACTTACCCACCTTATACCTTTTCCAACCTTTCCAAACTTACATTCTCTGTTTGTTAGGCTTGTCTGCATTATGAGAGTCCAAAATGTAGGTGTTATCAGAGAAATCAAGAAGTTCTTGTAGGTTACTATACAAGTTTGAGAATTATATTTCACACATTTGGTTCCTTTTAATTCATTATAAATCATTTCACACATGCAAATATTCAAGAAAGCCATGAGACTAGGCTCTCATCTCTCTATTATCAATGCACTATAGGTTTGTAGTCAGACTGTAGATGTTTCATTTAGAGAATCATGATATTCTTGTAGGTGGTCATATTCTTCAATTCCCTTAAATCCTTATTTATCTTCATTTCATTATATCCATCACACCTAAATAAACTCATTTATGTTTGCATACCATGCTTTCATACTAATATCATCAATAAACTAGTTGATACTTGCAAGTTGTGTTGTCACAAGTTCATTTGGCCTAAAAAGCATTATAATTACTAAATTTTATCAATATAAATTTGAATGGGTTGAACCCTCTTCAACCATCACCTTTTCTTGACCTAGTAACCTTCTCTTTGTGTTCAAGTGTTACTACTACGCCTAGGCTTGAAGAGATAAACCATTAGGCTTGTCTAGACCTCATCAATATTCACCACCAGATGTCACTTTATGAGAGCAAAACCTCTTTCAAAGAAACTAAGGTAACTCATCCCATTAAGCAAATTTATAGTTTTGACTGACTATATATGTTGCTTGAGAGTTTTTTTGGCTATGCTAGTGAACCCTGGATGACTTGAGGAATTCATTCAACTCTTGAAACTATTCATACCATATCTCTTGGGTTTTAGATAGCCTTATCATTATCCATACATATCTACAAGTGGTTGTAGGTGATCATGTATATTAAAGTCTGACCAGTCTTTATTCATTGTCTAAGAAACCCATTTCCATCAACCTTGAGGTCTTTCAAATGCAAATCTTCCATGGAGAAACTAACTTCTATGCTTTGAGAGGAGAAACACAAGTGTGTTATAAGAATTGAAACCATTTACACAAAGACCAACTCTACCACTATGAAAACAATCACATCATTCACATAGATCAATGTAAATAGATGATTAAATAGAAGATATTGGGGTTATGTAGGTAGTTTTGTGATACTAGTAGTCTTAGTGTTTATTAATGAAGTGTTGGTGTTCTAGATTGCACCCTAGCTGAGTAAGGAGATTGTTCAAGTCCTCTTACACAAATATAGTCCAACATGGGAATGACCCCAGGCTGTGGGTCACCTAAACTTGGGTCAAACCTCTAGATAAGGTTCGCTTCCTTCTGGATATATCACCTAATCTAATAATTGCTTGGAAAAGGGGAGAGAGAGAGAAATAAAAATACATAAAATCATATAAAATGAGGTGATGCACCATTAATTGGAACACTTATACTTTGTATAAGACACACTATAAGACACATTCAAGACCAAATAAAATCAATCCCACATAAGTATTTCACAATAAAGCATTGATTAGTTATCAAACTAGCATGAGAGGGAAGATATACACTTTCAAGCTAAACAAAAAACTATAAATTGCACTTAAAATGACCTATGAGAGCTACCATAACACTTCATGAAGGTGTGAGAACTCAGACATAGACAAGGAACATACATTTACTTAACCACAGTAAATGAATTCATAAGACACACTTCAATCTATCTTGCAAAATGATGGAATTTAGTCTTTATTGCATCAAAAGGTGTTACAATAAAAAATTTGGCATAGCCTAAGCAAGCCAAAGCATAAGAGTCTATTCTCTAAAATGGTAGATATTTTCCTGTCTAAAACTTTTAACAAGTTCTACATGTGGTAAAAGTTGGAACATATATAGAAAAAAGGAAGAAAGAGAGGGAATTATGATGTTTAGCACAAGTTAAAGGATGCTAACTCATGACCTTATAAATAAGGAACAAATTCTATAAAAGAATTGAAAGCTCGTTATCCTTATCCATCCATCTAGTGTCCTTCTTGGAATTCCATGTCGTTATCTATCCAATGCTGATGAGGACAATGTCTTGGAATTGATAGAATTATGCCACATCTACTTTGAGTGGCCATAAGTAACTGTTTATCAAAAATGTGACCCTAAATATAGGTGAGACACCTCTCCATGATCATGTTTATGTTTGTATTTGCTTCAATATTGAACACAAGTCCATTATAGATGAAAACCAATCTAATTATTGGTTTTCATGTGGTCACAATATCCATGGAAACCTGCAAATTGATTGACCTTACTTCACAATCACTAGTCCATCTTTGATCTCTGTATTAGGCCCTAAGAGACTTATTCTACATCTAAACCCTATAACAGTTAAGAATTTACCATATGCATGGATCCCTTTAATAATGGTGAAAACAGTCACAAAATGAACCTTACAAGCTATAAAATGTTGAACCAATAGTCCATATTAAGTCCCAATGGTAGTCCTTCATGTTGTTGATCAGCTTAGTTGTATTAGTGTGTCCCTTTAATGGCATTTGATCTAGCTTCAATGGTGGTATGTTCCCTTTGAAAAGCTTGCCTTAGCTCGACCTTGGTCATGTATATGATCTCCAAGAATTCCCTTAGCTTCTCAACCTTAAATTTCATTATCATCGATATTGGCTCAGGGCAATCAAATTATGCCAAACTATCTTTGCTCTCATTGGTCTCGTAGATCCCTACAATAAGATCTTGACTCTTTAACCTTCTACTCATTATAGATTTATTTGGTGCAAAGGACTGTAGTCTATTGATTTAGATCTTTTGACTTTTTTCACATGTTGACTCGAGCTCACACCATTGGATCAGGATGCATGATTGAATGCAAACCATCAAATTTATCTGGACCAACCATTTAAACCCCAACAACTATTTCACAAGACCTAACTTTAACATTTGTGTGCCTATATTTGATGTTCGCATGAATGTATTTGATGTCGTAGTGACGATCTAATTATTTAAACTTCCATAGTCCATCTTTTGATTATCCTTTCAAGGTTCTAATGAATTTCTAAGGTTTGTCCTTTTAATTTTCTTTGAATCTGCTTGGACCTTTCTCTTGCAATTGTAGACATGTCCCTTGACGATTAATTAGATCACACTTTAAGCTTGCTTAAAGTGTTTTAAAATATTTATAAAAGATATATGATCTCCACTCGAGGTTTGTATGTTCCTCATGACATTGGGTCACTCTTCAATCAATGATACTGCTCGGCTTCTAGACTCTTGGACTAGGCATATTTTAGTATGTAGACCAAATTTGGTAAACATCTTTTACAACTTGGCTAGGTAGCATGCCTACTACGCTTCAAAACTTAGACCATTTCTATGACTCTTGGATCATTTACATGATACATAGACTATTTACATGACTGCAACATATCATTTTAACTTATAAAAAACAAAGAATTTGAATAAACAGGGAAAGAAACAAACTTGAAAGGGAAACTAGCCTATCAAACAACTATGTAATAAGGCACTTATTTGAGACAAAACAAAAACAAACTAATGTTTTAGAAAAACACTTATATAAAATCAAGATCAACTAACTATGTACAAGGGATGTAATTCCTCAATAACAGTGCTTTAGATGTATCCAATTGATTGTGATAGGAAGCTCTTCATCATCCATATTTGTAAGCTAGAAGGCATTATGAGATTTATAGCAGGATATTATATACAGACCACTCCATAGGGAGTCAAATTTTGTGTGCCTTTCTGGCTTATCTTGGTCCTCATCCCACTTGAGGACCAAATCTCCTTCTTGAAAACTTCTTAAAAAATCTACTTTATCAAAATATCTCTTTACCATTGCTTGAGGGCCTCCATAGCCAACATAGACTGATGTCTTGTCTCTTTTATCTCCATGAGATCAGTATATCTAATTTCCATTTTCTCATTATTCAAAAGCTCAAGTTGATGCATTAGTTCTAAAGTAGGGAATTCAAGAGAAATAGGCATTCTTGCTTCTTTACCATATACTAGCTTGTAAGGAGAATTGGCTATTGACCTTTTATAGGTGATCCTATCAGCCCATAAAACTAACTTCAATTTGATATTCCATGAAATTTGATTATCTTTAATATTCCTCCTGATGATCTTTAACAAATTCTTGTTAGTGGACTCTGTAAGGCCATTTTCTTATGGATAATAGTTGGATGAGGTGATGAGGAAAACACTATGTTAAACTGCTCACTAGCTGATCTTAGACCCCATAAAATCCATAACATTGTCAAAAATAATGATTGAAGGGACTCCAAATCTAGTAATTAAACCTTCATAATATGTCAAGAACATTGGTTTCATTAGCTTCGTTTAATGCCATAGATTTTGTCCATCTAGTAAAATAATCTATGACAATTAGGATCCACTTATATCCTAAGCTTGAAGGGGGGTTGATGAGTCCAATAAATTCTAGTCCCCATTAGACAAAAGGTTGATTTACTGAAATTTATTGGAGAGGTAAGGTTGCAAGCCTAACTTTCCCAACAATTATAGCACATTGTCTGTATTTCATAGTCCATGCATGACATTCACCAAATATGCTAGGCCAATAATACCCAACTCTTATGATCTTGTGGGGCATGATCCTTTCCAAATAATGACCTCCACCATGTCCATCATGGAATTTCTCAAGCAGTCTCTATGTTTGACTTGACTCTATGCACCTTAGCAACATGCCATTGATATCCTTTTTGAACAACACATTATCAACAAGGAGAAAAGGAATTGATTGCAATCTAAGATATCTTATCTTTGAAGGGGTCATATGAGAAGGATAAACACCATATTTTAAATATCTTACCATATTCTGGAACTATCTAGAAGGTGAATGTGATCATTTGTAACTTCATCATTTGACACCATAACTAGCTCATTGGCCTCTTGGAAGTCTTGGGCTAGATGTTCACAAAGTCCTTTGCCTCTAATCAGATTTTTGACCTTGATATCAACATCATATTTCATGATATTGGTTATCCAACCATCTCTTTTATCATTTATATCCTTGTTCAAGAGGAAATCTTTGACACTTAGATATACAACCATCAAATGTATCTTATTATTGGAAATCAAGTATCTAAACTTCTTAAGAGATCTTATAACTAAAAGTACATACTTCTCAATAAAAGAATACCTTGTTTCATATTCTTCTAAGCCTTGACTAAAAAAGGCTATTGGTTGCTCCAAATTATCTTGATTTTGATGCATGAGGATACCTAAAATAGTGTAAATTTTAGAATATGTAATCAAAAAGAAATCCTTTATGAAGTCAGGGTTTAGGAGCATAAGAGCATTGGTTATAGCTTTCTTGATCTCTTCAAAACTTCTGAGTCCTTTAAACCAACTAAAACTCTAACTCTTCTTTGGCATGGTTGTGAGTGGCCTAGCTAAAGTATCAAACTTTGAAATGTATCTTATTATTAAATTCATCTTGCCTAAGAAGCTTTGCAAGGATTTCTTATGTTTAAGCAAGGAAAGTGCAAGAAATGAGTCTATACTATCAGGATTTATGCTTGTACCATGTTTTTAGATTACATGTCCAAGAATCCTACCTTCATGAATAGAGAAAACACACTTTTTTGGAATGAAAGACACCCCAAATTGTCCAGACCTTTCAAATACTTATCTGAGGTGAATCATATGCTCATCTGGATAGTTAGAGAACAATGTTATATCATCTAGATAAACTAGTATAAAGTTGTTAAGGAGACCTTGAAATTCCATGTCCATAGATTTATGAAAAGTGGATCTAACATTGGACAAACCAAAAGGTATCTTTATGTATGTAAATGTCCCCCACTTTGTGGTGAATACTATTTTGAACTGGTCTTCTCCTTTGACCAAAATTTGGTTATAGCTACTATAGCCATCCAACAAGGAGAACCTTTCTGAACCTTAAACTAACTATAAAATTTGATCCATTGATGGCAATGGATAGTGATCTATAAGAGAGGCCTTATTCAAGTCATGAAAGTCAACACATAGTCTTATTTCACCATTCTTTTTCCATAGTGGAACAAGGTTTGCCACCTAGGTTGAGTGCTTAATTGGAAATATTATAGTTGACTCAATGAGCTTATTTAGCTCAGCTCTCATCAAAGGTTCAAGCTTTGGGTTAAAAGGCATCTGTCTTTATTTGATTGGCCTAGTCTCATCTTCTAACTCAATGGTATGTTGAGATATACTTGGATCAAATCCTTTAAGGTCATTGTACTGCCATGCAAAGGCATCTACAAAACTTGAACATAGCTCAATAAGCATTTTCTTCTCTGAAGATATGCAAATTTTGCCCAACTTTAAGTTCTTACCAATTGAAATCTCCACATTTATATAGTGTTCTTCCTTGGTTGATGAATAAAACTTTTATTTTCTCAATTCATCATCTTTATTGAATATGTTTTCAAGGGTGACCAACCCTTTAGGCAACTTATTTATCTTTCATTGCACAACTTGATCACCATACTACTACAAGTGCTTGTCTTGGTTCCTTAAGGAGAATTTAGTTTCCTCTTATAATAACTTGACAATCTAACTATCATCTTTAAATAGTTGTTAATTATCATGGTTGTCTAGGACAAAAGGCCTTACAATCACCTTGATGTATGATTGAACCTTTTCATTCTTTGTCATCTGGGATACTAAATTGTGACCCAATGGCAGCCAACCTATCTGCATGTTTATTCTTATTTCTTGATATGGCACAATTATTGAAAGCTTGAAAGTATTCAAGTAATTCCCATACTTTATGATTATAATACCTAAGCAATGGGTTCTTGCATACATTAAGTTTTTTTATTTGGTGAACTACCAATTCATTATCACCAAAGACTTGTAAGGTATTGACCTTCATCTTTCTTGCCCATTGCAAACCATGCACTAATGCTTCATATTCAGCAACATTATTGGAATAACCAAACTAAAACTTGAGAGAAGATAAATACCCTTGATTCACTGGATAAATTAACATCATTTCAGTTCCAATGCCATGTTTATTTATGGATCCATCAAAGTATAGTTGCCACAGGGCATCACTAAGTTGATCATCTTTCATCAATACTAGAATTGGTGTATCATTTTCATGAAAGTAATAGACACCAAGTCCTTATTCTTCAATTAACTTGTATGGATCATGCTCATGCAAATTAGAGGCCCATTTATCAAGGAAAATGCCATCTAGAGGTGACTCAATTTCCACCTCACTATTTTCTAATACCTTATCTGAGATAACACAATTAGTGTTCACCATACTTGGCATATATGGCTCCAAATGAATACCTTGGTACCATACCTAGTCCTTAACATCAAATACGTCCAATCAAATAACAAATATCCTCTAATATTTGAAGTACAGTCCTTTGCCAGACACATGGCAAAATAAGGAGACAAGTCCACTACTATTACATCTTGTTAAATGGTAACATTGAGGAAAGCATGTAATGTCAACTTAAGATCCTTAATTATTCCTATTATCTTTGTTGGGGACCCATCTAATTGCAATACCAAGCTTGTCTGCAATTTGCTTGGGATGACAATACTACTAGCTCATGTATCTAACATACAATTATGGACCAATCAGTCACCAATAATAAGAGAGAGATAAAAGGGAAGGGTTTTATTTGATTTGACATCAGTTTTATCCACCTTTGTCATGTTATGTACCTATTGATCAAGTTTTTTGGTAGGTTGGTCTAAATTCACCAAAATAGCTCCTTGTTTCTCAACTAATTCTTTAGATACCTTAAGAGTTAAAATTTCTTGAATGAGCATGTCTTTTTGCCCAAGAATGGAAAGTGAATCCCACATGATAATGCTAACATTTGATTTCTGCATTTGATCTATTATGCTAAATGAAGCTCCACTAACCTTTGGCTATAACTTTTAAACCACTGATCATTCTCAAATGAGAGGCATTTGGGGAACCTTTCCTTCCTCTACATTATGGTTCTTCTATGTTATAGGGATAGCAGGTTAATCCTTGACACTTTTGGGAACAATGTAAGGAACACTAAAAGTATTGCTCACATCTTGAGATTCCTCAAGTGCTCTTCTTTTAGCTCTAGTCAGAGCTGTAACTTGACCATTTATGTTACTAGTTTTATGAACTTGATTGAATGCAATATGATCATCTAATTGCTAATTCAAATTGATGGCATCAGGCTACCCTTGAACTTGTTGAGCTTCTCTTTGGAATGTCATATTCATGTCTTAAAACTAACCTACTTGAAGAGAAAACTCTTCTTGTGGCATTTATGGCATAGTGATATCCTATGATATTAAGGCTTGGTTTTGAGTGTCATTTGGATTGAATGGTTGCCAACTTGAGTCTTGTATCAAGTTGTTTTTAGGGACAATGGCTTTTTAACTAGGGTACATAAGGATCAAGGGCTATATATGGCTTAGTTTGGGTTATGGCTTCTTGATTTTGGTAAGGTTGCCTATTGTCCTTCAAATCTAGATAAGGAGTTCTTTAGTTATCGAAGGATTGATAAGTGTTCTAGTTTCATTGCCGATAAGGCCTACCTTGGTACTATTATCTCTTGAGTTGAAAAATCTCATTCCCAAAAGATTCTACCATATTTTTTAGATCTCTAATCTCACTAGCATGATTAGAAGGGGCTAAAATTTGGGCTTTTAGAGATCGAATAAGAGCTATTGATGGGATTTGAGGAACTTGAAGAGGAATAACATGTTAAAATTCTAGGAATATGGGAATTAAAGGCCTTCAAACAAGTTTATCAACTTGTATCAAGCTATTTTATGCTCGTATTATAGGTTCATAGGCATTTGGCAAAGTATTACCGCCCATGGACTGTATCATGACACTACCATCAGAAATGAGGGCCTTAAGATAATACAAGAATGCATAATCTGGGTATGATCTAACCAATGCAAGCATTCTAGTCCATGTCTTTTAGAATCTAAGGTTAAAATCAAACATGAACTCTTGGGGGTATCTTTGTATGGTAGTCAATTATTCAACCAAATATAGATGATCAAACTTGTCTTTAAATTGCCTAACTAAGGTTGCACCTAACTCATCCCAAGTATCAATGGAGGTCAAAAAAAGTTTCCTATACCATTGTAATGTTTTTCCCTTGAAGGAAATAGCAAGTAGTTTGATAGCCACATTATCTTGGACAACATTATGAATAGAACATAGGTTGGAAACATCCTAAATATGTTCAATAGTATTATTTTTGTCCCATTATCCTAAGACAAAAGGGATACTCTTTAAGGTAGACATATGGATGTCATCATATTGGGCCAAATTTAGGGGACTACCCATATTAAATGAAACAAACACTTGATTTTTAGCCACCATTTGGTCAAAAGGGATCTAGCTTATGGGGACAATAACTTGGACTAAAATAATAGGATGAATAGGAAGTGAAAATTTATTTTAAGGATAAGGTCTGGTCTTATTAAATCTTGATTTTTTATAAGAAGTACAAGGTAGCTCAATGAATTCAAAAGGAATGCCTTTACTTGATGACCTTGTTATAACCTTTGGCATGAAAACACTATCTAAAAGATGTTATGAGCTCTAAAATTTGAAATATCTTCAACTTTTGATGATGGTAAATGTCTCCTCCTTTTGAAATTTCTTCTTTTCAATCTTCAAACCTCAATTATGCCAAGGAAACTTTGTCTCATTAGGTGTGCCAGAATTGTTAGTGTTCTAGATTGCACCCTAACTGAGTAAAGAGATTGTTTTCCTCTTACATAAATATATTTCAACATGGGACTGACCCTAGGCTTTGGGTCATCTAAACTTGGGTTAAATCTCTAGAGAAGGCTAGCTTCCTTTTGGATCTATCACCTAAACTAGACATAATCTAACAATTGCCTGGAAAAGGGGAGAGAGAGTAACAATAATACATGCAGCATATAAAATGAGGCGATGCACCATTAATTGGAAAACTTATACTTTGCACAAGTCACATTCAAGACCAAAGAAAATTATTCCCACATAAGTATTTTGTATTTCATAATAAGGCATTGATTAGTTATCAAACTAACATGAGAGGGTAAATATCCACTTTCAAGCTAAACAACAAACTATAAATTGCACTTAAAATGAGTTGTGAGAGCTACCATAACACTTCATGAAGGTGAGAGAACTTAGACATAGACAAGGAACATACATTCACTTAACCACAGTACATGAATTCATACGACACACTTCAATCTAGCTTGTGAAATGATGGAATTCAGTCTGTATTGCATCAAAAGGTGTTACAGTACAAATTTAGGCATAGTCTAAGCAAAACAAAGCATAAGAGTATGTCTCTAAAATGTCAAATATTTTCCTATCTAAAACTTTTAGAGAGTTTTACATGTGGTAGAAGTTGGAATATATTTAGAAAAAAGGAAGAGAGCGAGTGAACTGTGATGTATTAACACAAGTTTGAGGATGTTCACTCATGACCTTATCAATAAGGAAAAAATTCTATAAAATAATTGAATTCTCATTGTCCTTATCCATCCACCTGGTGTCCTTGGAACTCCATGTCATTATATATCTGATGTTGATGAGGACCATGTCTTGGAATTGATAGAATTATGCCACATCTACTTTGAGTAGCCATAGGTACCTGTTTATCAAAAATGTGACCCTAATAATAGGCAAGACACCTCTCCATGATCATGTTTATGTTTGTATTTGCTCTAATATATAACATAGGTCCATTATAGGTTATTAGTTTTCACATAATCATAATATCTATGGAAACCTGCAAACTGCTTAACCTTGCTTCACAATCATTAGTCCATCTTTGACCTCTGTGTTAGGCCCTAAGAGACCTATTTTGCATCTAAACCCTGTAAGATTTGAGAATCCACCATATGCATGGATCCCTTTAAGAATGGTGAACACAGTCACAGAATGAACTATGTAAGTTATAAAATGTCAAAACAAAAGTCCATATTAAGTCCCAATGGTGGTCCTTTATGTCATTGATCACCTTGGATGCATCAGTGTGTCCCTTTAATGGAATTTAATCAAGATTCAATGGTGGCATGTGCCCTTTGAAAAGCTTGCCTTGGTTTGACCTTGGTCATGTGGTTGATCTCCAGGAAGTCCCTTAGTTTCTCAACTTTTAATTTCATTAGTCATTGATATTAGCTCAATCCAATCAAATTGTGCCAAACTATCTTTGCTCTCATTGGTCGTATAAATCCCTATTTTCAGATCTTGACTCTTTGACCTCCTACATATCATATATTTCTTTAGTACAAACAAATGTGGTATATTGATTTAGATCCTCTAACTCCTTTGACATGTTGACTCGAGCTCATATCGTTGGATCAAGATGCATAATTGGATGTGAACCATTAGATTTTCCTAGACCCACCATTTGAACCCTAATGGCTATTTCACAAGACCTAACTTTGACCTCTGTGTGCCCATATTTGGCATTCATGCGAATGTATTTGACATCTTAGTGATGGTCTAGTTATTTAAACTTGCACAATCCATCTTTTGATCATCCTTTCAAGGTTTAGATGAATTTCTAAGGTTTGTGCAACCTGGTTTATGCTCATAAATGCTTTGGACATCATGAAACCTACTTGGACCCTTCTCCTACAATTGTAAACCTATTCCTTGAAGATAAATTAAATCACACTTTAATCTTGCTTAAAGTGTTTTAAAAGACTTGTAAAATATATATGATCTCCACTTGAGGTCTATATGCTCCTCATGACATTGGGTCACTCTTCAATCAGGATCCTACTTAGCTTCTAGACTTTTGGACTAGGCATAAATTTACTATGTAGACCAAATTTGGTCAACATGAAGTACAAACCATCAATCTAAAAACAATGACCATGAAATGAGAGATCATAGAGACTACTTTCATCTCCCAAGTCCATTTACCTTAACTTTGCTTCTCTTATCTATACCAACTATAAATTAGTTGACCTTGTTGACCTACCAAAGAGAGTGATGAAAGAGAAGAATTGGTTTTCACCATTTTTGGAGCTATCAAAGCCACTTAAGCATGGAGATTACTTATGGGGATCTGAAGAGACACTCCTAAAGCCTTCACATGTGTTAGAATTATCTTACAATTTATACAACAACTGAAAATCTTTTTCTTTTTAGATAAACTCCTTTATATATTAAACCTACATCATGTCAGTTTCAAACTATTCCCTAATACTTAACTGACACATGGTATGTTAGATAACATCTTGAACATTTGTATTGTGATAGGAAACCGTATAATTAATTTAAAAGGCCAAAAGGTGGAATAATATGACTTGGGATAAATTTAGATAAATGTGACCAAGATTGAGACATATTATTTGACCCTTACAAGTGACCATGGGACCACTTTCTAGACTAGGAGACCCTATGAAAGTTTGAACTTGTAGGGGGTTGACTTAGTTTGACCTAGGGGTAAAATTAGTAAAGTACCTTCCTCTTTGAGAATATTTCTAAATTTAGCAAGTTCAAAATCAATTTGTGTCATTTATTACATATATGTAGCATTCTTATTTTACACAATAGTTTATCTTATATAAGCAATTAATTCATTTATTTTCCAAAATTAGATAAAACTATGTCATGGATTTTGAGGGAGGCCTTAGCAGTTTAATTGCAAGGCATGACATGATAGGCACACAAATACTTATTAACTAGACAAGGATAGCATGAAGTATAGTTTGAGCCCCCTAAAGGATGAGGAGGAATTAGGGCACAATGGTGTACATATGAGAGTAATTATGGTTTCATAAAAAGAGTTATTGAGAGGCATGAAAGGGGAAATTTTATGTGTTCATACCCAATATGGCACAAGAGGTTCACATTGAAGCTAAGGAGAAGATAGAGGATACACTTCCATGTAAATTTAAATAATTTTTTAAGAGTTCATCGACATTATTTTAGTGATTTGCCAGGGAAGTTATTATCAATGAGGAGCATTAGCCATCACATATACTTTATTCCAAGATCAAGTTTTGCCAAACAAGATAGCACATAGGATGACACCTATGGATAATGAGGAAGATCAAAGGGATGTGCACAAGTTATTAAAGAAAGGGATAATAATAAAAATCTTCAGCATGTGCATAGTACCTATAGTAATAACACCAAAGAAAAATGAGAATGGCACATGTGTACACCATAAATAAAATTATGATTAAGTATAGGTTTCCATTATTATGCATGGATAGCATGATGGATTATTTGAGTGGAATGAAGGACTTCAACAAGATAGACCTAAAGAGTGGGTATCACTATAATAGAATCTATACAAACTTGAAATTGGTTAAGCCAACATAAGTACTATGTCTTTTATAACTCTTTCACAGGAAGTACTTAATGATGAATGAAGGTCTTGTTCACATGGTCACTTTGGTCTTTTGGTCCTTATTATGACTTGTCTTCACATATTTTTTGCACCTCTAGTGGTCTTATGTCATGCCTATCCCAGTCCTAGGGGCTCCTAGCCTATCTATTTCAATCACAGCCCAATTTTTTGCCTATAGGATAATAGTGAAATCCTAAACAATAGTGCACTACACTAGTGTCCACCTCAATGTTATTGTCCAACGGTCATATTTTTGGCTTGTTTTAAGTCCTTACCCTTCTTTAGGTCTCTTCTTATGATTTTATCTATTTTTTCACCTTGTCATCTTATGAACAAGCATCTTACATTCAAATTAAAGATCCTTTTTAAATAAAGAGCCTCACAAGGCATTCTACATCTAGTACTTACTACTTTGGCACATAATTACATTAAAAATAGTCAATAATATATCTCAATACTCTACATACTACTTAGCATCACATATATATCTGCATGCTTAATCAAAGAAGGGCCTAAACAAAAAGTCATTCTAGCATACCATGCATGTTGAGTGTACATGTTCCCTAAGGGAGAACTACATGATATATGAGACCCCTATAATTGGGGTTAATGTAGGTAGTGATAAAAAAAATCAAGGTTTTATATCACACGATTTTAATAGCCCACAACCCACTTGTCCCTTATTTCTTGCATTTGATGCCATTATTCCTTCATGTGTTCAAGTGTTCACTAGGGTTTTGAAGGAAAATTAGCCAAATAATGACACATAAGGATGATCAGAAGCTCTTAAGCACATTAATATAACCCAAAATACCTCTTGTAACACCTTTAAAAGTCTCAGGTCCCCTATCCACAAAAGGACATTAGTGCGATGCCTTTACCATAACACGGTACACTAGGGTCTAACTAACTACACTACTATCACAAGGTAACCAAGACTCTTATTTCAAAAAGAAAAGGCTCTAGGATATCCTCCTAACCTATTTCAACAATATCATTATCCAATGATACATGTTTTATTCTAGATAAGTGAATCTTCTCCTTACACTTGTTATTTTATGTAAATCAATTAAATTAGTTATTTGTAATATATATATATATATATATATATATATATATATATATATATATATGTATGTATGTATGTATGTATGTATGTATGTATGTATGAATGTATGTATGTATGTATGTATGTATGTATGTATTCCCTCTTTACTCATCCATCTAACAATTTAGGATTTACACTACTAAACAACTAAAAATTTAAATTAGAACCCACAAGAGAGATGAATGAAAGACAACGTTCAAAATAGAGAAAGGGCTATATGAGTGGCTAGTTATGTCATTGGGCTATTTAAAATGCCTAACACATTCATGAGGTTGATGAATGATGTTTTGAAACCATTCTAAGGAAAGTATGATATAGTATACTTAAATGAAATTTCAGTATTTTAAAATACTAAGGAGGAACATGTGGCACACTTGAGAAACATGTTGAGTTGATTGTGTGAGGAGAAACTGCTAATTAATGTGAAGAAGTGCAACTTTATGAAGAAAGAGTTAATATACTTGGATTTTTTCATTTCTGATGAAGGATTAAATATGAACCCTAAAAAAGTATGTGTGAAAGTGGAGAGGCCATCATCAAGAAGCATTTTTGAGGCATGAAGCTTTCATGGATTGTCTAGTTTATATAGAAAGTAAATAATAAATTTTAGTGGGATATGTGCAACAATCATGAAGATGTTATGAGGAGATCACAATACATTTATCTGGATGGAGGAGGTATAGTGCAGTTTCTAAGCATTGAAGAAGAAGGTGATAGAGCCATTGGTATTGGCATTATCAAATTTTAACAGTGTTTCAAGTAGATTATGATGTAAGTGGCATAATGATTAGTATGGTACTGAGCCAAGAGGGAAGATATATAGCCTATTGATTTAACCTTTTAGGGTTTTATACATGTAATTCCTATGTTTAGTTAAATAATTGAGATGTCTAAATTAGTTAAATAATATGCACTAATTAAGTATTGATTTGTTATGGCATTTGACCTTTTTTGAATTTCTAAAAATAGTAATAAATAATCATAAATATAGATTTATCTAAAAAGTGACTGTCACAGATGATCTGGGTTTTGAAAACAAAGTTTTAGAAAGTTCTGAGTATCATCAATAGGAATCTATATTTGTCTTCTCACTAGACAATAGTGCCTTACTTGGATAGTAGTGTCATGTTGTTGTAGTGTCCTCAAAGTAGTGCTAGTTTCCCCTTTATAGGATTATTCTTATTTTTTGGGAGTACATGCACCTATGTTTTTAGGTTAGGTTCCTACGTGCATAAAACCTAGAACTCTATGTTGTGCCTGGAAAACTTGATTTAGTGTGCAAAGCCTAATCCTCCTTGTAAGTATGGCATGAGCCATAATTATATGTTCATTAAAAGGATAAGATGGACATCCTCAACACCTCATTGTGAAGAGATTTGATTACATAACAATACTTTGAAGAGGGATCAAGCCCGATGTAGTTCTCCCACGTAGTACTTGATGCAAGTGTAAGTGAATGCTAGAAAAAGAGTGGACTTGGATGTCTCAAATGTCTTTGAACTTTGAAATATTTAAAATATGGGTCTAAGGCTACTATAAATGGTAGCATGTAGAAGTAGGGCATAATAGGGATCAAATACCCTAATTTTGCTTAATTTGTCTTTTATTTGAATAGATTTTGTATCTATTTTCCATTTAGTGAATAATGGTCAAATAGAGTTCTATTTAGAGAGATTTGTAGCTTGTGCAGATAATAAAATGTGCTTAAGCTGACCTTAGAAGGGGCACACATTTGAAAAAGTATCTATTTGAGAGAGTTAGGGCTAAGGATAGTAATGCCCAATTGGGGACACCAGTCTCATATGGTTGTAGTGTCCCAAATGTGGTACTAATGTCCACCTAGAAGACTACTGAGCAAGTTGGGTTGGTATCTAAGAAAGTTGTCATGGGACTATGTTATGATTGACTATAAATGTATATGGTTTTCATAATGACTATAAAAGTGTGTCAAAGTCTCTAGGATAGGTTTAGGGCTAAGTTAGGAATAGGCTAACTCAAGTGACACTCTTGTTTTTAGGTGATTACATTCCCCCCCCTTTATGCTATAAATGTAGCAAAGTGAAATGACTAGTATAAAAGAAAAAGAAGTGTACCTAGACTTACTTTGGAAGTGAAGCACATGTAACTGAGTCTGAGTATGTGAATCTAGGTTTGCATATGTGAAACATGATCCAAAGCAATGACCTACAATGAAACATGCAAAAATCAATACTTAAGAGATTATCAAAACCAAAAGACTATGCTAAAATAAAATAATTGGGTAAAGTTGAGTAAAGAGAGAGGAAAGGAATGAATACACCTTATTGGGTATGTGAACCAATGCATAATCCTAGTGATAACCTATGTGAGTGTACATAATGATCATATCATCAAATAACTTGGACTAAGTTGATGCCTTACTCAATACTCATATGGATGGCTCAAGAACTCAATCCAATTTTGACTCCATCATTGCCCACCCTTGCTTGGTGGATCTTGATATGTGAATAACCTAGATTAGACTGTAAGTGTGTCTAAACCTCTCATGTGAGTGGATTAATAACTCAATTAGGCCATGACTCCATCATTGCCCACCCATGTGAATTAGATGCATATGTAACAAACTGCATAAAGTGTTGAAAGTATCTAACTGAGTATAATATAACTGTGTATGTCAGCACTATGTCCACTTAAGTATATTAGGTGGCTATTAGCCACTTGGGAATGCCAACCACTATAAATGGAGTAAGGCATGAATCTGGTGACAACCTGAAATATGATAGTAATTATATACAATGTAGAAAATGACATAGATTTTGCCATTCCAACTGATCAACGTATGTGTAGCTGAGCATATGGAAACTACGTGTTACACTTATGCCCCAAATCTGGTATGAGTATACTAAATTTGAACTGAGTATGTAATAAATAAATATCTGTAACTAAACTGATTGTGGGAGTGATCATGTCATGCATAATACCCCCAAATGTTGAGCAATGGGTATGAATATGAGCAAAATCTAAACATAACTATCAAACCTATGACTATATTTGTGCAAATTTGTAAAGTAACTAGTGTATTGGTCTGGCCAATATAAACTATTTTGAAGCTAGGGATATTAAATAGTAGCACCTTGTGATGTCAGTGTCCCAATATAGATGCTAATGTCTACCTAGTCTGAAATCTAGGTGTTTTAAACTAACTTCTAAGTCTCTATTTTGTTCTGTGTTTACCATGTGTCTGAAACTGAGATTGTGTACTAAATTTTTTTTGTGAATAATAATGCACAAGCCTGATATCTATGATAAACCCCTATGAATGCCCCCTCTTTTGATGGTAGTTGTGGAACCTGTGTAAGAATTATCCTCAAAATAAGTAGCTCTGTAAAATGTGTTAGCCAAAGCATATGCATGATATTTCAATATAATGTACAAACATAACATCAGAATGTAAATGTATTTGAGCATGAGTAAGTAATGTAAGATGTATGTTTTATTCTAGAATTGCACAAGGGTGTCCAAATATATGTAATCAATGTATATAGCAGTAAAATCTAAGTAACTACATAGGGGGATGGGGCATGATGTCCATCATAACTCCTAAGTAGGAAGGGTATATGCATGAGGTCCCTCATGGCATCAAAAACTAGTGTGTGTGTAACAAACAAATACAAGTTTCATGGTGTAAAAGCATACAAAGAAGCATACATACAAGTACATGAGGCATGCAAAGGGAGGCTAAGGGGCCACAATACAAGGGAAATGGGCACATGTCACTAAATCTAAGAATGAAAACATACAAGGACATGTTCAAATGTCCACATACACACACAACAAGCAATTTGGCTTAGATTCACATAGAAGGACATGTTCAAATGTCCGCATATAGAAATAAGAAAGCACACACAAGGGACATAGGCACTATTGGCCAATTTTGGCCCACATACTAAGCTTTTGCCTAGATAGAGAGGATGATCAGAGTTCTTGATGGTGATCATAACCTTCATGGACATAAATCAGATTTCATAGGTCTTTAAAACTCATTTTGAGCCTTAAAAGTTTAAGCTCAAGAATAGAAGAGAACAGACCATCATGGCACGTCATGTATAAGTAAGCAAGTCAATCTAATTAAAATTGTAATAAATGCACTTAGGGAGCCTTTTAGGCTAAAATATTTCATGAACATGATATTTTTCATGCCTTAAACATCCTTTATAAATTTCATGTCTTGATGAGCTTTCTATCTCAAGATATAAAGCTTCAAAGTTAGACTTGTAGAGTGAAACGTGTTGGGGATCAACCAACAAACTTGATTAATTTTATGTAAGCAACTAAACATGAAATTAAACCAGAATAATAAGTAACTAGAATCAAAAATAGCAAATAATAAGAGATACAAGAAACCACCCTGAAAACTTGTATTAAACTCTTCCAAAAGGAAATACAATGAAGAAAATCACACTTTCTTCTCACACCTCTCAGATGTACAGATCTCTTTCCCTCAAGAGTTCTCTCTCACAATTACAAACACAATTCAGCTACTTGAATTGTCTGTTACTCATAATTCCAAGCTATGAAGATCTATCCCTATTATATAATATTAGGGATCATGAGCTATGCATTCTCAACCATTAGATACACCTCCTAATCAAGGGTTCAAAACAGTCCTGCCAAAAATAGAAACGCAGACTTACAACTAACAGTTTAACTTATCATGCAAACAATCCGTTCATCCACAAAAATAGACTTTTTGAACGCATGGGTAACTGACATCGGTCCCTGCCTATCTGCACATGACCGATGTTGGCCGATCCATAACTGATGCTGACAGCTCCCAGTCGACCCCTGACCGACGTCGGTCGCTCCTGACCGATGCCAGCAACTGTGTAACTCTAGCAACCTACAATTTACTCATTTGGTTAAGCTTTTAGCTCCACAACTCAACAATCTCCCACTTGGAGATAAACAGCTGCACCAATACCTGTACAGCAACATCTTCTAACTTCTCCATCTTCAAACTCAGTCTTGAAGACCAACAAAAGTTGAATGAAGATTCAACTTCTCCTTTGTTACCAGCTTGGTTAACATATTAGCAGGGTTCTTATCTGTATGGATCTTTTCTAGCTTCAACTCACCATCCTCCAATACCTGTCTAATAAAGTGGTACCTAAGCTGTATATGTTTGGTTCTTGAATGAAAGGCTAAATTCTTAGCCAAATGAATTGCACTTTGACTCACTGTACAATTTGCAACTCTCTTGCTCCTTTCCTAGCTCTTCCATGAACCGTGTCATCCATATCATCTCTTTGCTAGCCTTTGTGACTGTAATGTATTCTGCCTCTATAGTAGACAAGGTAACAACCTTTTGCAACTTTGAAATCTAGCTAACCGTCGTTCCACCAATAGTGAAAACATATCTTATGGTGTTTTTCCTGCCATCTAAGTCTCTTACCATATCCGCATCTACATATCCATGTAGAGAAGTATTTGACCCTCCATAGCACAAATGTCTACTACTGGTCCCTCTCAGATATCTGAGAATCCACTGAACTGCTTTCCAGTGTTCCTTCCTTGGATTGGCCATATACTTACTGACAACTCCCACTGCTTGGGCAATATCAGGCCTAGTACATACAATTGCATACATTAAGCTCCCAACTGCGGAAGCATATGGAACTCTACTCATGTACTCTACCTCATCATGTGAATTAGGACACTGTTCTTTACTCAACTTGAAGTGTCTAGCCATAGGTGTGCTTACTGGTTTTGCATCCTACATATTAAACCTCTCCAACACCTTGTTCACATAATCCTCTTGAGACAAAATCAACCTGTGATTTTTCCTATCTCTCTTAATACTCATGCCAAGGATTTTCTTTGCTGCTCCCAAATCCTTCATTACAAATGTGTGAGCTAATTTCACCTTAAGCTCAGAGATATCCTGCATGTGTGAATCTGCAACAAGCATATCATCTACATACAGCAACAAGATAATATATATACCATTATCTAATCTCTTAAAATAAACACAATGATCAGATTGACATCTACTATAGCCATGCTCAGTCATAAACCTGTCAAATCTCAAATACCATTGTCTAGGAGCTTGCTTAAGACCATATAAGCTTTTCTTCAACCTGCACACAAGCTTCTCCTTACCTTTGATGTCAAATCCTTCTGGCTGATCCATATATATTTCTTCATCCAAATCTCCATGAAGAAACGTTGTCTTAACATCAAGCTGCTCAAGATGCAAAACCTCAATAGCAACTAAAGACAATACAGTCTGAATAGAAGTCATTTTAACTACAGGATAAAAAATTTCACCAAAGTCAATACCTAGTTTCTTTGCAAATCCCTTTACAACCAACCTGGCCTTGTGTCTCATCTGTCCATTCTCACCTTCCTTTAATCTATAGATCCATCTATTTTTTAGTGTTCTCTTTCCCACTGGTAACTCAACCAAATCCCACATTTGGTTCTCTTTCAAGGAATCAATCTCCTCATTCATGCCAAGCTCCCATTGTTTCTAGGTTTCTACCTGCATTGCTTCATCAAAACTCTTTGGTTCTCCACTATTAGTGAGCAATAAGTAGAATAATGAAGGGGAATATCAAATTGGAGGTTTACTTACCCTTTCTAACCTCCTGATGGGCGTCTAAGACTCATTCACAACACGTTGTCCTCCCAAATTCTCTGACAGTGATCGATCTCGATCATCTCCAGGCCTGTACCTGACTGACGTCGTTTCCATCTAACTAACATCGATTCTTATCTGACCGACATCAGTCTCTGTCTGACTGACATCAGTTACTATCTGACCTATCTGACCAACATCGATTCCTTCTTGATCGACATTGGTGTCTATGTTTTTCTAGAAGTGATTACTCGCGAGCTCATTTTGGATCACAATCTCATCTAAATCTCCATTGCCCTGCTCAAAATTCTTCAGCTTCTTGAGTTGATCACTGTACATCACCTTCTCATTGAAAATAACATCATGGCTTCTAATTATTTTGTTAGTTCCTAGATTCCACAACCAGAATCCAAAATCTTCAGAGCCATAACCAATAAAAGTGCACCTCATAGACTTAGCATCCATCTTCTTTCTATTTTCTTTATCAACGTGCATAAAAGCTTCATAACCAAAAACTCTGAGAAATGAAAGATCTACCTTTTTACCTATTCAAGCCTCTTCTAAAATTCCACCATTCAGAGCAGTAGAGGGTCCTCTGTTAATCAAGTAAACTGTAGTGTCTACAGCTTCTACCCAAAACTGTAAGGGCAAACCAGCATGCAACCTCATACTTCGTGCATGCTCCAATATTATTATGTTCATCCTTTCAGCAACTCCATTTTGCTGAGGTGTCCTTAGAACCATCCTTTCCCTGCATATTCCATACATAGAACAGTAACTTCTGAACTTATTGCTACAGTACTCACCACCATTGTCAGATCTAAGGCACTTCAATCTCAAACATGTTTCATTCTCAACCAAAGCTTTCCAATTCCTAAATATGTCAAAAACATCAGATTTCTTCTTTATGCAATAAACCCATACCTTTCTTGTAGCATCATCAATGAAAGTAACATAATACTGTGATCCTCTAATAGAAGCTACCTGAGCTGGTCCCCACACGTCTGTGTGAACAAGTTCCAACTTGTGCTTCCTCTTTGTTGACCTAGTTTTGATAAATCTTACTCTCTTCTATTTTTCAAAAACACAATGCTCACAGAAATCTAGATCTATGCTTTTCAAATCTGAAAGCTTACCTTTTGACTTAAGAATAGTCATTCCCTTCTCACTCATGTGGCCGAGCCTATAGTGCCACAACTTTGCATCCACATTTGAAGTAGATAATACAAAAGGAGAATTATCAGTAATACAATTACATAAATAGAGAGTACCTACTCTTTTACCTCTGACTAATACAAGTGCTCCCTTGGTAACCTTCCAAGATTCAGTTGTGAGAGTTACTGTGCAACTCTCATCACCCAACTTTCCTACAGAAATCAGATTCCACTTCAGGGTTGGGACATGCATGACATCCTTCAACACTCATGTGTTTTCATTCTACAATTTTAGCTGTACTTTTCCTTTACCAATAATTTCACAAGGCTCATCATCCCCTGAATAAACTTTTCCAAAATCTCTTTAGACATAATCATTGAAAAATTCTCTATTTGGCGTAGCATGGAAAGAGGCCCCATAATCTAAAATCCAAGATTCTATTTTATTATGCAATAAAAGTGAAAGAGCATCTTGTGCAACAATACCTACAACTTTTGCTTCTTCATTACCTTCATGATGATTCTCTTCATTAACCTTCAACCATTAATCTTTCTTTGCATGTCCTCTCTTTCCACAATTCCAGCAGGTTATCTTTCTTTTTCCATTTTTGGATTTGGATCTATTGCTCATCTTTGACTTAGACCTTGATCTCCCTTGCTTGCCCTTCTCTCTTTGCCTTCCCCTGCTTTCAATACTTAAAGCATTACCTGATGTTTCCCCTGTGCTTTTCTTGCGAGTTTCTTCATTCAAGATTACACTAACAACATCATCGACTTTTAAAATATTTGAAGCAGATGCAGTATTACTAACTGTCATTACCAAGTTATGCCAGCTTTCAGGTAAAGAGCATAAGATTAATAGAGATTTAATTTCATCATCAAAAACTATTTGACTAAATTTAATTGATTTACAATTCCATGGAAATCATTAAGATGATTAGATATAGATCCACCTTCCTACATTTACAAATTAAATAATTGCTTCATAAGATATACCTTATTTGAAACTGAGGGATTTTCATATAAATTTGCTTAAATATCTATTAACTCTATCGTTGACTTTGTCTGTGATAAATTAGATATCATAGTAGATGCCAGACTCAATCTTATAGATCCAAGAGCCTTTCTATCAAGAACTTCTCATTCTTCATCTTCCATGTCTGTGGGCTTCTTTGAAACCCCACCTAATGGTAAGTATAGATCTTTTTGATACATATAATCTTCTATCTGCATTCTCCATAATTGGTAATTCTTGCCATTAAACTTCTCCATTCTCAATTTACTTTCTTTTGCCATTGCTTCTCCCACTCAAATAGAAACCCTTGTGAGTGACCTGTAATCAACAAACACTAACCAGATCTTGAAACACCTATTAGTCAACCTGAACTTTGATACCACTTGTTGGTTGATCCCCAACAAAATGCACGAGGGGATGTCAAGTTAAAACTATGGCAAATATCCATTTAAATTCAAATATTCATAAGTTAAACATGGAGTTGATAAGTGTCTAAATATTAGGAGATAAGATCAAACCTAATGATGAGCAGTGATCTGACTGAGTTAGTGGGCCGCAAAGATCTGATGGCATGTATTTGATTGTGCATCAAAGATCAGCAGTGAGCATCAAGTCAAAAGATCAACATAAATACATCGATGATAAGTGTCAAGATCTTAGGTAACTAAATAAAAATATAATGGTGTACATTTACTGACAAATCCAGTGGGTCCAGGCAGATTGATGGTGCATTTGTAATCATATAAAGAAGATCTAATGATGATCAATGGGTTAATAAGTCAATGAATCTCAAAGATAAATGAGAAGTCGCCAAGTGTCTCAACCACGTTAGACTAGCAGAAGATATATGGCTCATGTTCATTCATACCAAAGCAGATTGATGATGACCGAGAGGTAAAAGAGTCAATAGGATCTTGTGAAACAAATGAAGAACTAAAAAATGGCATAATTTGAGAAGGCTCAAATCAAGATCAATAATCATTATTAAAATTTAAAGACATCAGACTTCAAGTATAGGTTAAACATGTTACCTAGGTTGAACCAGAGTAATGTTTTAAAAGGCATTTGTCACCATTAAAGCTTAGTCAAGCATCCATTAAACATGGGACACATTCATATAGTCAAGATGGTTATGATGAAGTCCATCTCCATTAAAGCACAACCTCAACCTGTGGTTCAAAGATTTAAAACTTATAGAGCCCATCTTTTGGGGTTGCAAAATTATTTTATAATTATGATCATTACTCTTTAAAAAACATTTGTGCATACAATGAGTTCTCAATTTCCATAAATTCTCAAAGGCAAAATACGTCTATTTAGACCTAATAGAGATCAAGAACAAAGCTACATGGCCTATTAGAAGCTAACTATTGAAATGATATCATGTAACCTATAGATCTGCATTAATATTATAGTTATATGAAAACTAATAAATTAGATTGGTTTTCAATCTATAGTAAAGATCTATACCCAAATATAGTAGAGGTAGATATATAGTTATGAAGAAATGTCTCATCTATCGACATAGCTATATCCTTGACAAAGCAGGTACTTACTGCCATTCAAAGTAGACATAGAGATAGCTCTATTAGGATCAAAGATAAGAATATTTTGTCTTCACAAGTAGGCCAAGTGGAAGATAGCATAAATTTCAAAGCAAAGAGATATGGTGGTTAGAGAAGCAGTTGGAGCATTTAGCATTCTTCAGATCTTAAGGATATTTTTTCCAATAGACTTAGTCATGACTCATCATCTACAAAATAGGCCCTTATCTTCTAGTGGATCTCTCAGCCAATGAGAAAAACTTCAAGACTAATTAGAGAAAATGTAGGCTAATTTATTGATGAAGGATCAGTCTTGATTATACTAAAATGTGGTGGAGCATTCATTGAAAGGGCAGCTCATTGACTATTTTTGGTTAACATGTTCCCTTCTCTCTTTCTCTCCCTTTTTCTATATCACCCATTCTTTCTCATTTGTAAAGGGGCTCATTTTTTGGGAATATTAGTGGAATCTTTAAGATATTACAAGATATTATCATCTTGATTAGGCTAAACCCTATAAATAATTTGTAAGAACTACCCCTTGAAGCATAAGACTTTCTTTACCTATCTCTTGCCTTGGATCAATGTTTAGTGAGTTGTGCATGATGGTATTGTGTGAAGGAGAATCTTCCTTGTCCATTGTCCTCCTTTCTAACCTCCTTTAGGGTGTTTTCCAACTATCTACAAGTATGGATTAGTGTTCTTTCTACCATTGATATAAGCTTTTAGTGAGTCTGAGAACTCCTCTTTATTTGCATTCATTCCTTCCTAAACCTAGTCTATGAAATACTTATGCAATTAGCTTGATTTTGAGGTTATGTGAGATAGCATTATCTTGTGTTGATCTAGTGTGGGTTCAAGCTTATGGGAGTTTCCCATTTTTATTTGCTGCATCACCTTGTTAGATTTATTAGGATCCATTTCCCCTTTTCTAACCCTTTTCCCTGCAGTAGAATTAGTTTAGGTGATCTAGCAAGTGGAAGCTAGCCTTCTCTAGAGGTTTAGCCCCATCATAGGTGACCCACAACCTGGGGTCTTTCCCATAGTGTAGCACAATTGAAGAGAACCTGAAGAACCCTCTCTAAGGGTACAAATTGATGCTACAACAGTTTATGGCACACCTGGTGGGACCAAGATCCAAAATAATGCCAATATTGTTGGTGTGTCTTTCCTCTAATAAAAATTTGGAAGTAAGCAAGATTAACATCAATGGCAAATCTGAATCAAAGATTCTAGTTGTAAGTAGCCTAGTTTTGTCTCATTTAATATTTTAATCAGTTCTTGCATCTCATTTGACATACAAGGTTGATATGAACAACTATGGTGGATACCCCTATCATTCACCTCCTTATCAGCAGTTTCAACATGATCTTCTTGATTCATATGAGCCTAATCAACCTTACCAAGAGTTCTATCAAAGCTATGATGAGCCTTATCAAGTTTCTCATGATCCTTATCAAGGGCATGGCTCTTACCTTCCTCATGACCCATATCATCCCTACCATGATCTCTATTAGCCTTATAGCGAGCATCACCAACCATGTATAGATCCTTACCAATATTACGGTGACCCATACCAGTCCTATGATAACCCTCATGAATCCTATTTCTGATCAGAAATATCAAGCCCAAAATCAATCCATCTCAAGCTTCAAGAAAACTCTATTTGGCTATGAGAAAGAGATGATAAGTATAGACACTAGGAAGAGATATAGAGAGGAGATTTTCAAGTACAAAATTTAGAGCATGAGGGTTGATTTATAGCAAGCTAAAGAGGTGTGTTCATCTTTCATAAGGCAAGGTCATTCAAAGTCTAGTTCTGATATTCTAGACATTGGTGGTCTAATAGTAAACATTGAAAAGAGGATAGTAGTTTATGAGGAACCCTAGGGTTATTATAATAATCAATATGTTCCCATAGAACTACCCTTTTCCCTTCATAAATTCCAAACTAATGTTTATCATAGCCCTCAAAGGTCCATTCAGACCTTGCCTAGCCTTCTTACCTAGAAGTCTATCTAATTGAGGCCTCAGAAGGATGAATAAGTATGTGTTGAGGAGACTAATTTCCATGTTTCTTAGCAGATCATACAAGAGACTTCACCTTTAGTTTTACAATGAGACATCTCTAACCAATTGATCCATGATTTTGAGGTGAATTTAGCTAAGTAAATTAAGTTTGCCAATCAACATCCCCAGCATTCAATAGCAACTACAAAGGCAACACAATAACAAACTCCTTTCTCACCCATAATAAAAATAAGTACAGAATCAGAGGTTTATAGACCTAAGTTTATGACTTGGAATTAAATTAAACAATCAAGAAAGAAGGAAGAAAAATTAGGCATAAGCCAAGATGTTGAAGTCAAGATCAAATAAGAGATCATTCAGCCTCCACTCCTTTCCCCTCAAAAGCCTAGAGCCCTTCCTTCATGGAAAGCCATTCAAGAAACAATGCAATCGAGAGAGGAGGTCAAGGTCATTTAAGAAAAGCAACTCCATGAGAAAAATTAGGCATTTATGGTAACTACTTTGGACCTTTCTCATCTTACTAAATATTTTCAAGGGTCTAATGTGCCACTCTTTGAGAAAGAGCCTCTCTTTTGTGAGACAAATCAAGAAGATGAAACTAAGGAAACATAAAATGAAGGTGACTTGAGTGACCAAGAAGAAGAAATCATGATAGGGACACCTCTTGGCAAGGACAAACATGTTTTAGTCTTCCATAATGATGCAAAGATGGAACAAGTGCAAGAGAAAGCTGAGTCATAGGCTGAGATACAGGTACAAGAATAAGTGTAAGAAGAAGAAGAAGTTTCAGGTATGCAACAAGAAGTTGTTTCTCATAAGTCTCTTGATCACATATTAGTTGTCTCACCTCAAAAATCTCCTCAAGAACTTGTTGAATTGACCATTGAAGAATGCAATCCAGCCAAAGAGGATAAAATTCAAGTTAATTATAATGATTTATGGCAATAATATATGGATATTTGTAATTAATATCAAGCCTTTTAGGGCCCCACACTTCCCATGGAAGACCTTAAAGACCAATCAACTACTGAATCTATTCATTTTGGATCACAAGAATAGTAAATTCATGGAGATAAAAAGAATAAATAGGTGTTTATTGATATATTACCTTAAATTGTTGCCCCCTTATCACAAATCTAATAAAGAGATCTTGTCATACAACATGCTCGAAGAGATACAAAAGATTAATAATGAAGATCTGGACAAGTCACTTATCTATGAAAAGCAAAATTAGGGTACAATGGAAGACATATCATATCATGATCAGCGTATATATCAGGCAAAAATAGTATCCTTAATGTAAGAAATAAGACTATGAAAGAAAGATGATTGGGTTTTAGATCCATATCTTCAATCCATGTACTTGAGAATGGAGATAGGAGGCCCATCTACATCATCAAGAAGACATGAGCATCCAATTACTCTTAGCTATAGAAGAGAGTTATCAATCACGGTGCATCAAATAGCTTCCCATTTGACTCTGAAGGAAAGCTTGTTACTTCAGGTTAGTTGTTCTAGGTTTATTTTATTTCAATAAGTGATTAGCATAATAAATAGTCTGCTTTCCTTTTATCTTATTTTCTTTATTTCCTTAGGTTAGTGGTCCTTACTTTGTTGAGGTTAGTTTCCCTTTTGTTCTGTGCCTCCCTTCAATAAGTGCCTTGGGTACTTTGTTTTGTTTTGTCCCTTTTGGTCCTTGCTTATTTCAAGAGGAGTTATCTAGAGGTTGGTAGTTAGTTTTAGATTCAGATCAAATTATTGAACCAAAGAGGAGACTTCATGCCCAATGGACTAGTCTAGATAAATGGTTTGGGTTCTCAAGCATAGTAGGCATGCTTCCTAGTTGAGTCACCAAAGATGTTAGCCAATTTTGGCCCACATACCAAGATTTTACCTGGATAGAGAGGATCAGTAGAGTTATTGATGGTGATCATGACCTTCATGGACAGAAAGCAACTTTTTTAGGTCTCAATAACTCATTTTGAGCCTTGGAAGTTCAAGCTCAAGCATAGAAGAGACCAAACCATCATGGCACGTCATGTAGAGGCAAGCAAGTCAATCTAATTATACATTTAATAAATGCACTTAAGGAGCCTCTCAAGCCAAAAGATTGCACAAACATGATATTTTTCATGCCTTGAATATCCTCTACAAATTTAATGTCTTTATGAGCTTGTTATCTTAAGATATAAAGCTTCAAAGCTAGACTTACAGAGTGAAACATGCATAGTGATGTCAAGTTAAAGTTGTGGTAAATAGCCATTTACATTCAAATGTTCTTAGGTTGAACACAGAGCTGACAAGTGTCCAAATATTAGGAGCTAAGATCAAATCTAATGGTGAGTAGTGATCCGATAGAGTTATTGGGCCCCAAAAATCTAATGACGCATATTTGATCATGCATCAAAGATCAATGGTGAGTATTAAGTCAAAAGGTCAGCATAAATGCATCGATGATAAGTGTTAAGATCTTGGGTACCTGAATAGAGATATAATGACATGCATCAACTGATAATGCTAGTAGGTCTAGGCAGATTGATGATGCATGTGTAATCATACAAAGAATATCTCACGGTGAGCAATGGTTTAAGAAGTTAGCAAATTTCACAGACAAATGAGAAGTTGCCAAGTGTCTCAATCACGTTAGACTGGAAGAAGATCTATGGCTCATAATTATTCATACCAAAGTAGATCAATAGTGAATGAGAGGTTAAAGAGTTAGTAGGATCCTATAGAACAAATGAAGAACTGATAGATGGCACAATTTAAGAAGCCCCAAATCAAGATTGATGGTCATTATTAAAAGACAAAGACATGAGACTTAGAGTATAGGTCAAATGTGTGACCTAGGTCAAACTAGAGCAATGTTTCAAAAGGCATATGTCACCATTAAAGCTCAATCGAGCATCCATTAAACATGAGACATAGTCATATAGTCAAGATGGTTATAATGAAGTCCCGTCACCATTAAAGCATAGTCTCAACCTCTGGTTTGAAGATTTAGAACTTATAGAGCCCATCTTTTGGGGTTATAGAATTGTTTCATGAATGTGATCATTGTTATTTAAATAAGATCTATGCATACAATGAGTTCTCGATTTCCATAAATGCTCAAAGGTAAAATAGGTTTATTTAGACCTAATAAATATCAAGAACAAAGCTACGTGGCTTATGCGCAACTAGCTATTAAAATAAGATCATGCAACTTGTAGATCTCCATTGATATTATAGCTATATAAAAACTAATAAATTAGATTGGTTTTCAATCTACAATAAAGACCTATGCCCATATGGAGTAGGGGTAGATATATAGTTATGGAAAAATGTCTCATCTATCGACATGGATATATCTTTGACAAAGCAAGTACTTACTGTCATTCAAAGAAGATATGAAGATAACTCTATCAAGATCAAAGATATGAAGATGTTATCTTAACAAGTAGCCCAAGTGGAAGATAGCATAAATTTCAAAGCAAATAGATCGGGTGGTTAGATAAGTAATTGGAGCATTCAATGTTTTTAGATCTTAAGGATCTTTTCTCCAATAGACTTAGTCATGAATCATCATCTACAAAATAGACCCTTGTCTTCTAGCAGATCTCTCGACCAATGAGAAAAACTTGAAGACTAATTAGAGTAAATGTAGGCTAATTTATCGATGAAGGATCAGTCTTGATTAGACTAAAACATGGTAGAGCATTCATTAAAAGGGTAGCTCATTGATTATTCTTAGTTAACATGCTCCCTCCTCTTTTTCTTTCCCTTTCTCTATATCATTATTTTATTATTTTTGGGAATGTAGTGTTTAGATCCTAAATAATAAGGGTCTGGAATGAAAGGAAAAATCTACTTTGATAGGGAAAAATATAAATTTTTACTAATAATTATACAAGAAAAATAGAAATTAACTTATCCAGATTCATATTAAAATAGAAGATTTTGAGGATAGAAATTAAAGAGCAGGACTGAGACACTATTAAAAACCTGAATTGGCTTTTATTTTCTGATTAGATAGGAGCACCTAAAATAAGATACCCTGGTGTTCAACACTATAGTCCTTCTCAAAATAATTATCTTAAGGATCTAAGCTTTTTGGGTTTTGTTCACCTGGTCAATATGAGCCTACTTACCAAATTTTTAGGGATGGAAGTTAACAGAGCTCATTATAAGTCCATTTTAGTCTTCAACACTTGTATCTACACACATACAAACAACGAATATATCAAAAGCAAAAGTTTGAAAAATTGGGTTAGGGGAAGAATTACCACAAAATCAAGAACCCCTATTGTTCTGATTGTTGCCTACATTAACCCTTAAGTTAGGTTCTTATATCTGATGTAGTTATCCCTTAGGGAACATGTATAATCAACGTGCATAATAGATATAAGAATGAATTTTTCCTAGGCCCTTCCTTGATCAATTATGCAAGTCTTTGTGTGATAAAAAGAAGGTGAGTTATAATATTGACTGATTTTTATTATGTCTAATGTTCCAAACTAGTAAGTGTTAGATATAAAATCCCTTGTGTAGTATTTTATATACGAGACTCATTATTTCAAATTTGGGAGCTTTATTCACATTTGGTCGACATTGGAAAACTTAGGAATGAAACAAAGAAAAGGGGTAAAACTCATCTTGTGGGAGAAATTGACTGTCAGAATCAATTTTGCACTTGGACAACAGCGCCAAAAATTAGACACCTTAGATTTTAGTGTTGTAGTCTTATTTGGGTGATATTATCCAGAGGATCAAAGACCTAAGGGGATGGAATAAGCCTAGAAAGAGTGACTTGAGATAGTAAGGGTTAAGTCTAGAAGGTTACGGATGACTGGGAATGGTCAAAGAGGTATCTAGGGTATAAAATAAGACCAATGCAAATTAGACAAAAAGACATGTCTATATGCAAATAAGACTCATATTCTCCAGTCAGAGTCTCCTATAAAAGGACTATGAAAAGACACGATATGTGTGATTTCTTGACCAATTAAGGGTGTATACATTTGCCCCCCTTTTAATCTAGTGATGCAATGAAATGAAGTACTAGAGTAAAAGAAAGACAGAAGATGCATACCTAAACTTACTTGTGTGGAGATAAGTGTACTTAAAAAAGGATCCAACTTCCTAACCACGGAAGTGGATGGAGAACTGAATAGTGCTTGAAGAAAGAAGGAATCCCTATAATAGATGCCCCCTATACTGAATATGAATAGTGCTTGGAGGAAGAAAGAACCCCTATAATATATGCCCCATGTATTGAATCTGATGAAAAATGAGAAATGCTCAGAGGCCAAAAACCAATGTCTTCCCTCTATCCCATATAAACTCATGTAATCTAAAATGTGTGTATAGAATATGTATGTTGTGAACAATAAGATCTATCATGCCCCCACTCTGAATAATATGAACTGGAAATAAGTACTCAGGTCCAAAATCAATGTCTACCCTCTATCCCGCACAAACTCCTGGGTATGGGTAATGCTATGGACCAACCACTACAGATGATCATATGATCCAACTTGGTGACAACCTAGGTATCCCTGGGTGTAATCTAAAAACTCTGGTAAATGTGTAAGAAGAAAATGGCTTGTCTTGCCATTCCAATTTATATAATCCTGAATGTTGAAGAACATGATCATCTATGTCATGCCCCCAAATCTGATATGTGAGTGATGCATCTAGATAATCTAGAAATCTGTATAACCATATGTGCCATGATCTATCGTGTCATGTCCCATGTGCAAAATTGGAGATCAAAACATTGTGCTCTACACTATGTCTATAATATGTTATCTGGGCCTGTAATTGTGTTATGCTATATGAAGTTATATGTATGAGACATGTAGTAATGTGCATGCCCCCAAATTTGGTATTTGAGTCTGAGTCTAAATTAAAGTCACTGTGAGTCCATATAATCTAAACCAATGTATCTGAATAGTATGTGTATCTGTAAACTGATGGTATATCCATCTAGATGTTCGAGTGATGTTGAGTGACCCACATAAACTGAATCACTATATAATCTTAACCAATCTGAGTTGAGTGGTGTTAAGTGACCCATATAGTCTAAACCATTGTATAATCTTGACTAATTTATATTGATTAATGCTAATAATCTAGATTTTGGAGGTGTAAAAACCATGTTGAGTGAACCATGTAGTCTGAATCACTGTATGTTTTAATCGATCTGAGCTAAATCTGATAATTTGACTATTGGAGGTGTGAGAACTAAGGTATATTTACCTCTAAAAGTGCATAGAGATACTAGGTAATTTGTATAGATAGTAGGAATGATGCCCCCTTTTTGGTGAGAGGGACGAGATCTGTGATAGAGGAGGTTGAACCAAAAGTGATGACTAGTGGTGTATGAATGGTAACAAGGTTGGTATAGTTTGAATTGATTGAGAAGTTATTTGTTTGATTGGTGAGATTTAAACTATTGGGATTGGAATGTGTTCTTTGATTGGTTAGGATCAAATCTTGTATCTGGGTATAGTAGAAATGTAGAAATGTTTGTGTTGTTAAAGACAAATGAGATAACAATAGATTGAGTGGATTGAAAAGTTGATTGATTTGGATGGGTTGTTTGAATGAGTTTTTGATTGATAGGTACCAGTTTATATGTCGAGGTACAAAAGAGGTATATGGATATATGTATGTTATAGATGATGTAGTGATAGAGAAAAGCATGTGTGATATCGAAGGTATCATTGTCATGATTCTATTAAACAAAAAAGTTTGTAAAATGGAGCTATGAGGTTCTAGTTATGGGTAAAATGGTGTTTTGCTTTTGAATTAAAAAGTTGGTTCATATGGGAATTTTGATTGACTTTGGGTTCATTTGTGCATGAACCAGTTTGAGATATTGGAGCTCTAGAGTGAGAAAATGCCTAAGAGATTTCCATGACCTATTTTGAGTAGTTGGTAGCCCAGATTCAGGCCGACAAAGAGATTAGCCTGGTAAGTAAGCTTAACACTTGATTCTTACCTATTTAGAAGCCTATTTTAGATATTTTTGATATGTTTTAAATAGTCTAGGAAAGTTTTTACTAGTTCCAACACTCCTATCCTGGAGGTAGCACTATTGTCCAGGGTGCAATGTTGTTGTCCAAGTTTCAGCATTGTTGTCTAGCGCTAGTGTCCTTCTGTAGCACTATTGTCCAATGTGGATTGTTTTTTCAATTTTTGAGTTGTTCTTACTTTTTTACTTCTTAGTTATTTTTCCTGGTATGGTTGTTTAACATATAGTCTATTTTTTGGTGTTTTTAGGGTGAGGTGTGGATAAGAGAGTTCCACAGAGGCCAGGTGATGGAGACATTGAGGATGTTGCCCTTGTCAGCTAATGAGAGAGCCATGATAGATAGAGCAGGATTAGGTCATGTATGTGACCTAGGTATGGTGTAGTGGGATAGGTATTTGATTACCACCTTATGTGAAAGGTGGAATGTAAACACTTGTACATTTTGGCTTCCTATAGGGGAGAACACTATGACCCTAGAGGATGTGTATCACATTTTACATTTACCAATTAGTGGGTGATGGGTGACATTACAAGATGATATGGGTGTTGATGCCATTGATCGTGCATCCTTGTATTTTATTGGTGTGCCTTCAGGTACACATTAGAGAGGCAGTGATAGTGATGTATTACTATCAATTATTAAACATTTGAGTGTTATGTGCCTACAAAAGTGATTAGCTATATTTTTGGCTTTATTTGTTATAGTGGATGGTAACAGAGTTTCTATTGCTTATAAGATACATAGGGTGATTCGTAATGTCAAGATGTATGGTATTGTGTTCTCATGGGGTAGGATTATGCTTACCCATTTATACAGGTTTACTTAGAAGGCATTTAGTAGTGGTCTGAGTGTGGCTACCTTATTGCATTGTTGGGCCTACAAGCACATAGTAGTTGTATGATCGATTAGATTATCGAGGGAGAGTTGGGCACCTCCATAGCCATATAAGGAGTGATATGAGTGATTTGGCTATTTGATCTCCTAGGATAGATCACTATACGAGGATGTTAGATATATTGGTGGCTTGAGATATCATACGGAGGCCCTCTAGAGGATTCCCTAGATGGCCTAAAGATGGAGAGTAGATGTGGTACATAAGTGTCAGTTGTTGGTTACATGATCATTGGGTTAGAGTATATGAGCACTTTCAGTATGAGTGCATGACTAGGTAATTTGGAGTTTGATAGGATGTCCCTCCTGCAACATGGGTATGTTTGAGGAGTGCACAAGCACCAACGAGAGCAAGGGCTTGTGTGAGACCTACTGAGGCTGAGTTAGCACCATTACCCTTAGATGTATGAGATGTGGCTATAGATATTCCTGATGTAGATGATGTAGGATGTACTGAGGAATATACTACATGGTGGGTTGGGCATTAGTGGGATCCATTATATCCTATTGATAGAGTGGATATTCTTGCACATAAGGATCTTGAGCTGATCCAGATGTGGGAGGTAATCAATGATTGCATTTGAATTATACCTAGGTTTGTGTTGAATTGGTTTAGATTTGAAAGTATATATCTAATGTAGTGTTTGTACTTCTTATGTGTGTAGGTGGGGTGAGAGGTGCATAAGATGAGGCACCTACTAGGGTGGGGAGGGGTGATGATGAGTTATGAGAGACAATCATTGAGTTGACACTTTGAGAGCTCATGCAGCATATTCCTGATGACATGATGGAGGAGGGTTTGATAGAGCAAGCAATGGTTACGACTAGCATTTATGCTCATTTGTTTGATAGGGATACTATAACTACAACTGCATATGTTAGGGCAATAGGAGAGAGAGATGAGCTTAGAGCTGAGTTGGATAGGCATAAGATACCTTGATTGTGGCATGGTGAGCACAAAGATTATGGATGATTATATGGATCTTCAGTGGTGATATGTAGACTTGCATGAGGAACATGGTCAGTTGTTGGAGTAGGATAGTCAGTGCAAGAGGTGCTCAGGAGCTCGAGGAGGACTAGGGTTATCGAGTGTTAGATAAGATTATGGGACTAGAACTAGAGGAGAGTATAAGATTGATAGTGTGGCTTGATGCCCATTCATGATTGATTGTACCTTGACATGATGTATATGTTTGAAAACTTTGTGATATATATATATATATATATGGATACTTGTTTTATGTTGATGGCTATTTATTATATTATTGGATTTGAAGTGTGTTCGTATATTGGTATATTCATTGCAAATGTTTGAAAATGGTTGATTTGGCATTGATGTTTAGATTTTATATGTTTGGTACTTAGAATATTTTATTTAAATGCTTTGTTGATGAGTTGAAGTGTGATGTTAGGTTTTGATTTGTAAGCAAAAAAATTGATGGTTTTTATAATTTGTAAATTGTTTGGATAAATTGAACTAGTTTTAACATTTGTAAATTGTTTGGATAAGTTGATTAGTTTTAATAGTGGTAAAATAGGATTTGGTAATATTTGGATTTTGATAGGCTATTTTGAGATTGGTAAATTGTTTGAATGAGTTGATTGGGTTTAATATTGGCAAAGCATTTGGATAGGTTGAGTTGGTAATATCTAGATTTTGATAGGCTGGTATTTGGATAGGATAGTTGTTGGGAATTGGGAATTTAGTTGTTAGTATGGGGGTGTAAGATACCACTGTGTGCATATTACTTCCCTGAAAGTGGCTCAAGAATACAAAGGTTAGCTAGACCTTTGGCTCCATTGTTGCCATGCTAGGTGAAGTTTATGAACTAAAACTAATACGACTGTACATTGTATTGTTCTATGTTGTATCATTATTTGAACCCTATCAACCAGCTAAATAAGTGCCCATACTACTCATGTTGTGTAGGAATGTGCTTTGTATTTGATATTATCTATTGAGTATTAACTATTTTTGTGTGTGAAGATTTTATAGAATTTAACTTTATTGGTCATCCAGCTAAAACTGGATGCTATGGAAGAGGCTCATCTATTCACAATCATAATGGATTTCTATATGTAATAAAACCTTGTGGCCTCTACTATGATGTATATGACTGAGCAATAGATTGAGATGGAACTATGACATGTGATGGTGGTTCATCTAATCTTAACCGTAGCGGGTTGCTACATGAGATAGGATCTTGAAAATCTACCCATAGTGAATATTTTTCATGAGTGGTACTCTACTGTTATGCCTATGACTCTATTGGATATGTATATGTAATTACACTATGTATCCCTCAAACTACAGTGTTATATGTAGGTTGTTGTTGTAGTACTAGTTTTCAAACCTTATGAGGTGGTAGAATAGAAGATCTCCTATGAGATTCTATCCTAAAACCGACATTGCGCTCATGATGAGTGATCGATGATTCCTATAAAGGAATGTCCTGGGATGACTCAATCATGGAGGAATGAGGTCTAGGGTTCTCTAATGGAGGAGATATCTATGTCCCATGTGTGAATGTTATGATACCATTATCAACACATCTAGTAATGCAATCTCAGAGTCCAAAATAGTCATTATCTCTGTGTCCAAAGATATGATGATAGTTATAAAAAGGTCGATGTGGTTGTTTATATAAGAGACATGGATCTCATCGATGAGTAGAAGGTAATGTGACTAAACTCCTATCTAGTAGTGTTGATAATATGGCAGATGGACTATCCCACTCTGAATCAAACTATAGTGGTGCTTTGTTATTGTTCTCTGTAGTGTAGACTACATGTTGTGCTTTGAAAACTGGCTCTTTGTTCTTAATTGGTTGATTTTCTATTTGTGGTCTCCTATCTTATCTTGGACATGGTGGATGTTGAGTGCTAGGAGTTTCATATGAAGATGCTACTATCATATCTAGAGTGATCCGATCAACTGAATTTGCCTCAAACAATCCCAATTTTGTTTCCAATGATAAAATTGTATAACACAAATGTCTAAAAGAAGACTCTATATGATATAGTATATGCTCAAGTAGAGATTGGTGAAGCCCCTTAATAAATATATGTTAAATCTCTAAATCTATTGGTTTGTATATCAATCTTAACATGTGATCCTTAAATCTTAAGATATACTCACTAACTAGCTCTGAAGAATTTTGATGTAGTGTTGCAAGTTTCTCATATGTAACAAGAGCGCCCATGTTTATGATGTAATATCTTAGAAAAGCCTCCTCTAAATCATCATATGTGTGCAATTAACCAATGGGGGGTAGATGAAATAACCAATTGTATACTTCCCCCACGAATTTTTACTAGAATAACTTGAGTAGAATCAACAGGCTCACATGAGATGGCAAAGTCTTTCAGAAGGCTTGAAGGTGTACAAATAGATCTCTAATTCCATCAAAGTGAGGTAATGATGGTATCTGGAAATGTTTAGGCAATAAAGCTATTATTAGTGTTTTCAAAATAGGGTTACCATGTAGATCATTAGCATCCAGCCAAGACTTGTAAGCTTTGTTTTCCAAGGTAAGGAGATGTACTTGGTGTTGTAGTTCACTAACTACATGCATCAAAGAGATGATCTCCTAGGATGGTACATTAGTATCTTGAAGTGGTTCATTTAATTTTTGAACTTGATTTTTAATTTTAACCTCTAAAATGCTATATTTATTAATTAGATTGTAAAGAGGGGGTGTGCTCACTTGTAGCTTGAGAGTAATGGTAGCTTGGACCTTACTAGAGGGATGTGGGCTACCATTCTCTTTAGGTGAAGGGTGAGAATTGGGTTCTACCGTAGTGAGGGGTGGCTTGGGGGATTCATTAGTATATTTATTTTTAGTGTGTCGCATTCTAATTGAGTAGAAGATGTGCTATTAGAATTAACATATGCATTATTTGAAATAGATTAATTCATATAAGTAGAAACAACATGTGGAAGTGCATTATGTTTGAGAGGAGAAGTGAGAGAAGAGTTAGAAACATGAGATGCATATTCTTCTTCACTATGTGCATGATTATGATCATCATTATCATATATGTAATATTATTCAAAATCACTCTCATTTTCATATTCATTGGCATGTTCACTATCATATTCATTATCACTTCCATCATTACTAGGGAGAGGTGTAATAGAAGGATTGAGTTCTTTTAGAATACACAATAAATTAGTATTTGACATTGGAATATCATGTGCATTTATGTTACTCATTGATGAAAGACATGCATTATTTTCATGTGCAATATGAGAAGTAAGAGTAAGAGAGTTATCATTTGAACATTCTTTGGATAAAGTAGAGTTGAGAGCATGAGATGCATCATTTGAACTATGCTTTGCTAATTTGATTCTATTGCATTTATATTATTGTATTTTGAACATAGTAGTAGTTGTTGTTGTTGTTGTGTGTGTGAGAGAGAGAGAGAGTGAGAGAGAGAAAGAGAGAGAGAGAGAGAGAGATTAGGTTCACATGGAAGAAAATTATCACCTATTAGAGGTTCATTTGAAAGTGCATGACTAATTTGTTCATTTGGTGCATTGTGCATAAGTGAATGAGGTGAGAAGTATTTTTCCCATTTATCAAAAGTATTTTATTTAGAATAAGGGATGAAAGAGATAGGTCTGAGAGGAGAAGATACATCTACATTTTCTTCACTATCACTTTCATATGCATGATAATATTCCTCATTGCAACAATAGTAATTATCTTCATTGTAAATAAAATCATTTTCCACATTTTTAGCTAATATGCAATTTTGCAAATTTGTCCACTCATTATCATAATTATGCAAAAAAATAAGAAATTTGTCTACGGGATGAGAGGAAAGAAGTGCCTTAGTGGCCATTATATTTCTTTCACCACAAAGAATATGAAAAAGTATTATTAAGCAAATAAATGCAGTAATAACTACTAACATAGAAATTTTGAAAATACTTGTGACTATCTAAACAATATACAAACATTTCTAAATTAATTTCTAAAAATTGCAAGGATGAATGGTTTTAAGGCAGAGGACCTTGTTTAGGAATCTACGGTTTTGAGCTAGAATTTTTTAATTTTTGAATTTAAGGCTATAATTTAAATTCTAAAATTAATTTGAACAAGATAATTTGCACAAAAATTAATAAAAAAAATGAGAAATTTGAATTTGAATTTTTGCACAAAATAACTACTAATTTAGAAATTTTGAATTTTTTTTGGCACACTAAACAATTTTCAAAAATTATGAAATTAATTTCTAAAATTTGTAAGGGAGAGAAACTTGGGGTTTGAGGACCTAGTTTAGAAATCTAGGGTTTTGAGCTAGGGTTTTAGATCTTTTTGAAAATTATGGCTATAATTTAAATTCTAAAAATTATTTGAAATAGGATAAATGGACAAAAATTTATACAAAAAATAGAATTTTGAAAATTAAATTTTTGCACAAGAAACTCCTAATTTTGAAATTTTGAATTTATTTTTGATAAGGTAATCAATTTACAAAAACTCCAAAATAGTTTTTTAAAATTTGCAATGAGGAAAGGCTTGGTGTTTGATGACCTAGTTTTGAAATCTAGGGTTTTAAGGAAGGGTTTAAGAATTTTTTAAAATTATGCAATAATTTTAAATTTTAAAAATTAATTTGAATAGGAAAAATGCACAAAAATTAATACAAAAATCAGAATTTTGAAATTAAATTTTTACACAAAATAAAGAAAGAAGAATCCTAATTATAGCTATAGTTTTAGATTTGTTCAAAGGAAGTCGAGTTCACCAAATGTTTTATTATTCTCGAGAATCTAGTGTTTAGATCCTACATAATAAGGGTCTGGAATGATAGAAAAAATCACTTTGACAAGGAAAAATATATATTTTTACTAATAATTATACAAGAGAAATAGAAATTAACTTATCTGGAGACGTACTAAAATGGAAGATTTTGAAGCTAAAAATTGAAGAGCAAGATTGAGACACTGTTAAGAACCTGAATCTAGCTTTTGTTTTCTGAGTGGATAAGAGCACCAAAAATAGAACACTCTAGTGTTTGGCACTATAGTCCTTCTTGGCACTATTATCTTGAGAATCTAAGATTTATGGGTTTTGTTTTCCTGGTCAATATGAGCCTACATACCAAATCTTGAGGGTTAGAAGTTAACAGAGCTCATTGTAGGTCCATTTTAGTCTTTAATACCTATATCCATCCACACACTTACAAACAATGAATATATCAAAAGAAAAAGGGGTAAAAATTGGGTTAGGGAAGAATGATCACACAATCAAGAACCCCTGCTATTATGATTATTACCTACATTAACTTTCAATCTAGGGTCTCAAATCTGATATAGTTTTCCCTTATGGAACATGCATAATCAACACACATAATAGATGTAAGAATGAATTTCACCTAGGCCCTTCCTTGATCAAGCATGCAAGTCTATGTGTGATGCAGAGAAGCTAAGCTATATTATTGACTAATTTTTATTATATCTAATATGCCAAAGTAGTAAGTGTTAGATATAAAATGTCTTGTGTTGTCTTGTATATAGGAGACTCATTATTTCAAATTTGGGAGCTTTATTTGCATTTGGTTGACATTGAAAAACTTAATAACAAAGCAAATAAAAAGGGTAAGACTCATCTTACATGAGAAACTGATCATTGGAGTCAAATTTGCACTTGGACAATAGCGCTAAAAACTAGACACCCTAGGTTTTAGTGTTGTAGTCCTATTTGGGCATTATTGTTTAGAGGGTTTGGGACCTAGGGGGATGGAATAAGCCTGGAAAAAGTGACCCAAGATAGTAAGGGTTAAGTCTGAAAGGTTACGAATGATTGGGAATGGTCAAAGAGGTATCTAGGGTATAAAACAAGATCAAGGCAAATCAGACAAAAAGACATGGCTAGATGCGAATAAGACTCATATTATCCAGTCATAGTCTCCTATGAAAGGAATGTGAAAGGACATGATATGTGTGGTTGCTTGACCAATTTAGGGTGTATACAATCACTCATTCTTTTTCATTTGTAAAGGGGCTCATTTTTTGGGAGTATTAGGGGAATCTTTGAGATATTATAAGATATTCTCCTCTTGATTAAGCTAAACCTTGTCAACAATTTGTAAGAACTACCTCTTGAAGCATAAGACTTTCTTTACCTATATCTTACCTTGGATGAGTAGTTAGTAGTTGTGCATGATGGCATTATGTGAAGGATAATCCTCATCCATTGTCTTCCTTTTTTACCTCCTTTAGGGTGTTTTTAAGCTGTCTATAGGTCTGGATTAGTGTTCTTTCTGCCATTGATGTAAGCTTTTAGTGAGTTTGAGAACTCTTTGTTTGCATTCATTGCTTCCTGAACCTAGTCTATGAAATACTTATGCAATTATCTTGATTTTAAGGTTGTCTGAGCTAGCATTTTCTTATGTTGATTTAGTGTGGGTTCAAGCTTATGGGAGTTTCCCATTTTTATTTGGTGCATCATCTTGTTAGCTTTCTTAGAATCCCTTTCCCCTTTTCTAACCCTTTTCCCTGTAGTAGCATTAGTTTAGGTGATCTACCAAGAGGAAGTCAGCCTTCTCCAGAGGTTCAGCCCCATCATAGGTGACCCAAAGCCTAGGTTTGTTCCCATAGTGTAGCTCAATTAGAGAGAGTCTGAAGAACCTTCTCTGAGGGTGCAAATTGATGCTATAATCGGCACATGTCCAAGGCATACAAATAGAGAAGTGGCGTAGATCCAAATAATGATGGCATATTCAAATGCCCTCAAAGATGGAAGAAACATAGGAAACATAATCAAGTCTAATCTAGGAAAACTATAAATGAAATCATATATAACTTGTAGTACAAATCTATGTAAATGCTAGGATGCATATAACTGAGTCTAACTAGTGATAGTTAGTAAAAAATCTAAGCAATGAGTAGCATTGATCAATATAAAGATAAACTAATGCATAAAATGGAATGTATATTATGTAAAGATAGAACCTGGTAGTAGTAAATATGTAGGAAATACCCTTGAGTGGGTAGATGTATCAAATGTATAAACCTGGATCAGTGTATATGCCCCTAGTGGTAGATGATAGTTAGTCTGGATCAGTGTAGTGGACTAGAGTCTTGTATGTAACTTGTAAGCACTTGACAAGAATAAGTAAAGCATGTGTGTATGATAAAGACTATACTAAGATAGCTAGAAATATGTACTGTTTGGTAAGTAGTAGAAATGTAAACATAACAATGCATATAATCTATAAATTTTGTGTTTTGGAAATATTTGAATGATTTTGTATTTTGATGTGTAATATTATTTTTATGTTTTTTTAGTATAAGCGATGTATAAGCAAATGAAAATAAACTATGTACAAGGAACGAGAGAGAGAAGGAAGTATGTAAAAGAGTAAGAACCATACTAAGTAATGAGTCTCATGGGAAACTCACTATCACTATGACTTGTGTCGAAAAGAGGAACTGTAATCATGCATGTAGTGTAAAAGGGCAACTATGAGCCCATGATCTATTATGTTTTATAATTTGAGTCTAAAGAAACTTATATATTGATGTTAAGATGTTGTGGCACTGATTGTGATGCCTTGTGAGTTGTGGGGGTCTTAGGAACCCATCTATTAGAAGAAAAAGTTGTAGGTGATGTAGGTGCCCTGTGTTGAGAACCCCTAAAATCCAATAAAATTGATCTTGGTGTAAACTAAGAAGAGGAAGGTCCTCTATAATCCATGACATATCACTGACATAGGGTTCTCTCTATTAATGGTCTCCATGGGGGTGTATGTGTACATGTAGATATCGTAGGAGTAGACCTAGCCTACATTGGTGACTCTTCTAAACACTGTGATGTATGTATAGGAGATATACTCTCTGTTATAACTGATATCCATGTAATATCTAGTAATTATGTTAGAACTTTAAATGGTGTATGTGCTAGAACTATAGTTGAAAACTATGCTAGAATGGGTAGAGGATACTCATATGAGACACCCTCAACCTTAACCACTTGATTAACATGTATACACTTTAGGTATCAATGTACTATAGATGGGATGGCTCAGAGTTGTAATAACCATGGCATACCCAATAATATATTGAATAAACCTGCACTAGGTACTACTAAAAAATGAGTGGCTATGTGTATTGGTTTTTCCTATAATGGAAGCACAATATCCCCAATGGAGCTCTGAACATGGCCATTGAAACCACTAATTATTGTATCTTTGGGGAATATATCTCACTCTGTGTAGCCCAAGTGTTATAAAAGTGTCATGGTGTATATGCTTATGATTGACCCATTATCAACCATAACACTTTAAATAGGATGGTGGTCTATGTATGCTCGTATGTAGAACACATGTAAATATGTGTCATCATCCATAATCTCATGCTCTAAAAATGTGATAAGTGGTATAGGTGGCACTGTAGTGTGATACATGTCAATAATGTTATGTAGTGGATGTGTCTCCTCAGTAACTGTGTGATAGGAATTTGGTGGTGGATGCACCTGGTATGTATAGTGAACACCTGATGTGCCCTTACCTCATTTGTTGTTTACTTTAGGAAAGGATCAAAAAATATCTTTAGTGCCTTCGCCTCTATTTGTTGTTATTTCAGTGCCTATGTGGGTGTGTCCACATCAATAATGTTAGCCTTAATGAGATCTTGTATTTTGTGCTTTAGGCTAATGCATTTGTTAGTCGTGTGGCTTGGTGCCCTTGATACTCGTAAAATGCATTTGAATCATAACTCTTTGGAAGAGGCCATGTCATACCAACCTCTTTAACTAGAGGGAGAGATATAACATTGTATTTTAATAGTTGTTGTAAAATTTGTGCTGGTGATTCTGGAAGATTAGTGAAGACTCTACACTGAGGAGCAGATAAAAATAATTTGGGAGAAGGCTCATAATTTACATTGATTGTAGCCTTTTTATCACTTTTGTTCTTTGTGGCCCTTACCTTGTAAATAGGTTTGTTTCAACTTGTAATAGTTGATTTTGATCCATTTGTACTTGAGTTTGCCCATTGATAAGATCTTAACATCTCTTTCCTTGAGTGTGTGGCATAAATCAATAAATGTAGGAAACTTCTTGAATAAGATAGCTTTGTGTAGTGTTGGTAATAAACTCTATTTAAATATATCCTGAAGCTCTTTGTCTTCTATAGGGCTAGTCAATTTGGATAATATTGTCTTGTATCAGAAGACAATCTACAATAGGCTCATTTGACTTTTGTTTTAACTATGCCACTTGTGCATGTGATATATTATCATTGATATTGATAGAGAAGTGTGCTAACAACATGTTAACTAAAGGATTGACTTTTGTGATAGATTGATTTGTTAAATCATAGAACCATTGTAGGGTATAGTCCTCAAGACTACGTGGAAATAGCTTCGTAAAAAGTTAATCGTTTGACACACAGTCCAAACATGTTACATGAAAGGCTCTTAGGTGATGCTCTAGGTCACCCTTGCCATCATATAATGTGAGCTTGGGTGCCATGAAACTAAATGGCAAAGGAGTTGTCATTATGTGATATGCCAAAGGTGTATGCAAGAGAATGTTGGAATCCAAGGCATGTGATGGCCTAGTTGATCCCTTCTCAAGATGTAACACCTTAAACTGCATAGTATGAATCTCATGCATAAGGGATTATACATCTAGAGTGGAATAACTAACCACAAGTGGTGTACCTATCATTGATGGTTGAACAATAATCTTAGGTTGTGTTATCTGAGTTGGTTGAGTTGGCCCCATTAGAGGTGTAACAACATTATTAACTGGAGGGGTTGAAGATTGACCATTATTTGTCTTATTCTTAATCTCCAATATAGCTTGAAGGATGTATGCATGATCAAGTGGTTGTTCCTAAATTCTATCTCTGAAGCCTTATAATACCTCATATTTGTTCATAATTATGTCATTATTGTTAAGTAGAGGGAGTGTGTCCTGATTCTCAATGTGTACCTCATCTTATTCTTCATTGTATTGTTCATCTCCGGATGCATTGCCATTGAATTCCACATAATCAGGGTGTGAGGGATTCATAGCCAAAGTTGTAATAGGTTCCTTGTCCTTATTATAGGCTCAGATAATAGGAATATAAATATGCTCTAGAGGATTACCACCTAGTCTAGCACTTCTTCTCAATGGAAGAGAGATAACTTTTTTAGATGGCATATAGTAAACAAATTGAAATAGAGCTACTAAAATAACATATTTAAATTCTAAAAAATTAATAGAAATTAATGAAAATAGGAGAAAAAATGATACAAACCCTAAGATCATATAGGGTTAGGGTTTTGGAATCCAAGGTTTCTTTACAAAAATTTAATTATATGTAAAATAAATTGAAACCCTAATATGAATTTGACTTAATTTAGCTAGGTTGTCTTAAAAAAATCAGAAAATTGAAAGTATGTAGCCCTAAATTTATTGCATAAAAATTAGATTAATGCAAATTAGGGTTTTTAGCAATATTTGAAGTAAGACATGTTCACTAAATGATTTAACCTTTTAGGGGTTCACACATGTAATTCCTATGTTAAATTAAAGGGATGAGATGTCTAAATTAGTTAAATAATATGCAATAATTAATTACTAATTTGTTATGGCATTTAACCTTTTTTGAATTTTTAAAAATAGTAGTAAATAGGCATAAATATAGACTTATCTAAAAAGTGACTATCATGGATGATCTAGGTTCAAAAAATTGAGTTATGAACAGTTTTGAGTGTCGTCAATAGAATTTTGGGATCTATCCACTCATTGGACATAGCACGCCACTTGGATAGTAGCACCATATTGATGTAATGCCCTCAAAATGGTGCTAGTTTTCCCTTTTCAGGAATGTTCCTATTTTCTAGGATTACTTTTGCCTATGTTTTTAGGTCCTATTCTTATACGCACAAAACCTGGAGCTCTATGTTGTGCTTAAAAAACTTGATTTAGTGTGCAAACCTTAATCCTCTTTGTAAGTATGGCATGAGAAATAATCATGTGTACATTAGTAGGATAGGTTTAACATCCTCAATACCCCATTATGAAGAGAGTAGCCTACATACCAATACTTCGAAGAGGTATCAAACCCAATGTAGTTCTCCCACCTGGTGTTTGATGCAAGAGCAACTAAATGCTAGAATGAGAGTGGACTTGGATGCCTTGAATGTGTTTAAAATTTAAAATATTTGAAATTTGGGTCTAGGGATGTTGGAGATGGTAGTATGTAGAAGTAGGTCGGAATAGGGATCAAAAACCTTAATTTTGCTCAATTTATCTTTTGTTTGAATAACTTTTGCATTTATTTTCCATCTAGTGAATAAGGGTTAAATAGACATGTATTTAAAGAGATTTGTAGCTTGTGTGGATAAGAAAATGTGCTTAGGCTAACATTAAAAAGGGTAAACATTTGAAAAATTATCTGTTTAGGAGAGTTACAGCTAAGGACAATAGCGCCCGGTTGGGGCCACTAGCACCATGTGGCTGTAGTGTCCCAAATGTAATGATAATGTCCTCTTGGCAAACTACTGAGCAAGTTGGGTTGGGATATGAGAAAGCCTTCATGGGACTATGTTCTAACTGATTGTATATGTATATGGTCTACATAATGACAAAAAAAGTGTGGTAAGTGTTGTAGGATAGGTCTACGACTAAGCTAGTAATAGGCTAACTCAAGCGACACTCTTAGCATGCAAATAGTGATTTTAGGTGATTACACCTATTTTAGTGAAAAATTGAATGATGCAAAGCATAAATATTTGATCTATGACCAATAATTTTATGTCATAGTGAAAGCACTGAATAATTGGAGGCATTATCTTTTGCCAAAAGAGTTTGTATTATGTATTGACAACCAGGCATTGAAATTTATCAAAAATCAAGGAAAGACTAGTCAAAGGCATATGAAATGGATGGACTAATTGTAGAGTTACACCTTTGTATTGAAGCATAGAAATAGAAGGTTGAACAAGGTTATATATGCATTAATAAAGAGAATCTTGGTGATGAACTACATGAAGATCAAAGTATTGGGGTTTGATTTCATGAAGGAGATGTACCCAGAGGATGAAGATGTTTGAGAAACATGGAGAGCTTGCATAAAATTGATAAGTATGGATCAAATACCATGGTTAGATAAAGTGATTTAGGATGGGATGTTTTTCAAATAAGTGTGATTATGTGCACCCAGAGGGTCGATGCATGAGAATTTGATTAAGAAAAATCATAGTGGAGGATTAGTTGGGCACTTTTAAAGTGACAAGGCACACTCGCTACTAACTTAATGTTACTACTAGCCCAAGATGGGCATAGATGTATGCACATATGTGCCAAGATGTCAGATTTTCCATTTGTTAAAGGGAAGAACATGCAACATTGGTTTGTGCCAACCCTTAACAGTGTTAAAGAGACCATGGGAAGATATATGCATGGACTTTGTACTTGGATTACTCAGGGCACAAAGGGGCAATGATTCTATTTTTGTTGTAATAGATTATTTTTCCAATATGGCATATTTTATTGCTTGTAAGAAGATTAACGATTCAACCAATGTTGCCAATTTATTCTTAAAAGAGGTAGTAAAGTTGCATAGGTTGTTGTGCATCATAGTATCAAACAAAGATATTAAGTTTATAGGGTGCTTTTTGCACACATTATGGAAGAAGTTGGGAATGAGGTTAAATTATAGTTTCACATACCACCCACAAACTTATGGATAAACTGAGGTTGTTAATAGAAGCCTTGGAAATTTGTTAAGATGCCTAATAGGAGACAAACTGATGCAATGGGACTTGGTGTTGGCATGAGAAAAATTTGCTTACAATAACTTAATTAATTAGAGCACATGGAGAACACCATTCCCAATTATTTATAAAATTAGTCTTATAGGATTCATTGAATTAAGGAAAGCAAATGAGGTGCATGGGAGAAACACATAAACTAAGGATTATGTTGAGTATATGTGAAGATTGTACACACAAGTGAAGCATAAACTTGATCAAAGTAGCCAAGGCTATAATTATCATGCATATGAGAGGCATAAAAGGAAAGAGTTTGAAGTGGGAGACTTGGTGCCAGCATATTTGTGCAAGGAGAGGTTTCCATGAGGGACCTACCATAAATTAAAGTTGAATAAGATAAAACCAATGCTACGCAAGTTTTTAATATATGCACATGAGATCAAATTACCAAAAATAATGTATATATCACCAATATCTAATGTGATAGACTTGTATGATTTTCATGAATCACAAGAATAATGAAAAGAGACACAAGTCCTATATTGGATGGCTCAATTACTTGAGGAGAGGGATGAGATATAGTCAATCTTAGATTTTAAGGTTGTTAAGAGGATGAGTGGGAAAGAGTATAAGAAATATTTAGTGAAATGGAAGAATCGAGAAATTGAAGATGAGTTGTGGTTAGGCCTTGTTGAGCTTAGTCATTATGGTCATGATCTCTCAAATTCTAGTTTGTGAGTTGGAGCGCACGTTTTAGTTACTTGGGTGGTCTAATGCAAAATCATCCTTAACATAGAATGATCTTGTGTCATTTTGAGGAGTTTTAGTGTTCACATACACAAGTGGATGAATATACATAAGCCTTAGCTTAAGAGTGAACCAAAGAAGAATGATCAGTGTGGGACAACAATGTGTGGGTTTTGGATGGTTGAGCCAAAGAATGCATAATTTGGGGTACATGTGCATGCATAAATTGGGGTGTAACGTACACCTACCACTTTGACTAAGCACTCGAGTGAGCTTAATAAGAGAAGGGAATCCACATGAAGCACAACACACAAGGTTTTAGACATGGCCACAAATGCATGTCTCTCAAAACACAAAATAAAGTTTTAAGTCTTAATGCACATAAAGACTTAGAATGTAATAACCCCTCATGGATTGTACTAGAATTATTATTATTATTTATCTATTTAATAAATTAGTTACCAAATATTTATTATTTAACTATATTACACCATGAGAATCTAATTAGATATTTTTAACATACTATCAAAGCACATTACACTTTCATAAACTTATAATAATAATAATAATAGTTCCAATCATTAGCATTTCATGCAACATAACATAATTGCAAGGAAAGTAATCACCTAAAAATCTAGTGACAGTTGGTACAATAATACAACTACTACTGTTGAAGTATAACAAATGATATAATTACATTAGGCATTTTACCTTAATACAATAAATAGATACTATGTTCCACGAAGCTCGAGTCAAACTAACTTATGTATCTCTGATAATCTCAAATGTAGTATCTAAGTAAGTACAATAGTGGGGAGGGAGAGCATCATTTGAATGCTTTTATACACTAATCATGAACCATCGATCCCCCACACTAATCCCATAAAGGAATGGCCCTCCCTTCACAGATGAGTAGATAGTGACAACACGTGAATCTAGAGAAACAAGTATCCATTTGTTGTGTGATTTCTAAAACTAAACATGTAGTGTATCATAAAAAACCCATTATATTGCGAGATATCACACAAACATGTAAATAATACTAATGTAATGATAATGTCTCACTAAACATAATTTTCATAGTAATAAAAATTAATAGCGATCTATAGATCAATCAAATTCATACACACCACTTGATCAGATTGCCTTCATCTAGCATTGTGGTGCTAGTAAGCCAGTGAAGTCCATCTCACTCCTTACTCATTATCAAAAAAATAAGATTTTTCAACATAATTTAACCTCAAAATTCATTTAATTTATATCCTAATAGCAATCATAACACATAACATGCTAAACACAAGAGTAATCAAGACATACATTTATTCCATCAAATGTATGAATGAATCTTACATTATTATCTATCCCATATTATAAATAATGACTATAGTTTATACCACCTGGGTAAAATACACATTTGACTACAAATTCCATCTACTACAATTAGTTTCCAAACATACTACACCCCATGATAACTCATATTACCATAGTCTAGTATTATAAGACATAACTAGTAGTTTTTCACAATCAGTCATATAAAGTAATCTTAAATACATGAAAATATAAGATTTTATACAAGCAACTAGATATAACTAAGCAAGTCATAGTTTCCACGAAACACATAATATTATATCCTAGCATTTGTTACACTCTCAAAGGTTGTATGCACACATACATAAAGTCTTACTAACTATCATAAAACATATTATTCATAGTAAAAACTAATATGCATACATTTAATTAGTTAAATGTAAGTGTGGGTCTAAAAATAACAATTACAGTATGTACCGTCCAAGTATAACATACATTTATACTGTAATACTTTATGACATCCTATAATATCATAGATCTTTGTGCATGAGCACCCTACTCAATCACGAACAATCAATCTTACACTCATAAATAATAATAAAGCAAGTACAAGATTATACCGCTTGAGTATAACCTAGATTATACTATAAATTAACAATCAAAAGAAACATAATCTCTATGCACACTGTTGACGTCAAAGATTGCACCCTTGGCAGGGGGCTGAGCTCCTGCCTTCTCCTCGCAACCATGGAAACTCCCCTCTCACCTGTGGGACTGGCGAAGCTGGAGGGGAGAGTCTCTAGGTAAGGGCTAGCTCCCTTTGATGCATCATGTTCGTTCCAGCAAGTGTTAATACATATATATATATATATATATATATATATATATATATATATATATATATATATATATATATATATATATATATATATATACTGGGGGGATGAAAAGGGAGAAAGATTACAGGAAGACAAACTACTCTAAGGAGGTGATGCACCAAAATGAAATGACCTTCTCACATCCACTCTTAAAATCAGATAAATACATACATACGCTTCACACTTGGTAGAAGAACCAGACTACAAAAAACCTGACAGGGAGGTTTTAATGAAAATACAGAGAATAGAGGTTCACCAAAGGTGCTGTGAGAGGCACATTACAAGGTAATTCCTTCTATTTTTGGACCCCCAAATAGAACTCTCCTTACCAATTGCAAAAAAGGGCACTTTGTAGACAACAGATACATTGGTGTCGAACCTGTGAAAGCATCAAGAAACAATGGATAAACATAAATTAACACTCTGAACATACACAAAAATGTCTATCCAAGATAGAGGTAAAAAATGCATTTATTGATTCAGGTGAAATTTTGCCAGGGCTAAGCCTTACAAATGTGGAAGATGATTTCTCTAATAGACAAGTCCTCGATATATAGGAGAAGAAAAGGAGGCCCATTTGGTGCCCCTTTTTCACAAGTGGCATATTGCGTCCCTTCATTGGAAAGAGCAGGCTGCCTAAAAAAGTAAATGATGTGTTGACCTTGGCTTTGACTTCAGGCACATTTTGACATGGCTGCGCTATTTTCTCATTAACTAAGGCTGCTTCTTGAAGGCACCTATGCAACTTGTCTTCTCATAAATATGAAATGGAGAAAAGGGGTGCTCAATTGGTCGCTCATGTCTTCAAATGGTCAATTTGCAGCTACTGTTTCACCTACTGGGGTCACTTCTCAAATCGGTGCTTCCCTTCGAACTTTGGACTATCAGCTTGCTCATTCCATGTTTGTCACTTTATCTTTTCCCTATCTTGTCTCTTCTGGCTTCTTTGGCCCTCGAGGGCGGACTTCTGGCGGGTCACTGCATTCTGGGCTCTCATGGTTAGCGCTCTCTCACTTTGAAAGCAAATGGCTATTTCATTGCACTGATTTTGACATTCACACGGCTGTCATTGGTTTGAAAACCAATGGCTAATTTGCTTTGTTAATTTTGATGGCCTCCGGGACGTCCTCGTCTCGGTCAAAACGTCATCGGGTCCTTTGCTGGCTTCTTTGCGGCTTTGCTTTCCTCGGCCCTCTCTGTGGGCACTTTTGTGCCTTTATTTCTTCTTAGCACCTTTTCCAAAGGGAAGGTGACCCTCCAACCCTTGAAAGTGTCCTTTGTATTTTGTTGAGAGTCCCTTGTAAGAGCACTTGCCCTTTGGGGGCCTTCGATGGGTCATTCTTTGCCTTTGGATGCCTCCTGGGTTCTCGCAGACCTTTTGTCCGCAGACAATTTCCCCGCAGACTTTTATTCGTGGATGTTTTCCCGCAGACATTTTGTCTATGGATGATTTCACCTGGGCCTTTGCCTTTGCTTTGAAGCACATCCCGAATTCCTTTAGACTTTTTGTCTAAAGGAATTCCTTCGAACAAAAAGTCTGAAGGAATTCGGGACTTAAACAAATTTGAACTTAAACAAATTTTGAACTTACCCAGATTTTTCCTTTTGTTTGAAGTGCCTACCCTCTACAAAGGCATTTGAACATTGGACTATCCTTCAGCTAACTGGGCATACCCTTGAACCAAGCTGTTAAACCAAAAAGGTTCAATAGTTCAAGTAGTTCAACCATGTGCACCAATGAACTAGGCCGATGAACCAAGTGTTGAACTGGTGACCTGTCTGAACTTGAAGATGGATGAACCAAGTGCCGATGAACCAAGAGGCTGAACCAAAGTGTTGAACCAAGTTGAAGAACCAAGACATGAACTTGTGCAACCTGAAAATGACTGACATTGAATAGCAAGGGAAGAAGGGGACCAAAATTTTTGCCTATGGGCAAAAATTGGTCAACAAATTGGCGACTCCCAGGGGAAGCATGCCTACTATGCTTAGAGACTAGTTGCCTTGCAGTCCATTGGGCACGGAGTCAAATGGTAACTTGAAAAACTAGCAATAGCTCTGATAAATCTAGAACAAATCACACAGATCTACCTCAAAGGAAATGAAATCACACACAAGACTAAGAAAACTACTACTTGTGCAACAACACTTAGGGAAAATAGGGAAAGAAAATAAGGGAAAATATATACAAATAAAAGGAGACTCAGTGTCAATGCTTCAAATGTATCCCATTAACTGGGATATGTAGTTCTTCACCATCTAACCTGGAGAGTTGGAATGCATTATGCTACTTGCACTGAGTGATTATGTATGGGCCACTCCATAAGGCATCAAATTTTGCATGCTTTCCAGGCTTAGCTCGATCTTCATCCCATTTCAAGACAATGTCTCCTTCAGACAAATATTTTGACAAAGATTTCTTGTCGAAGTGTCTCTTCACTTGATGTTGGCGACTGGTCATAGAAGCCATAGCTCGGTCCCTTGTCTGTTGGAGCTCCATCAGCTCACACAGCCTGACCTCCATGCTACTTCCTCTTCTAATTGTAGCTGGCGAGCGAGGTCTAATGTTGGCAATTCAAGTGAGATGGGAAGCCTAGCTTCCTTTCTATATACGAGCGTATATGGATAATTTCTAATTGCTCTCTTCAGAGTGATTCGATCGACCCATAGAGTTGTCTTCAGCTTGGCATGCCAAGTCCTCTGATTTTCTTCCATGGTCCTCTTTATGATCCCGATCAAATTTTTGTTGGTGGACTCAGCCAGCCCATTCCCCTGTGGGTAATAATTGGATGAAGTGCTGAGATATATACCATACCTCAATGCCCATTCACTTGTTCTAGTTCCCAGAAAAGCCAAGGCATTGTCTAAGATTATGGTGGCTGGGACCCCGAATCTTGTTACCAGGTCCTCATAAAACTCCAGGACCGCACTTTCATTTGCCTCTTTTAGAGCAACAGCCTCCACCCACCTTGTGAAATAGTCCATGGCAGTCAAGACCCACTTGTGTCCAGCACTGGAGGGAGGATTAATCATCCCTATGAAGTCTAAGCCCCACTGCATGAATGGCTATTCCACCTGAATAGGCTGTAGAGGCATGACAACCAGTCGTTGTTTCCCATCGAAAAGAGCACACTTCTGGCACTTTTTTACCCAGGCATGGGTGTCCCTAAAAAGAGTAGGCTAAAAATAGCCAGCTCTCATTATCCTTGCTGCAATAGCTCTAGGAGCGAAATGACCACCTACTGGCCCATCGTGGAACTCAGACAGTATTTTATCAGCCTGGTTTGGGTCAATGCATCTTAGAAGGACCCCAGATAGATTCTTCCTAAACAATACTCCATCAACCAAAACATAAGGGAGAGACTGGAGCCTGAAGTACCTTCTTTCGATCTTATCAAGACTCTATGGGCACTCACCAGTGAGAAGGAAATGCCTCAGGTCCAACATCCAATCCTTTATGATAGCTGGTTCTTCTACTGTAGCTACATCATGAATTAGTAAGCTGTCTTCCCTTTTCTACTTGAAATCTGTAGCAAGATGTTCACATAGGCCTCTTCCCCTCACCAGCTTAGTGATCTTGACGTCTACGTCATACTCCATCACTTTGGTGATCCATCCCACTCTCTTCTCATTTAGGTCTCGATTGGTCAAGAAATCCTTGACGCCAGGATGTGGGACCATGAGGTGAATCCTACTGTTTGACAACATTTGCCTAAATTTCTTTAGGCTCTGCACTACTGTCACGACTTGCTTCTCTATATACGTGTATCTAACTTCAAAATCCTCTAGCCCTTGGCTAAAAAAAGCAAGTGGTTGTTCGAGATCATCACCATTTGCTTGGGTAAGCATGGCGGAGATCACCTCTTCATTGCTAAAAGTGTAAAGGTTGAAGTCTTTGTTGAAGTCGGGGCTGATTAAAGTAGGAGCCTGGGTTATGGCCTGCTTGATGGCTTCAAAGCTATCTTTCCTTTGTGTTGTCCACTTCAACTCCTCACCCTTCCTCAACATAGAGGTTAGTGGCTTGACTATCTCTACGAAATTTGGAATGAGTCTCCAAATAAAGTTTATCCTACCAAAGAAGCTCTACAGACCTTTCTTGTGTTTGGGTAGGGACATCTCCAAGATATAATGAACTCTCTCAGGGTCAATGGATAAACCCTCCTTAGACACGATGTGGCCAAGGAGTTTCCCCTCATGAACAACAAACATGCATTTCTTTGGATTAAGAGAGATGTCGAACTCCCTACACCTTTCAAAAATCTGCCTAAGGTGTTATATGTGTTGGCTCGCTTCCTTGGAGAACACCGTCACATCATCGAGGTATACCAGCACATTGTTGTTTATCAAGCCTCCAAAAGCCATGTCCATGGCTCGTTGAAAGGTAGCACGAGCATTAGCTACCCTGAATGGCATTTTCTTGTAGGCGAACGTTCCCCATTTGGTAGTGAAGGCTATTTTGTGTTAGTCACAGCCTTGCACCAGAATTTGATTATACCCCAAATATCCATCTAGGAGGGAGAAACGCTCACTGCCTGTTACCTTCTAAAGGATCTTCTCCATGCTCGGGAGGGAATAATGGTCTTTTAAAGAGACTTTATTAAGGTCTCTAAAATCAACACATAGCCTGATCTCCCCATTTTTCTTTCGAACAGGAACAAGATTGGCCAGCCAGGAGGAGTGTTTGATTGGAAATATAATTATGGACTCAATAAATTTGGCCAGTTCCCTCTGCATGAGGGGCTCAATCATTGGATTGAAAGGTCTCTGCTTTTGTGTAACTAACCTAGTGCCTTCTTCTAATTCGATGGTGTGCTGGGCGAGTCTTGGGTTGAAGCCCTTCAAATCAGTGTAATCCCAAGCAAAACATCAGCAAATTCCTGACACAACAAAATGAAAGCCTGCCTTTCATAAACCGTGCAGACTTTTCCAAGCGCAAGTAACTTGTCCTTGAAGATCTCAACCCTTTCGTAGTTCTCATCCTTAGTTATGACGCATACCTTATCCTTTCTCAATTGGTCATCTCCATTGAAGATGCTCTCAAGAGTGACCAAACCTTTAGGAAGCTTATTGTTCTTCAATTGAACAATTTGGTTACCATATTGCTATTGCAGCTTCACTTGGTTCTATGTTGCGAACTCAGCTTCCTCCTGTAAGGAAGAAAGCTATTTGCTGGTCATTTTCAAAAACCTTCCAGCTTGTAATGTTGTTAGGAACAGAGGGTCGAACCACCACCTTCAAGTGGCGCGGACCACGATCTCGACTTATCTCCCTGGAAACATCAAACTGAGCACCAATTGCTGCTATCCTATCCGCCTGTTTGTTCTGCTCTCTGGGAATGGAAGCGATATTGAAAGTGAGGAAATCTTCCACCAAGTCCCATACCCTATGCTTGTAGGACTTTAGCAAGGAATTCTTGGTCAGATTTAGGCCTTTCACCTAATTTACAATTAGCTCACTGTCTCCCAAAACTTGCAACTCCTTAATCCCTCTTTTTCTTGCCCATTCTAGACCATGGATAAGGGACTTGTATTCTGCAACATCGCTTGTGCAAGAAAATTGGAAACAGAAAGCTGAAAATTACCTATCCTTTGAAGGGGAGACTAACATCGCCCCACCACCAGCTCCCAGCCTACTTCTGGAACCGTCAAAATACAATTGCCATAGGCCTAGGTCCTCTTGGCCTGCCTTCATTAAATTTGGTATGAAGGCACCCTCTTTGTGCATGTAGTAGACTCCAAGGTCCGCCTCCTCTATGAACTTGTAAGGATCATGCTTGAAGTTATCATTTCCCCACTCATCCAAGAGTAGGTCTGCAACTCCTTCAAGAGCAGAGGATGGAGATTGGTCTGTTTGGGACTCTTATGGGTCGATAATGGTGTAGCTAACATTCACTGCCTTGGGCGAATATGGTTTTAGATGGTCCTTGTAGAGTGGCTCGGATTCGATCTTTACCTTGGTCCCATACTTGGTTCTAAAAACCAAATAGGACCAATTTGCTGCTAGATAGCCACCTATCTTTGATGTGAAGTCCCTGGACAAGCAAATTGTGAAAAAGGAGGAACATCTGCTACCACTATATCATGGGGAATTGAGAAGGTTGGGCAAGCATGCAATGTCAAGCCTAAACCCTTCAAAATCCCAACTATTTTTATAGGTGTCCCATCAAGCTGCAGGACTCCCTTATTCATCTCTTCATATTTTAGTCCCATCTTGTCAGCTATGCACTTGGGCACCACTGAGGTACTAGCCCCACTGTCAATGATGTAGTTGTGTACCAAGAAATCACCTATAACCAAGGACACATAAAAAGGGGGAATTTTCTCTTCCTTCTTTACCTGACCTGAAGTGGAAGGCTGTCCACTTATCATTAAGACATTATCAGTGCTCGCTGGGGCAGCTTGTTGATCCAGCTCATGTAATTCCCTCTATAGTACGTCCTTATGGCCTGGTAGAGACAATGAATCCCATTAAGAGATGTTCATATGCAGCTTCTTCATTTGGTCTACTATATTGACCTAGGGATTGCCTCCCTTCAAGCTTTCTTTGGGGCTAATTCCAGCCTAAGGTGCAGGCTGAGGGGCTGAATGTACAAATGGTTGTATGAAGTTTGGGGCCTTTTGATTTGAGTGTGATGGAGAAGGTGTTGCTGCTGCTTGGGTGGTAGCCTGAACGTCTCCCATTACTCTTCTCTTAAATCTTGTGTTGGCCACAACACAATCAGCTTGATTTTCTGTAGTGCCCACATAATTCATTGAATAAAATTCCCCTTCTAGATGATTCATGAGGGTAAAATCAGGCTGGCCCTGATTGCTATTTGTGCTGGATTGCATTGGAGCCTCAAAGTTTTGGGAATGAGCGGCTCCCTGATTGTCTACATTTGGGTAATAACTCGTCATCTCATTCATGTAAATAGCCTATTCTTGACCATATCCCATGGTCGAACAACTTGGATGTTCTTGTACTAGGTTGTTTTGAACAGGCACCATGACTTTAGATGATGAAGGGGGGCATGAGTTGTAGTTTTGAAATGGCCTGGTCTGAGTAAGCTGACCCTGTCCTTGATTATAGTTTTGGAAAGGGGGTCTAGGGGCTTAACCATAATGCTGGTATCCCTTATTCGGTCTGTTGCTTTGAGCTTGATACCTTTTAAGAGTTACAAGTTTGTTTGACATGCTCTGCAACAAACTCTTAACTTCATGAAGCTCATTGGACGAAATAGCAGCTGGTTTCTCAATGCTAGGTAGAGGGGCTAATGTGGGAGCAATGGTCTGAATTGGAGGTAGCATTTTTGGGAAAAGTGGCATGTGAGGTCTAGGGGCTATTTTCTCAGCCTGTACTAAGCAATTTTTAGCTGGTATGGCTACGTCATAAGCAACAGGCAGTATATGCCCTCCCATGGATTGTATCATTACTGCAATATCACTGTTTAATGCTCTTAAATAGTACAAGAAAGCATAGCTAGGAGTCAGTCTTACCAGGATGGGAATTCTATCCCAAGTCTTTTGAAATCGTGTGTTGAAATCTTGCATATACTCGTGTGGAGCTCTATTTATGGTTGTCAGTTGCTCAACAAGCGAGAGGCCATCGCTCTTTTCCCCAAAACAATCTGTCAACTGAGTACCTAATTCATTCTAAGAATGTATTGAATTTACAGGCAAAGTTCCATACCAGTCAAGAGCCTTGCCTTTGAGAGATAATGCCAACAATTTGATGGCGATATTTTCCTCTGTGACATTGTGAATATTGCAGAGGTTAGCAATATTCTTAATGTTCTCGACGACTGTAATGGGTCCCTCTCCATCGAAAGAAGGCACATTTTTTAGGGCTATTCCCAGAATTGGATCATAATGTGGGAGGTTCAAGGGGCTCTGACCACGAAAAGCCGTGAAGGGCAATGCCATGGCTGGGATGGGTTGTAACTACGGCTCTGCTGCGTATGCGTCCCTTACAACAGGTCTAGGAGGGTGGCTTGTTGAATAAGGATGGGTCCTTTCAAATCTTAGTCTTTTTGCTGAGTTCAAAGGCAACTCAATGAAATCGAAGGGAACCCCTTTAGAAGCAGACCTTGTGGTGACTTTAGGCATTAAAAGTTAAGAAACTGGTCTTGAATTGAAAACTGAAGCTCTTACCAGTGGAGTCGCCAGATGCTGGAAATCTTCAATTTGTTGTAACAAGACCAGCATCAATCTTGAAACCTTACTGAGTTGTCAAACTATATGCCACCGAGTGTGCCAAAACTGTTGATGTCAAAGATTGCACCCTTGGCAAGGGGCCGAGCTCTTGCCTTCTCCTCGTAACCATGGAAACTCCCCTCTCACCTATGGGACTGGCGAAGCTAGAGGGGAGAGTCTCTAGGTAAGGGCTAGCTCCCTCTGATGCATCATGTTCGTTCCAGCAAGTGCTAATATATATATATATATATATATATATATATATATATATATATATATATATATATATATATATATATATATATATATATATATATATATATATATACTGGGGGATGAAAAGGGAGAAAGATTACAGGAAGACAAACTACTCTAAGGAGGTGATGCACCAAAATGAAATGAATTTCTCACATCCACTCTTAAAATTAGACAAATACATACATACGCTTCACACTTGGCAGAAGAACCAGACTGTAGAAAACTTGACAAGGAGGTTTTAATGAAAATACAGAGAATAGAGGTTCACCAAAGGTGCTGTGAGAGGCACTCTGCAAGGTAATTACTTCTGTTTATGCACCCCCAAATAGAACTCTCCTTACCAGCTACAGAAAAGGGCACTTTGTAGACAACAGATACGTTGGTGTCGAACCTGTGAAAGCATCAAGAAACAATGGCTAAACACAAATTAACACTCAGAACATACACAGAAATGTCTATCCAAGATAGAGGTAAAAAATGCATTTATTGATTCAGGTGAAATTTTGTCAGGGCTACGCCTTACAAATGTGAAAGATGATTTCTCTAAAAAGACAAGTCCTCAATATATAGGAGAAGAAAAGGAGGCCCATTTGGCACCCCTTTTTTACAAGTGGCCTATTGCGTCCCTTCATTGGAAAGAGCAGGTTGCCTAAAAAAGTAAATGATGTGTCGACCTTGGCTTTGACTTCAAGCACTTATTGACATGGTCACGCTATTTTCTCATTAATCGAGGCTACTTCTTAAAGGCACCTATGCAGCTTGTCTGCTCATAAATATGAAATGGAGAAAAGGGGTGCGCGGTTGGCCGCTCATGTCTTCAAATGGTCAATTTGCAGCTACTATTTCACCTACTGGGGTCACTTCTCGAATCGGCACTTCCCTTCAAACTTTGGACTATCTGCTTGCTCATTCCATGTTTGTCACTTTGTCTTTTCGCTATCTTGTCTCTTTTGGCTCCTTCGGCCCTCGGGGACGAACTTTTGGCGGGTCACTACATTCTAGGCTCTCTCACTTTGAAAGCAAATGGCTATTTCATTGTGCTAATTTTAACGTTCACACGGCTGTCACTGGTTTGAAAACCAATGGCTAATTTGCTTTGTTAATTTTGACGGCCTTTGAGACGTCCTCGTCCCGGTCAAAACGTCATCGGGTCCTTTGATGGCTTCTTTGCGACTTTGCTTTCCTCGGCCCTCTCTGCGGGCACTTTTGTGCCTTTATTTCTTCTCAGCACCTTTTCCAAAGGGAAGGTGACCATCTGGCCCTTGAAAGTGTCTTTTGTATTTGGCCGAGAGTCCCCTGCAAGAGCACCTGCCCTTCGGGGGCCTTTAACGGGTTGTTCTTTGCCTTTGGATGCCTCCCGAGTTCCCGTGGACCTTTTGTCCACGGATGTTTTCCTGCAGACATTTTGTTCGCGAATGATTTCGCCTGGGCCTTTGCCTTTGCTTTGAAGTGCGGCCCGAATTCCTTCAGACTTTTTGTCCGAAGGAATTCCTTCAGACAAAAAGTCTAAAGGAATTCGGGACTTAAACAAATTTGAACTTAAACAAATTTTGAACTTACCCAGTTTTTTCCTTTTGTTTGAAGTGCCTACCCTCTACAAGGGCATTTGAACATTGGACTGTCCTTCGGCCAACTGGGCATACCCTTGAACCAAGCCGTTGAACCAAAAAGGTTCAACGGTTCAAGTAGTTCAACCATGCGTGCTAATGAACTAAGCCGATGAACCAAGTGTTGAACTGGTGACCTGTCTGAACTTGAAGATGGATGAACCAAGTGCCGATGAACCAAGAGGCTGAACCAAGACATGAACTTGTGCAACCTGAAAATGACTGGCATTGAATAGCAAGGGAAGAAGGGGACCAAAAATTTTGCCTGTGGGCAAAAATTGGCCAACACACACATCATGATGCACTATTTTACGCTATATATGTCTATAACACTTATGCATATTAATACTCTCATAATATGTATTGCATGAGTTTTCAATACTATTTGCATATATACTAGCAATCACTTATGACACAAGTCAGGGTCTTACAAGATTTCCACAATCATTACTTCCATGAACTTTTAAGATATAACCTGAGTACTATAGTCATTTAAACCTCTCTATAAATCAATATTCCATTCTTGTTATTTACTATTAGTTCTCAACATAGAAGAAAACAAGCTCTAACTCAAAAACAACCATATAAGGCATTCACAAAGTTTTTTCATGTGTTTATATTCTACATAGTCTATGTATTTCATCTTTATATGCTGCTACAGATTTGACCTATCGACATATTTGCATAACATTATTGCACTATATATATACTACTTGGTCTCTACTAGTGTTCGAAGCATAGCCATAGTATATATTTAGATCATATGATTATATCAATAACGGATATAGAATTAATCATTCAAGAGTATAGTAACATTACCACATAAATATCTATCTTTGCTATTGTTTACACAAATTATAGTAATATTCTTAAACCATGCAACACTATTCATCTCTCTAATAATCATAGACATCTATGTACATCCATCTACTGGTTTATGAAAGATTATCTTCCACAAAGTAATCACATATTACTTAGCTATAATACATGTATATGAGTGAGTTATCATATGTTTCTGATATAATCATTATATAATCTCAACTATTATTAACTTGCTATAATTGCATGTATCCAAAGTCCTATGGCTCTTTTATAAGAAGGTAGGAAGTTACCTCTTGAGCATCTAAAAGACATAGTCTAATTATCCTAAGGGTAAAAATATGATTTTATAATTGAATATAAGCCATCCACATCTAAGAGGAATTAGTTATCCATAGGGAATATAATATACTGTACACCTAAAATTTGACATTCACATCTATAAGACATATGCCATGTATATCCATACAACTTATTATATATGTCGTATCATACCACAAACAAAACCTGTTTCGAAATAAACTTGCATTCCATTTACAATATTCACTTCATAAGTAGTTAACTCAACTAAAGTTCATGACTCTTTACCATTGGATTTTCATGCACAACCTATCACAATGTATACTAATTCAATGCACAACTAACATACTTAATCATTTGACAAGAATAACATGTGCATAATCATTCTACCCAATCGACTAGTTAATAATAAACTTGAGTTCAACCACAATACAAAAATTCGAGGCAAAAATAAAGTTCTACCTATAATTTGATTTGCAGTAAAGAGGAAATGTAGTTTCCTTCATACATTTTCCATTTCTTTCGCAAATGGAGTATATAGAGTGTTCCATATCGATGACTATTATCTTTTGCATATATATACATATATTTATGTGTGTATACTTATACACTATACAATCTACATTTATCACAAATACACAAAATACAAATACTTTAAATGCATATCCATACTTATATTTGTTAAATCGACTACACAGACAACCAAAAAAATATACCTTAAGAGTAAAATCCTATACATAGCTACGATTTTTCTGCTAGTCCATAGGCTAGATGCATAACTAATTATTATGCGTACACTTGAAGTATTTAAGTCTAGTGCCTTGCCTATAATTCTTGAGGATTCCTTGTATGGATTATAACTAAATCTATAAACAATTTTATATTTATACGACCCAAATAGTGAGTATACGCAGTCATATATGACTTGGTATATTATTATGGTGTCTTCTATTTCCAATTTACATAGGCATATAAACACACAGGTATGCAGACTCGCCTTATGAAGGGCTTTGTATAAATATGTTCCAAGTTAACTTCATATAGTCAAGTATTTTTTTAAATCGATAGCCATATTATAGGCTCAGCTGATCCTATTCAAATAAAATGACTTCTACTGAAACTGGTCGATATATTTATTTTATTCTCATAGTTTCTTTCTACATTTTTACTTTACCTAGTCGTTATATAGGAAATTGTCATTACAAAATTCTAACAACCAGAAGATAAACTCAAATTCCATATAAAACAAAGATGCAAGAATTTTAAGATGTCACAAACATGGAAATAGAAGTTGGTTTGTCCCTTCTTCTTCTCAACCTTCTATTCTAGAATCTATTTTCTACATCGTTTACTTTTTTATTTCCGCACTCTCCTTCGCTCTGTCACGATACCATCTGTATTCTTGACTTACTCTTCTTCCACAGTCCCCCCATCTTGCCGTACTCCATCTTATTCTAATCTCCCTTAAAAAAATTTCAATTCTATGCATAGACCGTCGCTTTACCATTTTGTTTTCCATTACCTACCATCGACTTAACTTGAGCTTTAATTATTATAAAACATTGTGCATGTTAACTTTATTGCTTTCAAGGTCGAGTTGCTCACTAAGTCTAGTCACTTAAATCATTCTATAAATGATAATTTTAGACCCTTAATACTCAATGTAATTCCATGCATTGGACTTTACACTTTAAGTAAATATTATTATTATAATTAAATTTCCTTAATTTAAATGTAATTCGTAATTATCTCTTTAAAAGATAAATCAAACCAATTAATAATTCCATTTATATAAGACTAATGCCACTTGCATTTCAATTCTCTCGCTAAGGTTAGTTTCATAATGCAACTATTGGCATTAACTAAAAAAGCTTAACTACGTTTTAATTTTGAATTGTAATGTGATTATGGAGAAATCAATAACCAACTTTTGACCACAAGAGAATCCTATTGAACATTATAATCTTTCATCACACACAGAGATGTTTTAGATTAAAGTAAAAACAGGTTTTGAAGGGGCCCCAAAACCCTTTAACAGGAACAAAAAGGTTAAAGCATACCATGCTCCAGAAAAAGCCATCCTTAAACCTACTAAAAAGTAGCAACAGAAACTGGTTATACAAAGATAACCTCATAAAACCAGTAAACAAACAACCCCCTAATATCCCGCAAGATGCTCTAGTTATCTATTTTAGGGGTAAAATCCAGAATAGTTGCCTGTCTGCCATCAGCAATATTCTGCAAACTTTCTAGCTCTCTAGTTTTCCTTATGGGTCTTCTTCTGGGTTTGTCCGGAGAGCCAATATCCGGTTTCATCTTACGATGCTGTTCATCTCTTTTTCCGAGTGTATCCCTAGCAATAACAAGCAGTTTCACCTTAGTTTTCCGGTCTTTTTTACTGCTTCTTGTTTATACTCCCTTGGTATTTGTGTTTTTTCCACCCCTTTTTCTTTGGTTCTCCTGAAGCTCCTCCAAAGGGATAACAATATCAGCCTCCCTAGACTGAGAAAGGAGAACATCTCCCTCTTCTGAATTGTTTACATCTTCAGCCAAGATTTCTCCTTCTTCTAATACACTTTTGTCATCAGCATCTCCCTTTCGATCTTCTATCCTTTGTTTGCAAATGATTTGTCTTGATAAATCCATCAATTCTTCTATTCTTTGTTCAGGATTTTTGATATATGTTTGTTGTCCATCTCCTTCTATTTCTGAATTTTCATTCTCAACAGAAAACTCCTTATACGCCTCAGTTTGTGGATCTTGGGGTTCTTCACAAGAAGGCTCTAAATCCGCCTCTTCATCTAAATCTTTAGGATCTACACTATTCTTTTGTTCTTGTCTATGATCTTCCTTTAGTTTCCATTCTTCCTTATGCTGAATTTTTCTCCCTTCCAATACACCTCTCTGAAGATTTTTGCTTTTAAACGGACAGTTTTTAACGAAGTGCCCCTGTTTCTTACAAGCATAGCATGAATTAGGCAAATCTTCAAAGAGAATCCCTTGAGTTTTTTTGCCCAGCTTGGATATTATATCCACTTTTTCTGGGATGTGATTCAAATCTGCCACTTTGACATAAAGTCTGGCACTTAGAAGTTTGGATCTGGAAGCCGTAGTTTTATCCACTGCCACAAGTTCACCAAAAGAACTGGCAATACCTTTAAAGATTTCCTCATGCCAGAACTCTAAAGGGAGTCTAGGAAGTCTAACCCAAATGGGAGTGGTTAAGAAAAAAGAATCTGATAGGTCCATATTGGGCTCCCATTTTTTGATTGTCAAAGAACATTTACCGAAAGACCATGGTCCTCCACCCAGAACCATATTCATGTCTTCCTTACAATTGAAAATAAACGAGAAAAATCCATTCGTCATTGGTGCCATTTCTATTTCTCCTCTAATTACCCATTTCCTTTTAACCATTTTTTTAAGAGTTTCCAGATTTGGGGTAGCTCCTAAAAATTTACCCACTAGGGTGAAATCCATGGAAGACATAGAGAAATATATTAAAGGGTCTGGAATGAAAACTTGAAACTCACCTTTCTCCCAGCAAGATTTTGCAGTCACCGGTGGGAAGATAGATTTTCCATTGGGTTTCTTGCCAAACAGAGATGACCACTACTTTTGCTTTGCCATTCTCTGCCTTCAGCTCTTCTGAAAAATTTTCCTTATTAGACTGCAAATTATCTTTCTCCTTTTCATGCTCTTGCCCCAACCCAACAGGAGTAGAATCCAGATGGGAGACACAGATCCCACTGAAAGGATTAGCAGCACTCGACAGTTTTCCATTATTTCCAATAGCGGCACATTCTGCCCCCAAATTTTTTTCTGCACCTCCTGCTGTCCCTCCAAGATCTGTACCTGCTGCCTGGTTCTCCACAAGCAACTTTTCTCTTACCTTCAACCCTGCACTCTCCACCTCTGATCGGCCGCCTTCAGTCTTTCGCCCAGAAAATTCAAATTCTGGGCGCACACATAGAGATGTTATATTAATCTTAGCATTGCCATTATCTAATCATAGATTTTATACTAATACCTTGACTATTTCTTGTACATAAAGACATCAAATCAAGACAATGATATTTATCGAATATCATTTAAACTAATTATTGTGTTAGACAACCAGATTAGTGAAAACATTGACAACATGATCATAGCAGAAGTATATTAGCACTCAAAATAAACTAACTATTTAAATCAAACAAAGAGTTAAACAAGTTATTTTACTGTAGTGTTTGGGTTACTAGCAGTTCCTTTGTCATCCTCCAATCATCCCGTCCATGCCATCCTCTCTGATGATGCTCTCCCTCCATCATGTTTTGAGGGAAGAATCAATCTTGCATCCACCTCACGACAAGTAGGTAATTAGTTAAAGTCATCATATATATCAAAACTAATGATGCATAACTAACAACTATATATCCATAATGTATAGAATAAAAAAAAATAATTGTTACATAATTAATCCATTATGTAAACTAATCAACATGTAACTATCCCATAACTAGTATAAGTCATAAAGCTCAAATCAAAACAATAATAATCAAATGATAACCATAATAATCCACATATTCAAAGGTTATAATACTTAAGGTGAAATCATGATGTAACATAGAAGCTACTAAAGGTCAAACCATTTAACGAGGAGGCCATGTCACCCTAATTCTTATATTTTGAACTAAACCTACATCAACATCATAACAAGAATAACAGTAAATGTAGCAAATCCATTAGTTGGGATTTTGGCAGCAAAATATAATTCAAATCTTCAACTGCTAACTTAGATTGACACCTCAACAAGTCATTAACAGGGTAGTTGAACCCCTGGATGGGAAAAATGACATTTAAGATGTTTTTGAAGAGGTCTACAAATAGGGAGCCAAGGGCCATTTGAAGTAACGGTATGCATAACCACATGGGAAACTTTGCTGAAATTTATAGCCTAACGAATCTAAAGGAGAAGACATGGCTGGAGAGAGAAAATGGGAGAAAGTGTTTGCCTTGTTTGGTTAGCCTAGTGCAATGCCATTGTAATCAAGATGCGGTCGAGGCTCTGTAAACTATATGTACTATGTTTTGAATGATTAATGAAATACTTGGAACTCTTGTAATTGTATGTGTGGGTGAGTGTCATTGTTTATGGGGTGAGACAGTGTGAGGAGTCCTATCTTTGTGGGCTAACATTCCTTAATTGGAAACCTGGTACCATGATTGCATCAAAGAGCAGGAGGAGGTGATTCCATGGTGATGCAGGGGTTTGCTTTTTTGTGCCTCAAATACTTAGTTTGAATAATAGTTGTCCATAAATTATCCTCCTTAAAGAATATCCACCCCATTTTAGCAAGAATAGTTTTTTTCATAGTTTTAATTTTCTCAAGCCTAGTCCTCCAAAGGATTTCGGTAAATAGACCTATCCTAAGCCACCAAGTGAAATCTATTTTTCTCTTCCACTTGTGCCCAAAGAAACCTTTTCTGGGTCTGCTTGATCTTATCCGCTATTTTTCTTGGACTTTAACTAAGGACATGAGATAGATGGGAAAACTTTGCAAGGAACTCTTTAGGAGCTGCAATTTGCATATTTGAGACAGTGAGCTACCTTTCCAACATGCCAATTTGGACTGAAATATGTCCAAATAGGGATTCCAACAATTGAGAGTTATCCTACATTTGAAAAGAGACATGCCTAGATATGTTGCCTATATATATGCACATGCGCGTATATAATATACACACACACACACACATATACACATACACATACACACACACGCACACACACACATACACACACGTGTATCTATGTGTGTGTGTATACACATATAGATATATAAATACACACACATGTGTGTATATACATAGACACATATATACATATAATATCTATATACACATACATATTGTGTATGTATCGATATTTATACATAATATCTATACACACACAATATGTATTTGTATATAGATATTATGTATACACACACATGTATATGTGTGTGTACATACTGTGTATATATACACACATATACACACATACATATACATATATATACACATATACATACATACATATACATATATATACACACACATATATACAAACATGTATTAACAATTGCAGTTTCGTATTAAATCGCAAATGTAACACGCTTTATTATAAATAATAAATAAATCAACAAAGGAGTTGTGGTACTTTAGAACTAGTAGTTACCTTAAAGATGTAAGTTATGTTTGGGAAGGATGTTATTTGAAGTTTTGGGAGCGCAAATTGAAGTTATGTAAATCGACATTAATATCTCACTCGAAATCTATCACTACTAACCCCACTATAATTAATATAATATTAATTTACTTAATATAAAACTATAAAATATTATATTAATTTAAGATTATTAGAATCATATAATATTATATTAATTTAAGATTTCAAATAAGATACGAATGTTGATTTACATTGTTTCGATTTACAAATATTAATTTAATTAATATAAAACTATATACTATTATATTAATTTAAGATTTGGATTTGAGTTTTAAAAAATAAAGCACCCCCCTTCCCCTTTAGGGCAGTTAGTAATCGTAAGGTAGGACAATTTATTTATTATTAATATTATTTATGATAGAGCGCAGTAGAGCTAACGCGAGCTAGAGTTGCGTTCCGTTGAATTGGGTAGCAATAGAGGTATTGGTATTGGTATTCCTTGGTGGGGCGCTTACCCACCCTGCCCTTGCTCTTCCGCTCTGTTCCTTGTCGAAAACGCAGCACGCTCGGAGGATTCCCCACGCACAGAAGACAGTCATATATTTGTGGTGCGCAATGGTGTTGGCAGAGGGAAATATCCTTCTCCACTTCATGTTCATCAATTTTGCAGATGGAGATATCGGTAGGTGAAATCCCCAGCACCTCCACCTCCTCTTCTTCTATTGAACATCTCTCTACTCTTGATAACAAGAGTAGATTTATACCGATGGAGAGGAGCAGTGGTGGAAGAGGGATGACAGATAACACCGTGCAGAGGGGGGGCCCTCTTCTGGAGAGGTTCAGGGCTATTATTCTCAGAGAGAAGGAGAGACAAGAGCAAGAGAAAGCGGATGATTTTGAGGAGGACGATCGAGACGGGGACAGAGACCAGATTATTATTGCTGTTTACAAGAATGCACTTGCCGAGTTAACATTCAACTCTAAGCCCATCATCACCGATTTAACAATTATTGCGGGGGAGCACTCGCATGCGGCCAAGGGCATTGCTGCCACTGTTTGCAATCACATCTTGGAGGTATCTTCATTCACTTTTCACCTGCTATATTATTAACTGCTTTCTTCTCAATTGGAAAACACCAAGTGCAAATTTTAATCACCAGATTTCCTCTGCTTCTTTTCATCAACGTCAAGCAATGCGTCTACATTCAGAAGTAAAAACAGAAAGCTTGTAATCATGCTACGAGGAATGCATGGCACACAATGCTTTGACGCCAGTGGGTTACCCTTAGCAATTTATACTCTTGCTTGCTTAGACATCTTCATTTTTAGCTGTTACTTTGTTTAACAGTAGTGATGCATGAAACTTCTCTCTAAATTCTACTTCAATCAGTAATAAGATGGAGCATTCTTGTACCAGTACAATTGTATTACAGAACCATGGACAGATGCGGGGTATTGTCCCTACTATGATAAGCTGAATTCGTATACTGCAAGAAATCAAGTCTAGGTCCCCTTTTTCAGGTTTATAGTGCCACAAAATGAAAGTCCTCCTTTCAGCTCCCTGGAATACTTCATATCAGAGAAACATGCAGCAAACATTTTAAACATTTGGTGGACATTCTCAAGAATTGCTTCTTTATTTATAGGGAGCTTCTTGGAAAAACCCTAAAAACATTCAAACTGTGGGCATCCACAAATGATTTGTTACAACATAATTTGAGATGCATTGAATCATTGACGGATGCACACAATTGTCGTTTGCTCAATATCACAAATTTTCTTCTACTTTCTTCCTATGAATATTTTTATTTTCATCTATATGCAAATTACATTCAGCGAGGGGGAGGTGATCCACAGACATGACAATCATGGCATCTTCAAAGTTCAAATGAAAAATAAATACATGTTGGCCCAAAGTGAAGGGCTCCAAGAGCCCAAGGGATGGCCGTAAAGGTCCCAAAGTGATGGGTGCAAAGAGTCTGAGATAAACCTTTTTCTCAAGGCTCAAAGGGTCCCTGGATTGGCGTGGGGGACCAAAGGGCACAAAGCATATGGCCCTAGTACAAAATGTCAATACCATGTGAGCAGAAACATTGGAGATAAATCGTTTTGATGAAAGTTATTAGACCCATGCTCATATCGGTCTGTGCAAGTTTCTATATAGCACACACTTCACTGCAAAAGTTGGTCTTACATGAGAAATAATTTATTTTTGATAACTGAGCTTCAAATTCTAAAGTGCCGAAGTTTACTAAAGATTATTTTTCCCTCCACCAACCTTGACTTAAGCTTCTCTCTCAGGAAACGCTCTATGCTTTTATTCAAATATCATTGGAAAACAAGGTAAAAATTTACATTTGGTATGATCTATGCAACGAGGTTTACATACAGAAGCTTAAAGTCTAAGGTACCAAAGTTGACCATATCTTTTTTTTGCGTACTAATCTTAACTTAAGCTTCTCTATCAGGAAGAGACCTTCCCAATGAAAGACTTTCCATCTAGTGAGCAAAGATAGATTCATGCATTTCTTTAAATGTTATTGGAAAGAAAGGAAATTTACACATTTGGTATGACATATAAAATGAGGTCCAAATTCAGGGAAAACAGGTTGAGAAAATGACATGGAATAGTGGTGGGAACTAAAGAAATAAGTGTCAGTAATGACAAGAATAAATTAAAGCTGCATGTCGATGTTGACAATTGTTTTTCCTAAGGCCTGACAAGAAGTGTCATTGACACTCATTATTTTAATTATCGTTGTAATTATCCTCATATTTCATTAATGATCAATTTTTCCTCATCATTCCTTCCCAATACACAAATCATTAGACTCCGATGCCCAATGAAACAACTTGGATGATACTGGTGTTGATGATGCTGTGAAATACCTTGCACAAATTTTGAAGGAAGCCTTGAAAGAAGAATTTTCTTTAATAACAACCTTCTTCAAAAGTCTATACAAGACCTCAAGAAAGGGCCAAGAAGTAGAATAACCAGCCAAAAGGCACAAAATGTTTTTGTCCCCTGAAAGAGTCGATACTTGAGGTGGACAAGAAGCTATATTAACAACCAAAATTAGAACCATAATTGTAATGAAGATGTATTGACACTTGGAAGAAAAACCCAAGGTCTCCACGGAAGGCAATGCAGATGGACAAGACTTCAAATATAATTTATGATGCAAACGAGTTTCTCAATGGAATACTTACAAAGATGCGCAAGCCTTCATCAGTGGATCGTAAGCTCTAACGAGAACCATCCTCGTAATTATCTCCTCTTTTAGTTATCTACATTGTTGTAAATCTTTGACATGTACACTTGGCCTAGGTACTTGGAGCCTCAATAATTGCATGTAAGTTACATTATTGTGGATATTAGTTTGCTGCCTCATTGACTGCATGCAAATTAGACTAATTGAAGTGGGTTTTAAATGCTGAACAGAGGGATATTTTGCATGCGTTTGTCCTTATCCAACCAACACACATTCTCATCTCTATAAATATTTTAAAACTATGCTGATGAAAAGTATTCATCAACTCATCCAACAAGGAATTCTATGTTGTAGTCCAAGCATGCAGCAATGGCACCATTGCATTTTTAGTAAGGAGGTTGTTTTGCATACCAATCACCAACCCCTTTAGTTCTTGAGCTCTTTGTCCAATATTTAGGAATATCAACATTTGAAGTGGCCATATTTGACACCCCAAAATTTTGAAACTTTGACATACACATAGGACAATATAAGGAAGACACTAAGATGCACGTAAGGGCAATTTTTCTGAAGACCATGGATGCACAACCCCTGCATAGAGGTTGGAGGGAGTGGTAGGAGGATCAGTTGGTAGGATCGTGGATGGATCTCTGTAAAACTTTGAAAGTGATTGCCACTAGGTGAAAAATTTGTCATGGATCACATTTCACCACAATTGTTTGCTGCCCATGTTCGAGGAAACCCTATCTTTTGTAACGACCTAGTTGTCTTCCTTGTATAAAGATGTGTATTGGCTTTATTGTAAAGGAGAGCTGATTTTAAGAGACAACTGGATGCTATTGAATAGTTAGAGAGAGACCTATGTTATGGTAGTAAGAGCAAGTACGAGGAGGCCATAACAACTTTAACTATTTTGCAGACTATGCATCTACATTTATTTGAATAATGCTTATGAATAAAATGAGAATCGCTATTACTGGATTGTTGCTTATTTTCTTTAATTGTTTCATGGATGCCTCGTTTGGAATGGAATAAGAAGTAGATTAGTCACGGTTCATGTTAATATTGTTAGTTTTTGGCATTAGATGTGTTTTAATGAGAGCACACCTTGTCTGTAACCTGCATGCTCCTTTGTATGACTGAGGTCACCCTTGCAAATCCTATCATGAAGACCCGAAAGAGGGGTTTGATGCTCTATTATGTGCCTTGGGTGAGCTCTACTCATAGTGGGGAGTAATATTCCAACATGCTACAATGCTTTTCTGGTCATAATGTTGAAGATATGCCAACATTTTGGCCATATTATTGAGATCCTTTTTTGTGTGTTGGCTGTGGTGTTGGAGAATGACATGGCATGCTACTCAAGAGAACTTGGAAGGATTGTAAGGACTTAGCCCCCATGTGGAGACTCAAATTTACTAGTATGTCGAAGAGGCTTGAGCAACTTATGTTGCCTAGCCCCTGGAAAGTGACTAGGATGAACAGTGGAGCTAGCGTAACTGGAGCTGGTGCCAATAGAATAAATATACAAGGAGGCAATGGGATCCTCACTAGAGGAGCACAAGATTACTATTGGAGGAGGAACACAAGATTTTACTATTGGAGGTAAACCAAATCTCGTATGTTGCTAATGAGAATAAGTCTAGGATGGTTGAAGAATTCAACAAGATATCGGCTTGCGTTCAAGGGTTGGTTGGTCAGATTGAAAATGCCAAGGTCTTGTATAAGCAATGAGAGAATTAATGTGCAGCGGCATAAGGAAAGCAACCAATTAGTAATTTGGTCAAGGTACACGACCTCACACAAGTGTGGGAAGCCATGAGTGGATGAGGGAAAGAATCAAGTTGATGAATAAAGTCACCATTTTGGAGGTACTCAAAGACTTGAGCACACTCCTCAGACAAGCAAGTTGGTGCGGAGGGAAATGTTAGCCCCAAATTTTTGGAATTTTGACATATGCATAGAAAAACAAAATGAATACACTTAAAGGTATGCAAAGGAATTTTGTTGGAAGACTAAGGACGCAGAGGTACATGGGAGCAACTAGAGGATCTAACAAGAGGAACATGTGCGGCTTGTGCACAACTTCAATATCGACCACGTCTCTATGAAGAATCTGCTGTGAATCGTAGAATACCACACTTGTTGATCTTCCCTGTGATTTGGGGAAACCCTATCTTTTGTAATGACCTAGTCATTGTCCTTGTATAAATATGGGCAAAAGCCTTAATCTAAAGGGGAATTGGTTTTAAGAGACTATTTGATGTTATTGAATAGTTAGAGAGTGACCTATGCTATGGTAGTAAGAGCAAGTATGAGGAGCCTATGGCGACTTTCACTACTTTGCAACTTGTGTACCTACCTTTATACATGAAGAATGCTTATGAATCAAATGACAAGGGTTATCAATGGAATGTTGCCTATTTTTTTATTTGTTTCGTGGATGCCTTTTTTTGAATATAATAGGAAGTAGATTAGTCATGGTTCAGGTTAATCTCATAGTTTTTGCCATTAGATATTTGTTTTGGTAAGTGTGCACTCTGTTTGTAACCCACACACTCCTTTGTATGACTAAGGTCATCCCTACAAACCCTATTATGCACACTTGAAAGGGGTGGTTGGTGCTTTGTTCTGTGTCTTGGGTGAGCGCTCCTTGCCCTGGGGAGTGGCATGCCAATGCACTACAATGCTTTGCTGGTGATAATGTTTGCATGGGACTACTACCCTTGAAATATGTCTAACAACTTTACATTCAATAGCTTCTTTTGGTTATAAAGTGTTAAGAAGGGTGTCACCAATAATGTGGCAGATCTTTGTAGCCTTCCTCTTTCATGAGTGCTTAGCATCTTGGATATTTGGCACGCAACCTATGATGAGTAGGAATGCCTCTACTTCATGGATCTTCAATTTGGTTTTGATTGTTTCTGGTTTGCAGCAGATCATAGTCCATGCATCCCCAATTTGGTTTCGTTTTTGCTTGTTTACAGCATATCATTGTGGTTAATCAAACACCATTCCTCAAGGTGCAGTTTATGGGATGGATTGTACAAGCTTACTCAGCTTTGCGTTCTTTTTGGCCCCTCTCACTAACTTATTCTCAAGGAGGCTCACTCATCCTCCTATGGTGGACATTTTGGCATACAAAAGACTTTGTTCTCTTTGCAGTCAGTCTAAGCCTTCCAGCTAGAAACATAGATTATATCAGCCATTATTGGTAGTAGGTACCTTATCAACCATGGGGTTCCATTTTGATGGATTTCAATAGTGGTCTTCCAAACACTCAACATTATCATGACTGCATCTTTGTGGTTGTTTGTTGGTTTTCCAAAATGGCAATCTTTATGTCATGCACAAAGATAGTTAATGCTCCATGGGCTGCCAAACAATTCAGCATGCATGTTTGGAGCAATCTAGGATTGCTTCTCACTATCATGACTCATGCTTCCCAAATCACTTTTGGAGTTCTTTTTGGAATCTTCTTGGTTCTGAGTTGTGCTTCTCCACTTCATTCCTTAGTCTTTGATCTATCATCAACAAAATAAGTAGTGGGATGACCACTGCATTGTCATTCAACATAGCTACAACTAGGCTTCTCCTATTTCAATGGGGAATTTTTCTTGCGAAGTTTGTTATGGATTCCAAGCTTCAGTGTCTTATGGGATACCAAGTTCTCTTCTAGCTCCAAGGATGTCACAAGAAAAAAGGACCAGGACAATGCTTCTTCCTTTTGTGCATTTGGAAAAGCTCCATTCCAAAATTCAAAGTATTCTCCAACAAAATCGGGGTATTCTTCAACAGACTCAGGGAAATTTCACGACAATTGACTACTGTCATCAAATACCTTGTTTATTCCAAGTTGGTTATCGCATTGTGTTGAACACCGACAACAATTTTTTTTATTTCTCTAGACCATTAACTTCTGAACTCAAAAGATCACTACCACCTTCGGATCCAAAAATATCTGATTCTCTATGTTGGTGGTGTGTTGATGTTTGGCATGTTGCTACAATATGTGATAGCCTCCTTAGATTCCTAGCAAAAAACTACCCTTGGAAAAAACTTTTAATTGTAAAGTTATCGCTCGCAAAAGATACAATAAGTATTTACATGCCAAACAAGTCATGAAGTCTCAAGCAAATCATGACATACCTCCTACTCAAGAAATCGACCCATCCCAACCACCCTTGGCTTCCAATGAACCTGCAACTCATAACAACCCTTCCACTAGCCATTCTCAAGAACAAACTCGAGTCACACCTTGTAAAAATATTGGTCAACTTATCGAAAACAACACATCCAAAGCCAATGCCAACAACCTCAAAGAAATAGAAATAGACAACCTCCAAAAGTTAAAGCAACCACAACTTTAGTTGCCAAATTTATATAGTGGAACCTATTCCCTTAAATAGTAACAAGGATCAACAACCTTAAAACATTTTAAAATAATTACAACCTAGTTCAACTATTCAAAGTTCAAAAAATACATTGACATTCCCAAGCCATCAACATTCCTAAGCATCAAAATCATCATCACAGTCAACATACATATCATTCCACCCCATGACGTTGGTATAAGTCACCTTACAACCACCTTCAGTACTATTGGTGGAATGCCTATTTGAGGCATTTCCCTAACGACTGTTGAGCTTTCCAACGTCACTTAGAAAGGATTCCCACCTTGTGTTCTTTCTAATTCTCCAAGGGGCATCCTCATGCCACACCCACTTTTAAGAAAAGAAAACAACTATTGTTGGTGGCATAACATTGATTTGGCATTCCCCATTGAATTTGTTGTGGTTGATTAGACATTTTCAAGAGTTGAGTTTGTATTTGCATGAATTGGTTTACACTAGATGTTCGCATGTGGGCCATTTGGTCCAAGACTTGCATGATGATCTGAGTGGATCCATTGAAGTATTTTGTGTTTCTTGTGTGGCTTGAGTAGCATTGGTAGCTTGATTGGGTTTTTTGGCTTGAGGAGGCAAGGTACTAGTGGTAGCACCTGCAATGGTTATAACTATAGTGGGGTTGTAAAAGAAGATGGGATAGTGCAAGTCATGGCCTGACTTGCCCTCATGCTTGAGAAACTGATTGACCTAGTTGGGGTCTTGAAAAAATAAGAAATTTTGTGGGCTTGAATTTTTGCACGTGACTTTACTATATTTCTGGATTGTCAGAAATTTTTGCATTTTAGAAGTGAATTTAACATAATCGTCTTACTCTCCCTCTTGCTCTAAATCCTCATGGTGTGGCCATTGTTGTTGTTGATTGGTTTTGGACAGTGTTGCAGGAAATGCCCCCCCACATTCCCCCCTGGAAACATTTCTGGTATGGAAACGCTTGGGGTATACCCCAAAAACATACCGGAAATGCTTGGGTACGTCCCGAAAATGTACGGTATGTTTCCGTGACGTACTTGGGGTGTTTGTGAGTGTTTTCGGTAGGAAAAAACAGTCGAAGTGAGCAAAAAAAATTTTAAAACCAAAGCGAACTAGACAATATATTAACAAAATAAACATTTAAGTATAAGTTTACATTTAGATAGGGACATCTAGTTTCTTATACTTTAAATCATATTTTATTTATGTACTTTCAAGATTTTTGATAGTGGTTTAGGACCTCTAGGAGCTATAATGCAAATTCTAGGTTTTGGAGGATCCTATCATATTTCAGACTTAGTTAGATTCCAGGGTTTCAGGGTTTTAGACTTAGCCATATTTCAAGGTTTCAAGATTTCAAAGAGACATCATAGGAGTTATGAAGGCTGCATGAAGGGATGTAGGTATGATAGAATAGTATGAGAACATCTCTCGCAAAGTGCCACAAGCCGATCCCAACCTATTCCATGTGCACCCCTTAAGGCATACACTCTGGGAGATTCAATGCACTGGTGAGCCCCTGCAAGAGAAAGTGTTAGTGAATGATAAAGTCGAAAAATAGTGGGAGTGGCATTCATGATTTTGAGGGCAATCTAGATGATTTATTCTAGATTTGAATGTATATTTTGTCTTTGAAGTAATGAATGAATGAATACTATATATTTTTAAGTGTTTTATCTTTTATGGGCAAATATTTTCATACTATGTATTTTCAAGTGTTTTACCAAAAAAATGAGTAAAATGCATTGTTATATATATATAATGTACGGATGTACCCACGACGTTTCCAAATCAAGGTTTTTGAAAAATAGCATTTCAGTGTTTCCGAAATGTATTCGTACTTGTACTAGTACTAGTACCAAAACAACATAGGTTTTGGATCTTGTGTTAACCATGTTGTTGGGAATGTGATTGTTTTTCGTAGTGTTGGGAATAGACATGTATTCTTTGTAGAGGCAGAGCCTTTGTGAGGCTTCCACTTGGGAAAAAAAGAAACCTTGAGTGGTTTCCTCTTTGGTATCATTGAAAAATTCCATTGTAGAAAGGAGAGAATAGCCTTTAGGGTTGCTAAAGGAATAAAAAAGATTTGGCAAGCAAGGGATGCTTGACAAGCCGATAATGCATAGGAAAGGTGAGAGTTAATCGGGGATGGCTTTTGGTAGCTTGGTTGTATTGAATTTATTTTGAAGTTTGTTTGGTTCATCATTATTTGAATCTACCATGGTGACATGTAAGTTGGGGTGCATGTTAATATATTTTGCTAGTGGCACATTGGTGACTGTGTTGTTGGTAGGAATTCAAAATTTGCTTTTTGGGTTGGTGATTGGGAGGTTCAAAGGGTTTGAGTCAGCCTCGTGTTTATAATGAATGTTGTTGTGAATGAATCTTAGGCATTGGCTTTTAAAATAAGCAATTGTTTTCATGTAATGAGTCCAAGATTGCTCTAAGAGTAGATTATATGAGAGTGGTAGGTGAAGGACCATAATTCAATGCATGTGATTCTAGGTCCCACTTTGATAGGGAACCTAATGCATCTTTGTGTTTTTTGGTTATTGTTGTCAAATCCGTGACAACTAAGTCTTGCTTGCTTGAGGTGGTTTTTAGAATACCCTAAAATTTTGATGAGCCATAAGAGGGTGATAATGATTGGTTTTGGATTTTGTGTTAACCATGTTGTTGGGAATGTGATTGTTGTTTTTCTTAGTTTTGGTAATAGACATGTATTCTTTGTAGAGGGGGAGCCTTTGTGAGGCTTCCGCTTGGGAAAAAGAGAAACCTTGTGTGGTTTCGTCTTTGGTATCATTGAAAAATTTCATTGTAGGGTTGCTAAAGGAATAAAAAAGATTTGGCAAGCAAGGGATGCTTGACAAGCCGATAATGCATAGAGAAGGTGAGAGTTAATTGGTGATGGCTTTTGCTAGCTTGGCCGTATTGAATTTATTTTGAAATTTGTTTGGTTCATCATTGTCGAAATCTACTATGGTGACATGTAAGTTGGGGTGCATGTTAATTTATTTTTTAGAGGCACATTGGTGATTGTAGTGGTGGTAGGAATTCAAAATTTGCTTTTTGGGTTGGTGATCGGGAGGTTCAAAGGGTTTGGGTCAGCGTCATGCTTATAATGAATGTTGTTGCAAATGAATCTTAGGCATTGGCTTTCGGAAGAAGCAATTGCTTTCATGTAACGAGTCCAATATTGATTTAAGAGTAGATTATAAGAGAGTGGTAGGTCAAGAACCATAAATTCAATGCATATTGTTCAAGGTCCCACTTTGATAGGGAGCCTAATGCATCTTAGTGATTTTTGGTTATTTTTGTCAAATCCGTGACAAATAAGTCTTGCTTGCTTGAGGTGGTTTTTAGAATACCCTAAAATTTTGATGAGCCATAAGGGGGTAACTTTGATGTTGAAACCTTCATCTACAAGGACTTTCTAGACTTGAGTGCTGTTGATGATAAAACTAATGAAGAGAGTAGGGACATTGGCTTTGTAGAGAATTTCATCTTTGATCATGTCATCCATTGGAAATTTGATGGAAGTTTTATTGTTTGATTGAGGTGTGGTCTCAATTGTGTGTATGTCAATATTTGATTGAGCTTGTAGGGGTTGATTATGTTGCTCGGTATCAATATTTTTTGGAGATTCTTCTATAGCTTGTAATTATTGCATGAGAAATTTTCTATGACATGGAGATGTACTAATGAGTTTCATTTATGAAAATTTTCAAGGCATGGTTTTGAGTTTTGGTTGTATGAGGTCTTTGTGGGTGGGTTTTCGCCTATATTTTGCTTTGGTTGCATTAGCATGTTATGAGTTGATGAAGTTTTGATCATGATTTCCCTCAATGTTCGCTATTAACCCCTTAGTTCTGTCACTTGTATGGGTTTTCTTGGGGTCAATAATGGTTAAATAAGAGGAAGCGTCTACATATGCTATGTTGGATGAGCAATTGGTTTTGTGAAATCTTTGTTGTTGTCCTTGCGAGGCTATTAGATATTCTTTGTCTCTTTCATGTGATAGTGCATTGTGATCTAAGTTTGTGCATAAAATGAAGTTGTATGAGAACCTTTTGAGGTCACGACAAGTTTCCTGAGTGTCCCAAGTTGGCATGCCACTAACAATTTTTTTTGGGGTTGTACCATTAAGGCAAATATTTTGTTGGATCTATCTTTTGATGTCGAGGAATGGGTAATTTATATTTGGGTTATTCGTGATTTAAGGGAGGGTGGGTTGGGTCTTGAATACTTGGATTGTATAGGAGAAATATTTTGGGAGGCTTGCGGATTAATAGTATTGATTGTATGTGTTTATTTGAAGGACTCTTTCCTAGTTGAATATTGAGGATGCTCAAAGTTTTTTATGAGATGATATTGTCTTTCAACTCGATTGGAGGCCTCTTCTAGGGTTTTAGGAAAAAGTATTGTATTTTGTATTGTACCTTTTGTTCTAAGGCAATACCGATCTATTTGATGAGCCCATGGTCACTCATGTTATGTTGAGCTTAACATGCGAAGGATTTCCATCATTTATGAAGTTGTGTGGTTTTGTTAGCTTGTTGTTTCTCGTTGACAAAATTGCTTAGGTTATTCTCAAGTAGGTTGTGATATTAGAATTCTTGAATCATTGCTTTGACTAAATCTTCTCATTCGACAATGGAGTTGGGTTTAAGTTGGTGGTTGTGTTGTCGAATGCATCTCCAATGAGGGATTTAGCTATAAGAGATTAGTAGCTATGTAGGTGTTGGTTTTGATCCAATCTTTATAGAGGTTACCAAATGCTTTGAGATGTATGGTAGGGTGGATAGAGCCATCATAAGTGATAGTTGGGGAGTTATATTGAATATTCATGGCTGCTATATTGGGTGCTAATGATTTGTTTTGCAAGTTTTGGAGTACTTTGTTTTGAATTGGAGGTTGGGAGATAGGGTTCCCATTAGCATTCATAAGGGGGAGGAAGGGGACGGGTGCAGGTAGGGGAGGAGCGACATTTGTTAGAGGTACCCGACAGTCTTGTTGTGGTTGACTGGCCATTTGCATTTGGGCCATTTTTTTCAAGACTTATAGGAACATTTTGGTGCTATTTAGTTGAGAGCTTTGACTAGGATTTGCACTAGAGGTGTTAAGAAGTGGGGCACTAGTTGTGACACCCACCATTGACTTAGAGAGGGTGAAATATTAGAGTTAGGCAATAAGGTGGAATTTGAGGAGATCCCTACTATGCTAGAAGAAGGGACATTGGTCAAGAAATTCATATTGTTGTTGTTTTCTATGTTGAAATTTTTTTAGGGTCTTCTTGTGGTCCTTGTGTGGTTTTGCTAGAAGGCTTAGGAGTTTCAATCACATTGCATTAGATGGATGTGCAAAGTTAAGCGTGAGCAAAATTACACCAAGATGTTATGAGGTATTCTTGGTAGCTTCAATTGTGTATTTGTTTCTTGAAGGAATAAAGGAACAACCTCCATAGAATCTAAGGGGGTTGAGGCTTTGCTAGGAAACCTTAAGAGGCAACATTTTTGTATTGGAAATCTGATTGGAGAATTGGTAAGATAAATGTTTAGAAAAAGAGAAAAATGTTAAGATGACCTAGCCAACAAGGTAAGATTCACGTTGGGTTCGCCATAATGTTTTGGGCTTGGAAATGGATCTCTACATTTACAAGCCTATAAACAGGTAAAATGTAGAAGATCATTCTAGATCCAACAAAACAATGATAATCCGTAGCGTAAATTGTAGGCAAGAGGCCGCTATTGCATAATGCAATAAATACCTTAGATTGTAACTAGATTTTAACTAAGGGTTGTGATGGGTCTAGCAGGTTCCTACACATGCAACCTACGTTAATAGTTAAGGTAAGGTTACTTACTAGAACCAACATTAACTAGGCAATAAGCAAGAGCTATGGTATTTAGGTTAGGGACCACAGTAATAGGAAATGGCCGTAACAAATTAAAGATAGCAATAAAGTAAATGGTAACAAGCATGTGCTGTAACATAAATGAATGGAACATGCGTATTTAGATCATGCACAAAATAAAGAGTGTAGGGCAAAGGAATACTTGAGTCGACTAGTTTGTGCATTAATCTCCCCTACAATTGTAGAATAAAGTGTCCTATAGGGCTCACCACCACAACGTGGTCTAAAGCGTTACCACAAAGGACTTCTCCACATGCTTTAACAAAAACAAAGTGTGCACACATGCTACAAGGGAAGTGGAGTCACATACTCCAAATACTGCATGAAACTTTGTGTTCACATACTTTTATGTATCACCATACACTCATGGTTATAACCTAAGTCACAAGATTCACCGATTTTTTAGCTTCAAATTCGAAATTCGCCAATTTTTTGGCCATGTCATGATATTCGCCAAAAATTGCGAAGTTTGTGCCAAAAAAACTGCGGCAAAAAGGAGTGGCAAAAAATAGGGAAAATAAACTCTAGCAGGTATTTGTAAATCGTGTGCGCTGTTTGCGTTCCACATGGACCGTGTGAATCGTGCAGCTGTGGGGGACTTCAGCCAGCCATGTTTGTTATTGTTTGCTTGGCTGCATCAAGCTTGGAGGAGTTGCCGGAACTTGGAGGAGCTTCCTGCTGCTGCGTGGAGGAGCTGTCAACAGGCTGCACAGCTGGGAGGTCAATGTTGCTGTAAAATGTAGCATTTTGTTTTATATTCATACATTTAAAAAAAAAATTATGTATTTATATTTATATATTTTTTTGTTATTTGTTTTAACTTTTTTTAATGATTTTTGAATTATGTAAATTGAATTTTTAATTTTATGTTTTACAATTTCATTTTTAATATATATATATTTTCAAGGTTTATTTTAATTTGTTTTTTAATGTTTTTCTTCTTTATTTTTGTATAATTTTTTTAATGTCTTTTATTTGCTTATTATTATTCTTTTATCACAATTTTTTTAAAATTTATTTTTATGTTTTTTAATTTATTTTTTATTTTTTATCATTATTAATTTTTTAATTTTTTATATGTTCTTTACGTTTTGAATTTAATGGCAATTTTTTTATTTGAATTTTATCCTCCTCAAACTCGAACCGAATTTTATCCTCCTTGAACTCGAACCTTGTGACAGGGTATAACCACATTAATTGATGAGTTCTTGAATCCATATGATCTGTAGCTTTCTTTCACAACTTTCAAGGCGTATCATTTATCTATTACACTTGCTCTTCAAGCAAAAGCATACATAACCACTATTATCTCAAGTCCTTGCACTAAGCCAACTCAAGACTATGACAACAAATCTTGTTAGGTTCACATAAGTCCATAGACAATGGTAATGAAATACTTTTCCATACATCACTAGTTAACAACTGTATAAGTTGTTAGCATTATGCTTTAACAACACAATGAATATGTGCAAAGAAACACGAGATAACAACGACATGCAAAGATAGGGTTTTGTCCCGCAACATATTTCTACTTTCGGATTTGAACCAAACAATTATTTTGTTGTTATAGAGAACCTCTCTATTTGTTTTGTAGTTTATTCCAACATTATTTTCATATTGGTCCGGATTCACAACGATTCCTACATTCCTTCAACATAAATCATAACTCTTGCAAAGTGGTTCTACATTTGTTTTCTCAGCCAACATTTAATGGTTTATTCACCATTAACAATGGATGTTGAAGCAACCAAGGTTTTATACTGTCATCTAAAACACGATATCCTACCACACATTCTATTGTTTTCTTTTGACAGTATCACATCTATATGTTATAATAATAATAAGAGCATTAAAAAAACCCTTTGTATTCAACATCCTACAAAGAAATTAGATTTGATGTTTGGGCTCAACAACATTATGAGATTATTCTATAACTTATTGTTTATAATCCACAGTGCTATGAACTTATAACATATTGAGGTTTTCTTTGTGGTTTCAAATCAAGGCTTATGACCACCGTAGGTTTAATACCTCCTAAGAAAAGTTTCAAGCTATTTAGTCTTTGACGAGTGTATGCTATTTACATCCACGACTTCTCACTTATCCACATAACAGTTTGACAGTTTGTTGTTTCTTATACAGACATTTCAAAACCATAAGATTAGCCAACGCTTACATATGTAATTACACTAGTCTCTATGAGAACTCAAGCCACTAAGAAAATCAATGTGACTTGCGAGTCATCTCAAGATAATGTTATGTTTATTTAAAAAATAAGTATGAAAGGATAGACATCTTGATGAATCTTCCACCAAAGATGTTTTCAAGCTCAGGAATAAGACATTATAGCTCCAAGTCAAATAGTCACAACGAAGAGGAAAACTTTAGATCAAAGTAATTTCCTCGACATGTCATCTTACTTAACAGCTCAACCCCCATTACAAATCCATGACAAGTGTATGCTATTTACATCCATGACTTCTCACTTATCCACATAACAGTTTGTTGCTTCTTATACAGACATTTCAAAACCATAAGGTTAGCCAACACTTACATATTTAATCACGCCAGTCTCTATGAGAACTCAAGCCACTAACAAAATCAATGTGACTTGCGAGTCATCTCAAAATAATGTTATGTTTATTTAAGAAATAAGTATGAAAAGATAGACATCTTGATGAATCTTCCACCAAAGATGTTTTCAAGCTCAGGAATAAGACATTATAGCTCCAAGTCAAATAGTCACAATGAAAAGGAAAAGTTTAGATAAAAGTAATTTCCTTGACATGTCATCTTACTTAACAGCTCAACCCCAATTACAAATCCTTCCAATATGCCTATAACTTCCAATTATCAAACTATAATAGTGAGGAGAGACTTACTACTAATATTCCTAATGCAAAGTAGATAAGAGAATTCTTATAGGTGATTATTATAGTTTAAATCTTGTGATGGGTTCTATGCTAAAGGAATAGGTTTCAGCATAGGGAAACATAAAAAAGGGCTTGTAAAATACATAATTAGATTCTCCTCGAAATTTTATGCATTTTTTTAAAAATGGCATATGATTTCGATTTTGTATGCAAAAGTTATGGCCTTCGTAAGCTGCAAGAAAGAGTATTTGCCCGTGAACAAATAGGTTGCAGGTTAACAGGAAAAGTAGCGGCGAGGCTGCAGATTTACAGGAAAAGTAGTGGCGATGTTGCGTGTATTCATGGAAAGGTTGCGGCTTGAGTCAAAACAAAGGAAAAACTTCTTAGAACTGCCTAAAAATGGGAAGGATAAAAAGAACGAATGGTGGTGTCCTACCAGGGATAACAAAATGAGTCATTCGTTAAGAAAAAGGGTTTAATCTTTCATAGCTACCATATTTCAAAACTTAAACATAAATGATAAAATCAATAAAGGTGACAATTCCCAGATTTCCTTTCAACTACAAACCCATATCCACTGGTAAATCCTCAGTTAAATAATAAATCTCAAATACCTTTTTGAATTCCGTCCTTCATGAACACAAAAAATAATAATAAGGGTGTAAATTATACATATCATTTAAGCTTGATGCCTTTGGGTGCAATGTTCCATGATGGTATCTTTCATGTCATTCTCAAGCTGCATGACATCCTCAAGCTCTCGGGAGTCCTTCTCACTTGCATAATCTCTCCCACAAGCTCCTCCAAAGCTTTCTCCCATAAACCACCCAAATGCCAACACCCCCACCTCCTGCCTCCCGCCACCCCCTAACCAATTAAACAATATTAAACTATATAGAAAACCACTACAAGCACATCCCACATGGGCTTGCCACATGGCAATCCCATCCCCAGGGACATCACCATTCCTCTTACAACTCATTAAATGCTCTCATTCTTACAAATCTTACACAAGTCAATATCTTTTACAAATCTCATTTACTCTCTCTTACTCCTCACATGGGATTCCTATTACCTCCTTACACATTTTCTTACATGTCATCTTGCACACTTAATACAACACCACGCACCCTACACAATTGACTAGTTAGCCCAAACCAACTAGGCTTCGTAGCCTTCCTAGAAGGTCTAAAGGACTAAGCATCCTGTGCAAGGGATTTTTCCCTAAGTTGCCGATACGAACACGGGTACGAGTATCAGATATGGGGATATGGCTATTTTTTTTGGGGGGTTTGGATACGACTAGACACGGCCATACAAAAATATAAATAAAAAATAAAAAATATAAAAATATAGCCATATAAGCAAAATTAACCACATAATATGCGTAGAGAAAACAAAATAACTTCAAATAAGTTAAATAACCACAAAATATATACTCATAATTCAATGCCAAATATCATAATATTCAATAGTTGAACTTATATTAATTTTATAATAGGTACATGGTGCAAATGTTACAATGTATGGACAAAAATAAAGACAAATCAACATTCTCATGTTTCACTATATTTTTCTTCACCTGCAATGTCTTCATCATGATGTGGTTCATTAGAACCACAAGCAATAGCAGTGCCACTCCCACTAGCTCCACTATGCAAGTCATGTGAAGCACTGGCTAGCTCCGTGTCAAATAAAGAAAGGTAGGCAAGGGAGGCATCTAAATCAGCAACCTCTGGGTTCACATCCTACAACTTTGTTGGCCCTTCCGTGTATTGAGGTTGTTTATGTGAGAGAAGATGTAAGTTGGAATGCACATAAACCAAATCATCTGCCTTTTTTGCAGCCAACTTGTTGCGTTTGCCTGAGTGGATAAAACCATAGCTGCCCCAACTCCACTCAACTGAAGAGGAACTTGCAACCTATTAAAGCCACAAAGTGAATTAGAATTCATAAAAAATTAAAAATTAAAAGACTAGAAGTTAAAACTTAAAACAAAACATCGAAAAGGTCAAAAGAAGGGTAGAGTAAAAAAATTAAAATCTTACTCGTGATAGAATTTTTATTGCAAGTGGTTGAAGGTGGGTGGATGCTTGCCCATGGAGGTACCACCAAAAGTGAGCGTCTATCTTGTACTTGTTACGGATAGCACCAACGGAGTGACCCATCGAGGATATGAAATGCACAAACTCTTCTCTGACTTGGTTTTCTACCTCTGGATTGGGAGAAATTCTAGAGAATGCTGCCTTATATTTCTTGGCAACCTTAACATTCCTATATGGTGCGACCCTCTTGGGCAAAGAAAGAATCTCTGCACTGTAGTATTTGGGTGTCAAGGCAAAAGCAAGAAGATGTAATGGGTTGGTCATTTTGTTCCACCTTTCAATGATATGTGATTGCACTTCCTTGAAGAACCTCTCCGTGGGATCTTGCTCTTTGGCATTTATGATGGATTTAATGTTCTCAATCATTGAATCAATTCCATCATAAATCTCACCCAAACATGGAATTTATTAAAATATAAGGAAAAACAAAAATATAAATTGAAAAAAAATATGAGGGTTATGATGATTCCACCAATAGGAAAGGGACCCAATTTCTAATATAAACAAGAATATAAATTGTGCTTGCATCCAAATGCTAGAAATAACAAGAAGGGTTGTTGCACAACAAGAGGGTAAGGCATCTCAAATACTGGAGATCAATGCACCGAGTCTTGGACAAAATATAAGTTAGTCAATTCAAGGTGTATACATATAGTCCTCCCATTATTTCCTGTTCACTATCCCCTCTTTTGGCACACTTAGTTTGGAGTCAAGATTGCATCATTTGATAAGGTGCAAGTTAGGAGTATCTAGGCATCTAGGTTTTAGGTTACCCTCTCCTAGCTAGGTGTAAGCTCCTTTAGTGTTGTCATCTTACAAACCCATTGTTGGCCTTTCGAATTAGTATGGACAAGGAAAATAGAAAATTAAATAACCTAGAAAGAAACAAAATCTCAAAAGCCAAATCACAAACTGAGAAGGCATAATCATATCACTTTCCTTGGCATGGTGCCTACTCTAAAAGAAATTTCAGACTCCACAATGGCCTCATTAAGAGACAAAGGTCCATTGGAGTGAAGTAGGCTGGTAGACTAGGGTGGTAGGCCACATATTCATACATGTTGCTTGCCTTTTCGTGCGAGTACCCAATCCTAATAGTGGTTCTTTGCTCCGATGGGTCTTGAGGAACAGAGGCAAAGTTGTGGGGTGGTAGGTACCTTTACTTTTACATTCATTTGGGCTTCTACAATCTTTATGGGACCTAGTTACTACTTCTGTAGTTATCCCAAGTCTATCCATAACAAATGTCTTAAATCTAGATGTCAAAAACTCTTGAGGAATTGGTCAGGGTGTTTGGCATCCAATAATGATTAATTTCGCCTCTGTGGCGCCTTACCTATTCTCCCCCTTATTTTCCTATATCCCCTTGATGAATATTTCTATTATTCGACCACATCCTAGTTATTTTAATTTCCTTTTCTCATGCTTCAGATTTGACTCTCTTATTGACATCATATAGCTCTTAGGTTATGTATTGTAAGACCCAGGGAATACAATCGGGCTTTCACTCATTTATAGCTTTGCTTATTGCCTATTTCTTTGATTGCCTATCTCCACTGCCAGCCTCTTTGATTGCTATCTCCATTGCCAACCTCTTTGATTGCCCATCTCACCATTTCCCCAATCTCTTATTCATGCATTCGAAGGACATGTTTATGCCAACATTTTTCAATGAAGAACAGAACACATATCTCTAACCTCTACAACATCACATGAAAAGCAAATATGTACATAGTGAGACATGATATATTATCAAAATACATCATTTGACGAATCAGACCTATTTTGGTCCACATCTGAGTATTGGGGCAATTTAGACCCATCCTGATCTGCGTTGGGGCACATACATCTCAACTACCTCTGGTCGAGCTGGGGCACCTAGTAGCAACTGACAATGTGCATCTCAGCCATCTTTCCATCTCTGAAGTGTCATGCACATTGGACCTAGTATCATAGCTTTAGCACTGCAATAATTCTACATCAACCAGGTAAATGCAGGTACGTATTTATTTATTTATTTTTCATTTACCCCTTTATTTCAAGGACTTGCTGGCACATTAATCTCTAATTTTCAGGACCAGGGTGGGCCAGTTGGAGCCAACTTGTAAATAGATGTGTTGTAGCCTCTTGTCCGCAATTTTCCTACATCCTTAGTGTCATCACTGATGTCTGCAGTTTATCTTGTTAATGCTGCCATGATAGCTACAGTTTTCTTGGACCCTTCTCAGCCTCCCTATAGGTCCCTTCTGCCAAGTTACATTTGGCTGATGTCAGTGACTATGGTCAGTAGAGCTTGATTTATTGTTTTTGAGACTTAATTATGGCTGACTTCACCGGCCATGGCAGGTGATGCCTGTTTGGAAATATGATTGAGGAAGGTGCACCCTTTAGGGATGTCTTCAAGCATTTCTGATAAACATTAAGTCATATAGTCTGCTGTGCTCTGCGCTTGCAAATTAGAAAATCCCCCTTAGGGATTCTTAAAGGACTAGGTAAGGGAGCTTCACCAAAGAAGGAAGACAATTTGCAACAAAGGTCTTGGGTATTCAAGAATAGGAGATTTAGCTAGTGAAGTCCTTCAACTTTTAGGACTTCCCTACTATGGTCTACTAGGATTTCATCTATCATTTTTGACACCACCTACAACCATCTTTCTCCAAGTGCTTAAGGCATGGGGTTATTAATGCACCAACAAGTTGACCCCATGTAAGTATCCCTTTGCTTTACCCCCTTTCATTTATGCAGGTCTGATTATACATGTTATATGCTTGATTACATTGCATTCTTATTGCCCATTTATTACTTTACATATTGTCTTGTATTTACTTTATTGCTTTGCATACTTACGGCCCTTGCCTATTGCTATACTATAGCCTTGCTTATTATCATAGTCACTAATTGCCCATCATACTTTGTTTTGAGTGTAGGCTCTAGAAAGGCCTTTTACCTTTTCCCTATTTAGAGGTTGATATGGTAGAGACCTTTTCTAGGCCCATACAAATGGGATCAAAGCGAGGCTGAGTGATGATCAAAGAAGGATATCTGAAGGGTAAACATGATGTGAGCGTGTCTAAATGGAAAAGGAAGGGTTCTAAGACACGCTAAGGGCACTTAATCATGATTATGATGGTGTTGTTGTTCTAGCCTAGACCACCCCAATCCCACGATATATCAATGTTGGGAGATGCAGTGTGCCGACAAGCCTCTTGACAAGAAAAGTGTTTGTTTGTAAAGCATTTTTGGAGTGTAATAGCTGGAATTTGGCAATGTTGCAAAAGGATGAGATTCATAAAATGATTAGATATGCCACCCTGCCAAAGCTTACAAGATTTGGAAATCTATAAGGATGATAATTGCATTATTGCTGCTGCTTCAACTTGATACAAAGAAAGTAAAACAACTGTTTTTAATATTGAAAAATTAAATGGGGTTCTTCTGGAATCAATTGCATAACAAAGTTATCTTCTAATGTTTAGGAGTTTACTATTGGATCCATCTTAAGGGAAGAGAAGATTGAAGCCAATGATTGAATAGGAAGAAGACACACCTCTTCCTTGAAGATGGATCCAGTAGTGAGATCCAAAACGTTGGAAAATAACTTTGTTATGCAGTTGATTCCAGAAGAACCCTATCTACTATTACACTGTGAAGAAACTAATCTCAAAACCAAAATTGAAAATTGTTGAAGGGAGAGGGGACCTGCTACTTCTAGAGAGTCATAGGAGGCAACTTCCCCTCACAAGCCAAGAGTGAATGCTCTGATATCAACATTGGAATCATGATGGGCTAGATAGAAATGAACAACAATAATTAAAAATAGCAAACGATAAGAGGAAATTGAAGCTTTCTTGTATTCCATGAATGAATGGTTTACATTTATAGTTACAATGGATGATACAAACAATAATGATTATTGATGATATATAGGATCATTTATGATAATCCTTATGCTAACTAAATGTGTATCAATGTTGTAGATGCTAGGGCAGAAACCCTAGACGTGAAAGAATATAATCAAAGTTTGAATTGTATAATAGATATTGAAATTCTAAATGCAAAAACAATTCTGAAAGTTCTGAATAACAGTTATAGATCTTATATTTGAAACCAAAACTTTGAACTGAACTTTGAAATATGAAATTACTGAAATTGCTGTAAGTCTTCAATATTGCTGCTGAAGGCACTGAACAAAACTTCTTTTTTGAACTGAAAAGACTTTTTTTATGGAAAATTAGCTGTTATTAACAAGTACTTCAATCTGAAATCGCAAATGAAGCTATGTTATATTATTACTAAAACTTAGATGAGACAATACATGAGGGAAATGAAACTTTCCTTAGAGGCTATGGATGCTGACTCAGGCTGAAGCCAGGACAGTATGGGCGCTGCATTGGCCAAAACTAGCCTTAACCTGTACATAGAGAATTTATTTCCTATAAACATTCCATTACATCATAGGGTCTTTTTTTTTTATAATGACTTTCCCTCTTGTGAACTTTTCACTTTGTACATGTGAGATAACTTAAACATATTTTATGGCTATTTCCCCTTTGGGAACCTTTTGACTTTATGCATGTGGGATAAGTAACTTAAGTCTTTTTTTGTTTTCTAACAAACAAAAAGTACATTTAAATTTAATACATACAACTAACAAACAAAAATAAAAGACTAACAATTTCTAAAGATCACGCAGTACCAAGGTACATTAATTTTACATATCCTAACAGTTCCCCATCCTTTAGTTGATTTGTGCCTAAAGTAATAATAGTGTTGGATGTTGTAGTTTCTTTGGGCCTTTCCATGTTCCTTTTTCCACAAGCAAATCCTTCAATCCGAATACCTTGTTTTTCAAATTCTTTTCTCTAGTGGCCAAAATGTTGTTTGGAACCTTGATAACTTGTCCATCATCTAGAGGTGGCAAAATATCTAATTTTTATAGATTTTACACTACTATCTTCTTCAAACATGAGACATGGAAGGTATTATGTATTCCTCTCCATGCAATACAAGGGATTTTATAGTACTACTATTCACAATATACATTGGAGGAGGACTTCACTTCAAATACTTCATATGACTTTAGTTGGCCATCAATATTCCTGTGGAGACATCTTGGTCTCCCTTTAGTTGATGCCAAGAAAGATACTGAATGCCGTGCATTGGCCAAGCAGAGGAAGCATATAGTAGATCTGCCCACTTTTGAGGAGGATGAGGGAGACAATTCTGAAATGGATGACGAGAATGAGGATGATGGTGGATGTACACTTGGGTTGCCATCGTCTCATACTAATATATATTTTTTTCTCCTTCCTTCTGGGATCCTATGGATTTTTTTGAGCCAACAACATGACTTCCATTCGAGTCCATCCGAGTCCTCTCCTTGCCTTAGGGTATGGCGGGAAACATATAGAGAACTGGTTGAACCAATTAGGTGAACCGGTCAATTTTGACTTGGAGGAAGTCTCAATCAACCCCCTGCAACCCCAAGAGTAGACAATACCTCTGCCATAGTAAGAATAGGTCTAGTTTGGGGTTGACACAGAGTTACAATTAGAGGTAGGCCCTTTTGAGTTTGGATTCATAGAGTCTTAGGTTCTAAAAGCTCCAGATGATGCGGTCATTGCATTGTTCTTGCCTAGCTTGAATAGTGCCAATCCCTATGGGATCTCGTCTCGATTTTTGTTGGCTGTGTGGCCCATGGTCCATGCACTTCAGGGCATTATTTGTGTAGTTAGGTATCTGGTTTCGTAGGTTGTCAGTTATAGACTAAGTCATTGCATTCGCTGAACTTAATGGAGGAAATTTGGAATTTGTTGAACCGCATGAAAAACCTTGAAATTTGTTTAAATTCGTCTTGAATTTCAAAAACTAATTTAATCAAAATATATCTTGGAAATTTGTTTCAAATTCATGGAAAGTCGTAGAAATTCACGTTTTTAGGGTTTTCATGTTTTTTTTCCTGGGTCGCCACATTTCTTTGTCTAACATTTCAAATGCCCGCATTTCAGTAGCAAATTTTACTAAGACTTTATTTTGCCGCTGAACTCGCAGGGAACTCGTGACAAACTCCACAGTCCACTCAACGACAATTGAAGATAGTCTTTGACTCCACACGATTCCCGAGCAATCCCGAGTCATTCCAAGCGATCAACTCCACGCTTCATCCAATGCAACAAACTTCAAAGACTCCACACTGCATAGTCCACTCCATGACTCTACGTTGCGTTCAACTCCATGGCGACCTCAGTTATTTTGACATGTTTATTTATATGAAATGTGATGTTTTTTGAATGGTGGGTTGGTATATTTTAAAAATATCTTTCTATTAGCCAAATTTAATCACGAATTTTATCTCAAATTTTTTAGTTCAGATTTTTTTTTGAATTTTTTGCTTGGCGAATTCAAACACGAATTCGAATGCGGTGACTTAGGTCATAGATGCGATTGACTTTGGATGGGATACTTCGGTGACAAAATTTTGTGCAAGAAGAGAGTTATTTAGAGTTTGCATGGGGATCTAAGAATCACTTAGAGTTTGCATGGGGATCTAAGAATCGCTAGAGTTTGCATAGGGATCTATGTCAACGAAGGATGGCTAGAACATCACACTTTGGAGGTGCATGTGCAATTGGATGCTCACTAGCATCCCTTGTGTTGTCACTTATGCTGTGTAGAAGGATTAGATTACCCTGAGCCACACTCAGCTACTAGAATGGGTTGGAGTCCCTACACTCAATCGAGTATACCTTTCGTTTTTATTATTTGTTGCTTTCATCAAGTATGTGTGAGCAATGACGATTGGAGAACGAGGACATTGCTGCCATTGAGATTGTAGTTTTGCGTATTAAGATGGAGGGATTAACATGGCCACTTCTAGGAGCAACTAAGCCAACAAGCCCAATTGACACAAGCACAAACTCAAAAGGTTGTTGAGTATGAGTAGGAGGTAGCTTGTGCGATAACCAAATTGCAAGAAGCTGAGCATGAGGTTACTGTAAAGTTCCCATTTCCACATCATGAATAAACAGGTATTGAAGACCTTTAGTCTATTTTCCATAGACGAAAGGAGCCCTTTTGGGGAATTATATTTTATTAGTTATTTATTAATTGTCGAAATAGTGATTTTTATCATAAGACAATTATTATTTAATTAATAGAATATTTAAAAAAGTGGTTTTTACTACTAAGGTGTTTAAATGAATTAATAATTAATTTATTTGCATTAAAGTAATTTTATTAAGGCAATTAATTAATATATTATTCGAAAAAAGATGTTGGCATGGGAGCTAAAGCAAGAAAAAAGAAAGGTGTTTTATCTTCCCAAAGTGGTTCACCCCCTTTGGAAGTTATAAATACATGACAAAGGCTACAATGAAGAATATGCTGAATTTTGATAAACTTGTTCTTCATGCTTAAATAAAACTATTGGGATGCATACCCAATAGAGGTTCGCTACCTTTGGTGTTGATCAATCTAAAAATGTGTCTTTTGACACCAATTTTTGCTAAAGAAATCTTGTTCTTGCCCTAGAAGTGGGGCGATTTGTTTTGACGAGTTTGTGTGGATTTTTGTGAGGGTTTTGTAGTTCTTTTCTTGCATATTAACCTTGCTAAATATTTATACTATTTTTGCAAGTGGAGCGAACCACCTTGGAAGCTTGGATCTAGGGTTTGAAGGCCTCTCTTGGTCTATTTATTGCAAATTAAATATTCTGATTTTATTTGCTAATTTTTTGCGTGTTGGTGTGAGGATTTGGAGGAGTTCATGAAGGGTTTGAAGTAGAAAATTAAATAATAATTTTTAGAATTATTATTTAATTATTTTGACAGGAAAATAGGGTTTTTAGATTTTTGGAGCAACTTTTGGTGACCTTCCTATGGAAGGAAAATTTTGAAATTATTTTTATTTGATAGCCATTATTTTTATGATTAGTTTGCATCATAATTCCAAATATTGAGGGAGTTATGAATTTTTGAAGTTTTCAGCGGTTCATAGGAAATAATATTTGTTGAGGGCAAATTTTTGGCAAGGGTTTGAAGCGGAAAAATATTCAGAACAGCAGCTGTATTTTTGGAATTAAATCAGATTTTTCAGCCAACATAAAGTGGCATTTGAGCTTCAATAATTTGACAAAAAGGTACTTGTTTCATGCATTTAATTTTCTGATTGTTTTCTACAAGTATTCAATTAATTTTGAGATAAGTATTGGCTGAAAATCATCTACAAAACTTTATTATTGTGGCGTCTAAGGGTTTTAGGGCTTGACAAAGGTTTTTGAGCTTATTTTGCAAACTAGGGTTTGCTGATTTTATTTTCAGAATTTTGGGATTCAGGGGAAAACTCATTTTGCATGAAATCGTCCCATTTGAGGACATTATAGTTACTCAAGTGAAGGCCAAGATTCAAGAAGTGCGGATGCTGAATTGATCACGATCGTGAACTCGTGGCAACCAAGAATTCGAAGCAACGCACTAGTTTGGTACGTCCCGCAAGCTGGACTTAGAGCAATCAGCCTTTTCAAGTTCACCTCCAGTTGGAGCTCCTGTACCTCCAAGGACATCTTCCTCTTCTCCCCCTCCTTGATTTGATTTTGTATGGTTGTAGGAAGGGGTTGATTTATCTAAAAGGGGGGATAATGTAAACCTTCATTATGATTAAACGTATTGTTTTGTAGCCGACCTAGTTATGTTAATATTTTGTTGTTATCAGCCTTCAGCGAGTGGTGTAACAAATTTTTGTTTGGTTGCTGACGGTTGTGTTAACTGGCGATTGTTGAGTCTTGTCATATATATAGCATATTACATGTCGGGGTAAGGTAGTTGTGTATCGGGTCCTCCCTATATTGAACAACTTGTATTGAGCACTACCTATGAAATAAAGCTGTGATCGCTTTCATATTCTTCTATGTATTTGATGTTCCTTGGTAGTGTAGTTTATATAAGAAACATTATACATGTGAGTTTCTACCAACAACTCAAGAGTGTATGCAACTTTTTCCACTCATGCCAATCTCTTGTAGGACCCATAGTATCGAGGCCCAAGATTTTTTGCACCTTAATTTTCAAGAGACTTCTGCTTATACGGCTTTAACTCCAAGCAAACCCAATCACCTACCTCAAATTTTCTCTTACTTCAATGCCGATCCTCTTGAGATATCATCTTGTCTTGGGCTACTTTAAGGTTCTCCTTTTGTTGTTTCAAAATCATGGAAAACTGGCACTTGGGTGTCTTCAATGGACCAATTAATCTCAATGTAAGTATAATAGCTGTACAAAGTATTAAATGATGACATACCAATTGCTGTATGATATATCATATTGTACAAATTCTTTTACAAATGCAACCATGTCTGCTATGAGGTTTTGCTGATCCGCAACACGATTTCTCAAGTATCTCTCTAGACATTTGTTAACAATATTTGTTTGAGAGTGATAGCTAAGACTATTCCTACATGCTTAAACAATTCCTTCCATAAGCTACTTGTAAAGTTTTGATCTCGATCACTCACCATGTTTTTTGGAAGTCCTTGCAACATATAAATATGTTGCATAAATAGTTAAGCAACTACTGGAGCTTTGTCAATACCTACATCATTCATAGAAATACAATGGGTGTACTTAGTCAGCCGATTAACCACTTTATAAATACAATTATTTTTTCCTACTCACGGTAGACCTGTTATGAAGTCCATGCTAATGGATCCCATTTTTGTTTGGGAATGGTTAATGGTTGAAGTAGGCCAGTACTTTTAACTGTCTCTGTTTTATCCTTTGTTAAGTTTCACACGACGCCACAAATTTTCTAACATCGGATTTGAGCCCTTTCAATAAAACATATTTTAATGTTGTAGTAGGCTTTAAAAAACCGTGTATGACCAACACCTGGAGAGAAATAGCACTCAGAATGTTTTCCTTGAATTTGGAATTTGGCACTAGATATATATGTTTTTTTGTAGAATATCATGTCACCTGAAAATGAGTAGTTGCTGTCATTTTCAAGTGTTTTCTCTTGGCTGAGTAACATAGCAGTAGCTTTCTCTCCTTGGCATACTTACTGAATATCTTCTCTCTCAATGTAGGTTCAACTTTAGAATGTGCACGTATCTTTGGCTTTTGTGATAAGGAATCTGCACTGAGAAATCACATTGTTTGTGCCCTTATAATGTATTTCAAAATTAAATCTTTGCAGCTTGCTTACCCACTTCACCTATTGTTTTGTCATGGTCTGCTGAGAAAGGAAATGCTTTAAGCTTTGATTTATTCTGGTGATGAAATGCTGTCATAATAAATATGGCTTGAATTTTTCTATTGCATGCATGAGGGCTGGCAACTCTTTGTCATAGATGCATAATAACTTCTTATAATCATGTGCACGATGCATCACATTCTACTACAAATGGCTTTGAGAAGTCAGAAACAAGAAGTATGGGAGTGGAAGTCATCACCACCTTCATGAGTTGGAATGCAACCTTTGCTTCTGTTGTCCATTTAAATTGGTCCCTCTCAATCAAATCAATGAGTGGGGCCATCAAGCCTCCAAAGTTTTCAATAAATTCTGTGATAGCTCAATTGAGTTGCATTCTTGGGGATGGGCCAATCAAGGATGACTTAAATCTTTGCTGGATCGGATTTTATTCCCTCCTTACTAATGACGTGGCCTAAGTTGATCAGCTCAATTTTTGCAAATGCACACTTCTGATTCCTTTGCAAATAGAGTCAACTTGCAATATTTATAAACCCTCAAATGATGCAAATGCTCTTCCATAGAGACTTATTGTAAATTAGAATCTCGTCAAAGAAAACAAAAAGAAATTTCCTTGAATAAGTTTGAAAGAATTGATTCATTATACCATGAAATGTTGCTGGAGTATCAATGAGAACAAAAGGCATCACTCGAAACTCATAGTTGGCCACGATGAGTGCAAAAGGCTGTCTTGAATTGACCTCTTTCCCTCACCCTCATCTAGTGGTAACTAGACCTTAAATATATCTTGGTGAACACGGCTGCCCCCAGTAACTCAGAAAGTAGCTCATCTATGCGTGGGATAGGATACATGTTGTTAATAGTTCTTTTGTTCAACTTTTGATAGTCAGTACGCATATGGAAGGAGCCATCCTTCTTCCTTGTAAAAAACACTGGAGATGCAAAAGGACTCTTACATGGCACTATATACCCAGCTCTAATAGCTCTTCAACCATCACCTCTATTTATCTTAAATACCTTGGGGTAATGGTATGGCAGAACGATGACATGCTTGGAGCCTGGTTCCAATTCAATGATGTGTTCTTGTCGTTTATCTGGTGGAAGTCGTCAAGGCAACTCCTTAAACACATCTTCAAACTCATCAATTATGTGTGGCACTTATTTTTCTCTTTTTGGATCTCACACTATATGGAATTACATTCAAGCATAAAACCCAACTCTTCTTTACCAAGTTGCTTGGCCATCTTATGTGACGAAATCTGCTTGCTTGCACACAGGGTTAGATTTCTGATGGTTATCATTAGTTGGTCTTTCTTATGTTTGAAGTACAACTCTCATATGAATCTTAGCCAAATTCTTAAGCCATTGCACCGTTGATTACATCCCATGCCATAGAAACCACATAAAAATCAGAATTTAGTTCACGGCCGATCAGCTGTAATTTAAACCCCTTTACCATCCCTTTGCAGTCTATCACTCGATAATCCGGTAATGGCTCCACTTTTACTCCTATAGAGCTTATTAACTATGGTATTAATAAAATTATTATTGCTCCCACCATCAAATAATGCCACCTCTGTTCTGCCTTTGACCTTGCATTTCACCCTCAAGATATGATATTGAGATATACAGAACATGGCATTTAGAGAAACATTAGGTACTTCTTACTGGTCTTGGTCGTCTTCATTCATTATGTGCTCCTTAATTTCTGATTCTTTTTTATCCTTGCGAACTACTACAGGTTTTTCCCCATCCCAAAGCTTAATCATATGATTTTTTCCAGAAGCCCTGCATTTGTGTCCCTCTGATCAGTTTCCTTGCAAGTGTATCAAAGACCCTTTGGACACAGATCAACAAGACCAACAAGGTCCAAAAGTCTAGTGTTTGATGGTATCAATGCTATAAATTAAAGAGGATTGAGAGTGTTCAGTACTCTTAGGGTTTATTTGTTTTGCCATGGGAAGTTTGGAAGTTGAAAGGCTTTCAAATCAACTTCTTTCAGCTTTTGAATATGCCTCTTCTTGTTGAATGGCCTCATCTAGGGTGTTAGGCTTCAAAGGCTTGACATACCCCTAATTGATTCCTTTAATCAATCAATATACTTAGCAACCTACCGTTGGGGGGAGATTCTTTCAACCGACAAACCTTTTTGACAGAATTCTTTGTAGTATGGTGCTGCTTTGTTGCTTCATATTTTTGAAAGCCAATAACTAATCTCCTCTGAGTATAAGCCTCAAATAATGGAAGAATGTACTAACAAGCTCATCCCAAGTAGTAATCTCTTGGTGACCGCTGTCATCTTCATCTACCTCCATCTCACTCTCAACCATTTACCACCAATCAAATGCTGGTCCCTTAAGGTGCAATGCGGAAAATTGGTTTTTTTGAAACTCACCCATAGTGTTTAGTTTAAAATAAAAATTCAGATTCCCAATCCAAGCCCTTGGCTTAATATTGTCACTGACCCTATCAAATTTGGGAATGGGATTCATCAAAATCAACCTTTGATTTATAGGATTCTCCCCTTTATCTTCTTGTAGGTATCTATCCACTCTCCTATCCCTTGCACAAGGGTTCTCCCAATCAATATGGCATCCAGCATCTAATCTTCGGTGGTGAGGTGCATGCTGATCCTCTTTATCATTATTACGTCTCTCTCTTTGTTCTCTATATGCCATGGATAGAACTGGCACATCTAGAGTCCTATTCATGACCAGGATACCACTTTTAATTTGGTTCATGGTTCCCTTTAATTCACCCATTGAACCAATGATGGCCCAGTTTTTGCCTTATTGTGTGGCTGAGATTGAGTCCATAATTGGTACCCACACGAGGCCAAGAAAATGGCTTTGATATCACTGTTGTAGACCCTAGAGCAGATATGCAAGGCCTGGAAGGATAGAATCAAAGCCTGAAGTGTAGATAAGATATTGAAATTCTAAATGTGAAAACAGATCCGAAAGTTCTGAATGACAGTAATAAACCTTAGGTTTGAAACTAAAATTCTGAGCGGAGTACTGAAATATGAAATTACTGAAACTGTTGGAAGTCTGAAATATAGCTGCAAAAAACTCTGAACAAAACGTATTTTTTAAAGTGGAAAGACAGAATAATATTGGAAAAGTAACTGATGCTAATGAGTACTTTGTTCTGCTGAAATTGCGAATGAAACCATGCTATAATATTACTAAACATAGATGAGACAATACACGAGATAAAAATGACACTTGTTTGAGTGTATGGATGCCAATTCAGGCCGATTCCAGGACAGTATGGGTGCCGCCTTGACCAAAACACAGCCTTATCCTGTTCACATATTTTCTTTTTCAAAAAAACATTCTATTACAGCATAGGGGTCTTTTTTTAATAATGAGATTCCCCCTTGCGAGCTTTTCACTTTGTGCATTTGGGATTACTTAACAATATTTTATAGTTGTTTTTTCTTTGTGAACCTTTTCACCTTATAAAAGTTTCTTTTGTTTTCTAAATAACAAAAAATGCATTTAACTATAATATGGTCTAACTGCTTCTTAAGAACCTCCAACACTAAGGTTCTTTAATTTTTCATATCATAACAGACAAACCCTACGCTAATGCATGACAAGAAGTGTTCATTGACACTCATAATGACACTATTTGAATCATATTTGTAATTATCTTCATATTTTATTACTGATGAACATTTCCTTAATGGAGAACATGTGCAAATGATATGAAAAAAACTATGATGGGTATGAAATGATGGTGGTGAAATGGTGTTGAGGACATGAGGCGAGGTAGTTGTGTGGCGAATATGGGGTACATTTGAGTGTGACCCAGGTTTAAAACTTAGGAGTGTGGTGCAAGCTTACCCCACACCACAATAAAGGCAACCCATAATCTCACCTAATTTCAACAACCAGTTATTCTTACAAGATTTTGAATTATTTCAAAACACTTTTGAGGTTGTCATAAATGGATTGGTTAGCTTTTGATAACCCACAGTCGTGGATACCGGATATCAGTTTTTCATAAAAGTAAAGTTTTGTTGGTGATGGTTCAAGTGTTGTTACAGCACGAGCCATAAGTGAGCTTTTTGATGAAAAGACACTGAATAGTTATGCCTCAACATCGTGGCATATGAAAGATCAAGCAAAGACTCAACAGTTTTTCATACAAGTAAAGTTTTGTTGGTGATGGTTCAAGTGTTGTTACAGACCTTTTGATGAAAAAACACTGAATAGTTATGCCTCAACATCGTGGCATATGAAAGATCAAGCAAACATTTAAAATCTGAAAAAAATTCATTTAACTACTTTAGGCTTAATTTTTCTTCACTCTTTGTTTTTGAAGTCAGTTAATGTCCGTGATTGTCAATCACGAAATGTTGAGCCAAAGCAATCAAAATCTGAAAAATTGAAATAAAATGTTACCTTTTTATTTGTCCATATTTTTGTTAATTTAGAAAAAATATTTTCCCTTTGTCAATGGAATAAAAGAACGAGTTTAAAATAAGGAGAGAAATGGGCCATAAACACAACTATGGTCTTTATCACCATAGTTAGGAGTTGCAACTGAACCCATATCCTTCTAAATCAACTATTAATATATCTTACTTTGACATGTAGAAAGATAACACATTTTATTTAAATTAAATTATTTGGAGTCTCAGTCTGATGCAATTTTTTTTTGGCAAGCATTAAGGTTTCAAACGTTACCCCTCCAAAGCTTCATCCTATGAATATCCATACTTCCTGACTGCAGGTCAGTGATCTTATTTGCCATTTCTGACTACAACATAGACTTCATACCTCAAATCAACTTTTGTACATATTTACATTTTTGAACCTTGTGTACTGTACATGGGTTTTTTGTTCAATGCGTTTGTTGATGTTCTGTTCAATGTCTGTCTGATGTTTTGAGTAGTTGTTTTCATGTGGCTCCATGAGCCCTTTCTTCTTTATAGGTATGTGATGATGTATATGATATTAGTTGTTTATCTATAGAGGGTTGAAAGGAATTATTTATGGTTTGTTTAAATTTTCTTTCTTGAAAATCTTAGTGTGCTATGTCTGTCTGACCAGAATTTATCATAGTATCTGACGTCATCAGTAGTTGATATTTTTATTTGTTAACAAACCCTGAAACTTCAAATGTGATTTTCCTCAATTTTGCATGTTCATCCTTTAATCACGACCGCTAGTGTTTTAACATTTAATCTTATACTAAAGGTTTGTGGCACTACTCTATATAGTTTGCTTTTTTGCCAAACTTTCTGGAGTTTCTGGAAAGCATACCCAGGAGATGATATTTTTGTTAACTGATAGAATTTTCATTGTTGGTGTAGTTCTTGCAAACTATTGCCTTCAATTTTGTTCATTGGTATTTACTCAAATTTCTGAATTCTGGTAATATTTTTAAATGATAAATGCCTTTTTTGTAACTATCTAATACTGGTATTTTTTGTGATCCTGAATATCGTCTTTTTCCTTTTTTCCTCACAAATGAGTTAATGATCTGTTTTGCCAGTTCTTTGAAATTATTTTGTTTATAATTTATAATTCAGTAAAATTTATAGTGTATTCTTGGTCCAATATGCTTTTCAAAATGGTGTTGGTGATAACCATGCTTCTTGTTCATTCGGTTGAGCTTTTTCATTCATTCAATGCTTGGTCTTTCAGAAGAATACTCCGTTGCAGCATTCATTTCTTTGATGCTTTGTTTAATATGTAATTCTGTGACTCAGCATCTTTCGGCGACTTATTTGCAGGTTCCCACTGAGCAGAAACTACCTTCTCTCTATCTTTTAGATAGTATTGTAAAGAACATTGGTGGGGACTATGTTAAATATTTTTCAGCACGACTACCTGAGGTAAGACGCTACACCCGGATAATTTTATGTATCCTTTGTGGACATTCAGCTCTTGCCCTGTTTAACATAGACAGAGTCATACTGTAGTTATAGATATAAGCATTGAAGCTATTGGTTTCCGGTTATTTATGTGGCTATTCAATTTTTTGGGGGTTTGAATCTCCTTTATATTTTATATCCATCGATTTTTCTGGTTTGCTTCTTTAAAGGTGTTTTGCAAGTCATATAGGCAAGTTGATCCCAGTTCATATCATGCAATGCAACATCTTTACCGGACATGGGGTGGAGTATTCCATTCACCACCTCTCCGTAGTATTGAGGCAGAACTCAAGTTTCCTCCTGCTGTAAATGGTCCGTCCTCTGGCACTACATCTTCAAGGCCACCTGAGTCTCAGGCTCAGCGCCCGGGCCACAGCATCCATGTAAATCCAAAGTACTTGGAGGCAAGGCAACAGTTTGAGCAGTCGAGCATGGTGAGTGATTCTATGGTGTACTGAAGTTGAATGAGGTTAACAGATGCATTTGGAATCAAACATTACGTTTGGATCTATATGCTTTCCAGTGTTTGTGTAGAGGGATTGTTTAAAGTTTTTAATCTTTGGTGTGCGTCATATGAACATTGCTGTTAAAAGTTACATCTGTACATTGCTCAAATTTTCAGGCGGAAGGATCAAATTCAGAAAATAACGAGGATTCATCAAGTCCAGAACCCGAGAGATCGGGAAGATCTGTACATGAAAGTCCAAAAGGGTGGTCTGAAGCTCCTCGAAGACTACATGTATGCTATCCTTCTACTCTTTTCTGGTATGATCAGCATGTAGATGCCAACAAAACTCTTAGGTGATTTCTTGTTCAAATATTCCATTACAAACTGTGCACTGTTTTAGTTTGTTAGGCAAGATTTAACTTCATCTTTAAGCAGCTCTCATGGTTCTCTATAATCTGCTGTCCAGGACTGGAGTTTGCAGATTGAAGTTGGCATATTGTCTTAATTAATGCATGCAGAGATTTTTAAGATGCCATTTTTTCTAGGTTAATATTTTGCATGTTTCCATTTAAAGTCCATTTGTTTCTGAAATTTCTCATCTCTCTTGTTCTCATCAAACTTTTGTAATAACAATGCATACTATAATTTGCTCTTGCTGAAAGGGTCACATTTTTGAAGACATCTCTTTGGGATAGCGTCTTTCTGTCGTTTTTCCTTAGTATATTTAAATAGAGAAAAGCCTGTTTTGAGGAAAATTTTAGCTTGGATTTTACCCTGATTAATCATTTTTCAACGTCTTTCTTTTGACGTAATTCCTAATGGGCCAATTGCAGTCAGTCTCCTAATTGCTGCTTGATGTTTGTATCACTTGCATCTATCTTTCTTTCTTTAAATATGATGCATGTTAAATTTGCTTGATTTCTGTATTGTTTCCTTATCTTATATACTGTGTATCCTGATTTCAGATCATGGGTGTACTATCTTTGTACATTATTCCTAATGTTATTTCTTGTTTTGCCAGAATGCTCATCGTTTGGAAAGGGGAGATGCTTTTCTTGAAACTGTATATGTACAGAAACCTGCTACGCGCTATTTTGACTATGAATTCAGTCTTGTTAATGCTGTGTCTCCTTCAAGGGTTGGAGTTGGGAGATCCCCCTCGCCCTTTTCTCGAATGGGAGGTGGAAGGCCTTCCTCTCCCATTTCCAGGTTAAGAGGTGGAAAGACTCCCACTCCACCAAGGTTAGGATTTGGAAGGGACGCTTCACCATCAAAGGTTGGAGTTATGAATGCTCCCTCTCCCTCTACATTAAGAATTGGAGTAGGAAGATCTCCTTCTCCATCAAGGATTGGTATTGGAAGGCTGAACGAGAAGATTGTTGATCAGGATAATGGATGGGAAAGGCCTTGGTATAGAAAAAATGACGGAGATGGACTCCACCCGCTTGATACTACTAATACAAGTATAACATACGGTAAAAAAAATGGCTATGATTGGCGACAGCAGCCAATGCATGATGCTCTGATTGATGCCTATGGAAATTACAGGGGCCAGAGATCATCACGGGGACCACTTTCACATTTACAGCAATCTCAGGAACTTGACATTAAAAATTCTAGAGTGCTGTCTAGAAACTGGAAAAATTCAGAGGAAGAAGAGTACATGTGGGAGGATATGAGCCCTAGATTGGGGAATCATGGAAGAGGGAGTGAGAACATGAGGAAAGATGATTGCTTTGTTGCAGATGTAAGTGGGTGGCCAGGTATAGGAAGGGGAAAAAGAATGGGTACAGAACCTGCTCTACCTGATAGCGATTGGCGCATCCATGGATCCATGTCTCACATGGATCGGCCTATGATAAGTGGGAAGGATATGCTACCTCTTCGGAGGGTATGCTTCTTTTGTTCCTGCTGTGTATTTTATCTCGTCATGTTCAATCAGAAACAGTATTTTCTTTTTCTCATTTTTTCCCCAGTATTCTTGCTCTGTTAGTGATTTTCATTACTTGGATACGTAAAGGATGTCTAATAAAACGATCTTCTTGCTGTGTCTTTAGTCTAATCATTTTCAATCAGAAGTGATATTTTTCCTTTGTTCACCAGTAATCTTGCTGTAATGATTTTATTTACTACGGATACAATTAAGGATATCTAATAAAATTACGTTTTACAAAATCTAGGAGTCAGAAGAGCGCCATGCATCTTCTCTTTCACAACCGGGTATTGTTTCGCGGAATGTTAGAGATATCACCATTGAGACATCATCTCTGCTGAAAAATAGTGAAGGTGTATTAGGACATAGATATGTACCAGTTCGGCCTCCTCATTTGCCTCATCAAATTTTTAGCACAACTTCACAATCAAGGCTGAGAACAGTGCAAGTGTCTATTCCAGGTTGCAGCAGTTCAAGTACTGGCATGGCTTCTTTCAATTTACCTCATTCTGGTGGTCCTCCAGTGGGTTCGGTGAACAATTTCAGGTCAGCGGGTGGAGAGCTGCAGTCAGGATTGTTATCAAAATCTCCAACAAATGTTGGATCTTCATTTGGCAGTGACCCTTTGAAGTATGAATTTCTGTCACCTGTGACACCAGCATCCAGTAACATTTCTTTCCCAACGAGGCAGCAACCTCAGAGGCATGTTGCACCGTCTTCTATTCCACAATCAGTAAGGCCTTCCATGCAACCAGTACCTGCATCTGCTCCACCACCTCAACAGACACATTTACAACTAATACAACTTCAGCAGCATCAGAATAATTTCATGAAGCCTGTTCATTCACAAGTTGAGGATCCCTCTCTCTATTCTCAAGGTTTGTCTTCACAGTCATCTAAACAATCTCCATGTCGATTGCAACCTGTCGAACAAGTTTCTCAGCAGCTTCCCCGGATTCAGCAGGTGCCACAGTCTCAAGCTGTTCCAGAGTTGTTTAATCAACTTCCATACAGTCTTCCACAAGGTAGCTATATGCTGCAACAGTTACCTGCGCCTCAAGAAGTACAGCAAATTCCCCTTGCTACATTTTCAAACATGATGCAGTCTCAATCATTGATGCAATCCCAAACTCTGACACAATCTCAGTCAAGCTATGGAGCTCCTCTAACTCTGGGATCTGTTGTGAGCAGTAGCATGACAAATCCTAATTCAGGACTAAACTGTGGGCCTTCATTGATTCCACGTGTGCCCAATAACTTCCCATCAGTGGTTTTAGGGAGAGCCCAACCACCTCTTCCCCCTGGCCCCCCACCAGCATCATTGTTGGCGGCATCAACATCAGAGGTGATGAGTTCCATTACAATTCCGCAAGCCTCAGGGAGCTCTCTCTCGAGTATTCTGAGTTCGCTTATGGAAAAGGGTGTGATTTCTGTGATAGCTACACCATCCTCTGCTTCTTTACCATCTATACCTATACCATCAACTATAACATTGAATCAACTCTCAGATAATAATGCTACTGTGGCCGCAGTTTCTACTGCTATATCCTTACTTTCTGCCCCATCTATTAATGAAAGCCTTCCAAAATCTGCCCTTTCTGAAGCACAGGATGTTCATGGTCCCATTGGAACTCAATTCAATTCAGAAATCCTCAGGGTTCATCACGAATCTGTTCTTAGTGCATTGTATGATGATTTGCCAAGACAGTGCACATCATGTGGTATGCGCTTCAAATATCAAGAAGAGCACAGCAATCACATGGATTGGCATGTATCTAGAAATAGAATCATATCTAAGAGTCGCAAACAAAAGTCATTGCAATCCACTTCTCGTAAATGGTTTATGAATGCTAAGGAATGGCTGAATGAGACAGAGAATTTAGTAGCAGAGGTTGTTCCTGCCTTTTCTCCTTTGGAAAAAACTTTGGATAAAAGAGATAATGAGGATGTTGCCGTCCCTGTAGATGATGATCAGAGTGTCTGTGTACTTTGTGGAGAATTATTTGAATTTTTTTACAGCGATGAAACAGATGAGTGGATGTATAAGGGAGCAGTTTACATGAATGCTTCCAGTGGAAGCACAGAAGGCATGGATGTGTCTGCATTGGGTCCTATTGTCCATGCTAAGTGCAGATCAAAATCCGCAGGAGTTAGTTGTGCGGATTCTGAGGAGGATGAAGTGGTAAGGAGACTCAGAAGCCATTGTGATCTTATTTGTTTCCTTTTACTACATATTGTTATGGAATATCAGTTTGGAGTGCATTTAAAGTAATATGAAAGGTCAATATATCTCTTGGACTCGAACTTTATGGTATCTTGTGTTAGAACTTTATGGAATCATTTAGTTCTGTCCTGTTGACAATGATGCGTGATTCTGTGCCACGTTTTCCTGCTCATTGTTGTCTTGGATTCTCTATGCTTAGGGCTTGTACTCTGATACTTATCTCTTGAGGGTTATATTTCTTGGCCGAAATGGCGTGTGCATTTTCATGATTTTTTATTGTTTATTTAGTTTTCTGCATGGATCTTAGAGGATACTGACTTTTTATTTTCTGGCACGACATTTCCTCTACATGTCCAGACCTGTAACATTTCATGAATTTCATGATGCAACATTGTTGTGCTTTATCCTCCAAAATGCAGTTTTATTGGATCATAAAGTAACTGTTAAGCTATATGAATATGTGTGTAGCCAAATTTGAATAGATGGCTTTGATTAGATTCTTGATATACTGTTGGGTTAATAGGATTGAATGCATAGGTAGACTTACTGCCTTCCGGTTGTGTCCGTCTTCATTTGAATCAATGTTATGTATTTTATCAATAAATTTCTGCTATGGATAATTTATTTTTTTCTTCAGTCTAGTGGTCTTTTGTGCCTTCCTGTCTGCGTGGCATTAGATGGGGTAGCCAAAGAAGGTGCAACACTATGAGTCACTTATTATTGACGGATAAATCTTGGTAATTAGGCACAAATATACAAATGAACACTCTCTTCAACAACTTGTGACTTGTGACTTGCTAACTTCTTGGTGTTCGTCCAACACAGGCTTGTTATTTTGCTTCTTGTTTTATCCATTGAAACTCTTTTAAAACGAATATTAAATTGCATTTGATTTATTAATTTGGCGTTCTGCAGTTCTCTCACCAACATTTTATCTTTTCAGACAAATTAAGGGCACAAAGAGCACTATCACATTAGTTTGAACGCAGGAATGCAATTAGGTTTGGTTGAGTTATCTAACTGTAGTTGCTAGTACACACTATTACCCATATATGGTTTCTTCTTTTAGACAAGGTGCAACACTATGAGTCACATTCAATATTGACATGGATTAATCTACATGGGGTATTGCTAACAGTTACATGTTTGTCCGGGACAGGCTGGGTAGTTTGCTTCCTGCCTTTTCTGTTCACGCTTTTTTGAAGCATGTGTTTAATTACATTTGATTTATTAATTTGGCATCCTGCAATTACATTTGCTTTATTGATTTGGCATCCTGCAGTCCTCGCATCCACCTTGTTTTTCCAGATGATTACAAGGGCAATGGTGGAGAGCAATGGGTTGAGTCATCTAAGTGTAGTTGCTAGTATCACTACACTATAATTTATAAAATTCTATATTTCTGTCTTTAGATGGGATAGGTAATTAGGGCGCACTACTATGATCATGTTATCCATTGACATAGATTAGTTTTAGGAACAAGGCACAATATAAACGTGGTCACTCTCTCCAACATGGGGCTTTTGCTAGCTGTTTACTGTTTATCCAGCATAGGCTGGATAATTTGTTTGCTGTCTCATCTGTTCAAACTCTTTAGGAGCTTCATGTTCAATTTCATACTATTTATCAAATAGGCATCCCACAGTTCTCACATACACCTTTTCGTCTTCTAGACAAATCTAAGGGCACAAAGAAAACCATCACAATAGTTTGAATTAAGGAATGCAACTAGTTCGTGTCAGTCATTTAACTGTAGTTGCCAGTATATGCTATATACATTATAAAATGCCACTAAATTCTGGTCTGAATATCAGCAACTTTGTCATCAAATGGACGATAATCATATGCTTTCTCTGTACTGTTACATCATGTATGTGGATGTTCCACGTACTTTTCAAGTTCAGTCTTATGTTGTTGAACATGTTTTCACCTTTGTTGCATTATTAACTAAAATCGTATTCTAGTATTATTCAATTTGAATGCCTGGAGATTTGATGGCTGTTTGTATAAACATTTCATTATTTCCTACAAGTCCTTAATGAGTTTCATGACATCTTCCTTGTGGAAGACTATCTTCATCTATTTGCAGAAGTTTGTTCAATAGGCATGCCTCTATTTTAAATCATGTTGATCTGTGTATTCTACCGTCTTTTTGCAAGGCTTCTATATTAAGAAAGTCTGAGCTGATGTCGTTTTGTTTTTTGTCATTTGCAGGAAGGTAATGATGATTCTGAGAGAAGGAAAAGGGTACGGTGTTAATCTTACTGCTGATGTAACTTTGAGGTGTAAGCGTAGTCAAATTGATGATGGTTTTGTTCATGGCTATAAATCTTGCATTCTAACACCAAATTTTTTCTTGTATCTATGAATGAAGGATGCATGAGATTCCCAGCAATCTTTTCTAACAAAGCGATGGATGAGTATTGTGATTTATTGTGAGCTTCCTATATGCTTGTGATTTACGATTTGGTTTCAGTTAATCTTACAATTGAGCTAACAGGATTAGGCTAATATATGCAGTGACCCTTTGCTTGTAAAATGTGAGCTCCATATGTGCTTTTGATTTGGTTTTAGTGAATCTTACAACCGAGCCACCAGAAATAGGGTTTATATATTCAATCCCTTAGCTTGTAAAATGTGAGCTGCATGTGTGCTTTTGATTTGCGATTTGGTTTTAGTTAATCTTACAACTGAGCCACCAGGAATAGGCTTTATATATGCAACGACCCTTTGTTTCTTGTGTAGAATTATAATTCATTATGGTATCCCTTATTTTGTATTGTCAGCTTCAACGAATATGATCAATGCATGCTACTTTTTATTTTTGTAAGATTATGGTATTGTGATGGAAAAAATATAAACCGGCTGTACATTCCTGAGATTAGAAGGATTCTTTCAATAATTTGAGTACGACATTGCTTATATTGTAAGGATTTAAAAATTGTTGATTATATTCAGCTTGAAGAGATTTTGATTCTATACTTCTATAGTTCGTTTGTTCAGAACATTTTTGTTTATCTAATTGGGAAGAGGCTAGAGAAGGTTGAGATTTTTTGTGTTACTTATGCCAAATTGAGTTTGTTCAATTTGGTCTGCATGAAATTCTGTTAGTTTATTTAGTAGGATATATCTATCAGCAACGTTTTTTAGATGTTACATACCCATTAGCTAGATGTTTGTGATGAAAAAGCATAAGCGTGGTCCAGCCTCACATCCTTTGAATTCTTTTTTGTTCATTTAATTTATAGTCTTTCAAAAACATTTGCCAGATTTTTTAATAGATTTATACTGTAGAACGTCAATAGATATACAATAGGTAGTCATTGCAGCAATGCAAACTACAAAGAAGTTAAAACGATAAATAGTGAGATATAAAGCGATGACGAGGTTCATTATATAAGTGCTCAGAAGCATAATCAATGACGAGGTTCAATTCAAGTGTTGAGAAGTATAAGCAAGCAGGATGTGGCAATTTCGGTTAGTTTTAAATCATCTTTAGATGAGAAGTGATTTTGAAAGACATTACATTATATAGTCAAAGCTAATTACAAAATTTTAAGAACACAGGCGTCGAGGATCCAAGTTAGATACAAAACATTTATAAGGCTTTAATTATGTGGTAAGAAGAGTTAGTGTGGTGCCCAATTTAAAACAATTATTTCAAAGATTAGTCTTCGAACATGGGAGATGAAGGCTAATAACTTACTACATAGACTTCTTTGTGACCAATGGTATCATGTCCAACAATTTCATGCATATTATCACGTGAGGCTATTGTTTTTAGGTTCCTTTCTAATTTTTATTTTGGCTCTAGTGGGAAGCTTGGTCTCAATATGACTTTGCATGAGAGATGGAATTTGTTTGTATTGTCTTTATTCAACTGCTTCCATTATTTTGATATGATTATGATATTAATGTCCACAAAAGCTCAAAACTGGTCCATGAGATTGAAAAAGTACAATGTAAAGAAAGGATTAGTGAGTACAAGATAAACAACCCTAAAAGAGAAGAAAAACTAATAAGGTCATGCATCCAAGAGAAAAATGTGAAAACAAATCATATCTTTTGAGTCACCATAAATCTCATCATATTTATATCCATGTTGTGAGGTCACTTCCTATTCAATCATGAAGAGGAAATAATGCCAATGAAACTAGGTTTAAAGCATCAACGGAGTAAAGTTTCTAGCAGGGCATTGGCCAAGATCAAACATCTCTCAAACGAAAAGAGCCAAGTATCTTTGATCTTTGCCAACCATGGGGGTCTTAATACAAAACAATCTCATGGTAAGAAGAGCACCAAAGTATAAAATGATCTTTCTTTGGACCAAGTGTGACAAATACAATGCACTTGAGGAATATGGCAATCTGATCATGCAAAGTTGGTGTGAGCAAACTCTGAATTGTACCAATGGAACCCTTAAACTGTAGGGTAATTGGAGCTTAATGCAATGTGAAGGTTGGATGAGCCAATTTACAAAGTGAAATTATGTACTTTAGTAGTGTTGAAACGTTGAGGAAAAAGGTTCTTGAGGCTCTAGCCATTTGGAAAGTAGGTAGGGTATAATATCATCTTTGATGCCTCTATATATCTCCTTTTTAAATATACATTGTGTATCAATTGAAAAATTATGTAGAGGAAGTCTGTCTATGTAAATATGTACAATGCCTAGCAGAGCAGGGCCTTGATGTACTAGCTAGAGTGGATCCAACACTCTACCATTTGCATAGAGGCTTTGAATGCTTCATATGGTATCTAAAGAAATCAACAAAGAGTTGGCCATCTTTCTAAACTTGTATAATTGTCATGACTTGAAAGATTGCAACAATGAGAGGTTATACCAAATTCAACCGTAATGATGGCTTGACCAACATTTTTTAGCATGTAGTTGCATACCTTGAAGGTGTATTGAGCCCAAAATATGGCTTTTATGATACAAATAAGACTCTAAATAGGTCAATGTAGAAGACAATTCTAAATTCAACACATAAAAATGCTTGTCTACAAAGCGGTCCAGGACTGTAGGCAAGTGTTGTTTGTAGTGGGTTTGTAAGGGCAACGTACACACACAATCTTTATTTAGAGAAAGAGGGCAGAGGACCTTACTAGATTTAGGGTGTCATTAGATGGTAAAGTGAGAGCTATAAATATGGTGTTGCTAGACAATAAAGCTATGATGATAGTGTAAAGATAGTAATAAAGTAAATGGCAACAAAAACATATACAATACAATTAAATACATGAAAAATACAACATTCATGATTTGACCAAAGTACAAATGAAGGGGATTACCATTTCTGGGATACCTACTTTGAGTCGAGTTGTTGATGCTTTAAACTCCCTTGTAGATGGTGCAAACAATATTCTTGATATTTTCAAGGCCTCTATTGACAGTTTGTCTTCCTTGAGTGTAAGTCCTTTAACCCTAAATCCTCTTCTTAAGGGGGAATTGCAAGCACAAACAAATTGAATTGGTGTTGTTAAAAATGATAGAGGGAAACTTATAAAATATGGTTTGGATCTCTAGAGGTTAAAACTTAGTTTTAGTTGACGTCAACAACACGAGCGATGACATACAAAAAAACAAGAAGAAATCAATACATCATTAGGTCGATCGATGACATACAAAGAAACAAGAAGAAATCAATACATCATTAGGTCGATCGATGACATTAGTCAAAACATGTGCTAAGGGACATCATTGGTTGGGCTGATGCTATTAGTTATGAGTAGACAATATAGGAAAAGTGTTTAGAGGAAGGATTAGGAGGCCAAGGAGGACAAATTTGCTAATGGGATGGTGATATGAAGGTGGTAGTAGGAAGGATAGTCTTTTATACATTTCTCCTGAAGTGCTAAAAGCCAACCCAACTTTGAGTCCAGTGTATGCAAATGGATACTCTTAGAGATTAATGCATCGACAAGTCTTGACAAAAAAAAAAATGTTAGTAAAGTGTTTTTAAAGTTTATACATATTCCCTTGAAGTTTATTGTTCATCACAATAGTGTAGCGAGTGATGGTGCTCCCTATGAAAAATTGTTCCAAAAATAATGAATGATTGTAATAAATGATGGTAAATCTAAGATAAATGAAAGTAAATAAATAACAATACATACTTCCACTTCCCTGGATGGTTCCATAAATTGTACCATCTCCAATCATTAGTGTTAGGTCTAGTATGTTGATTAGGTGCCAAGGCAAGATTTGTGAATTGGTGCTAGGATGGGTCTAGTAGATTGGTGCTAGAATGGGTTAGGCTTGTTTTTTCTAAAAGTAGACTGTTAGTACCATAAAATTATTTATGGTGTTGGCATTTTGGCGTCTCTGCTGGTTTTTTGATAGCGTCCACGGTTGCAAATATATGGCGAGTCTACGACATATGAGGAATATTTTTTGAATGTTTGAAAAACTAGGTTGGGCTTGACAGTGGTGATCATGTAGGTAGGTTATTGTTTTAAATCTGGGATGGGTAGATAGGATATGTTTTAGAAAAGTGTGCCCTAGGAAAAATTAGCATGGCTGAATTTGCCTCGAAGGTAGTCAAAATGAAGGTAGTGTAAAAATGTAGGTGGGTTTTGGGTAGCATGATTTTTTGATAACATGCAATTAATAAGGGTGAAAAAGGAGCTTGTGTATTTGTACGATGTCATTAATCATATTGATGATGATATGTGTGTCTAAGATTGTGACATGGCCGATGATGTTATGTTAGATGGTTGATGAAACAATTCATTGATGACGTTAGGTAGGATGGATGATGATGTTGGGGAACTAATAAATGGTTGATGACATCTATCTAAATGTTGATGGAGGAATATAAATAATATTTGATGTCATTTGCCAAACTGATTGATGAAGTATACTTTTGCATTTACTTGTTTTGCTTAGAGTTTTCATAGTTTTCTTCTAATTTTAGATCGAGAGATTGATTGGGCTATGTTGTTTGAGTTTTGCAGGAGCAAAGACAAGTTTAGTTGTGGAGGGCAATAGATTCCTATTGACTACTAGAGCTATTGGGGAGGTTATCAGATATAGATAGGACCTTGTAGGTCATCTTGGGGTTTGGAGGCATTACATAGATGTGTCTTGCAACTCTAGATGCAAACTTATTGGTTATGTTCATGGATTTTTTGGAGATCAAGGCAAATACCCTTTAGGTGCACTGTGGATAGTGATATTAGAGGTGATATTCACCCTAAAGGATGTGCATCTGATATTGGGAATACCTATTGAGGGTACGCCGGTGATATCTCAGAGGTGGTGCATAGAGGTAGGAATCGACATGATGGGAAACCACTTCAGAGTACTATCATGCACATTCTCATATAATGTAATGTATTGATGTATATGCAATAACTACAACATGAATTTGGTAGGCTATTGTAGGTCTCATGGTGACATGAGTATTGTGTCACAAGTTAGATGGAGACGTGCCATTGTTCACTATAACGATGTGCTACACAGATTTGAAGCAACACACAATATAATATGGGATTGAGCATATTGGTATACTTGTACAACATATATAGCATATTGGCTTGGGAACATCTAGAGTTTGGGTTTATTATTATGTTTAGTGCATGGATATGTGAGAGGTTATTGAATGTGTAGGTCTACGACACTACTACATGAAATGCAATTTGTGCCACAAATTAGGTTATATTCATGTTGGAAATCCACTATTTTTTATATTTTTACATGGTAAAACTTTGAGTAATTTGTTTCATTTGAGTGGAAAAAATGTGGCGCAAAAGTGCAGCAACTAAACATTTATAGTTGCTCCACCATTGCACTAACTTTGCTTTATCTTTGTGCCATTATTATGCCATGCCATATCTATAAAAAAAAAAAAGAAGTAATAGGATTATTCAAAAAATTAAATAAATATATTACATTTTTTTTTAACACACATTTATATTTTTAATTTTTTAAATGTGAAAGAAAATAACATATTTGAAAATATAAAAAGTAATCTAAAATATAATATTAAAATACTTTTGTAGATCCAACCTATACAAAATAAAATTCCACATTTTTTAAATTAAAATATTACATTCACAATATAAAAAATATTATATTTTGAATGCAAATAACCCGATTTCAGATATAGATAAGGATGCAAAAATAACGTATTAAAATTTGAAATAAATAAATAAATTTTTAATTATTGACAAGAATGCCAAACTAATATATATCAATTCCACACAAAAATTAATGTTATAGGTAAGTTAATAACATGATGTGAATTTGATTTTGACGATGGAAAAATAAATAATTTCTCATTTAGAATACAATAACATGAGTTAAAATTACAAATTATATAAAAAATAAAACTACGAACTATCATCATCTAATACTCATCAACATCATCATCTACGAGGTGATTAACATCATCATAATCTATGAGCTTATTGTTTGTATTGTTTGAATTGTAATCCACTCCATGTAATGGTGGGTTGTTGTAGGTGTAGTTAGGATCATCACCATCATCACCCTCTTTAAAATTAAGGCCATAAACTAATATTGACAATCTATTCATCTACAATGACATTATTTAATAATTAATAAAATATTTCAAATTCAATTCATGTTAAATAGATAGTTACAATTGCAAATTAAATTATTATCAATTAACAAATAATGATATCTTACTGGCACAAATCCTTATAATGCACTCACTTATTAAATGCATCGGTGTTTGCTTCTCCTATACTTGCTTAGTGGCCTTAAAGTCTTACACCTCTTACAAAAACAATTAAATGTTAAAAATATTGAAGTATGAATTAGAAGTTGTAAGCTATATTATTTAAATAAATTTACGAATTTGCAGGCAATTGTTCTACATTGACTTGTCCCAAACAATGAATCACCAACTTTCCCTGCTTCATTTTGGCTTGATAAGCTTTATCATAAATACTTTTGACTCATGTTTAATATGAAAACATAAAAATACATGCGATTAATACATATAAAGAATTAACATTTTTTATTTTTCTTTTTATGGTTTTATTTTTTCAAATTATTAGAAGCTTATTTTGCGTCCCGTTTATGCCATTTCTCACATTATATTTGTTACAACTACATTCATACCTAGAGGTCAGTGAGGTACTCTCTCCTCATGCATATAACACATGTAGTTCTCTTGCACATTATTTTTCATAAAATAATATAAACAAATAAACAAACAAATAAAATTATTTGAATTAGTTATGTTGTCATACCTATATATGTTACCTCATCAAACACTTCCGCTATAAATTTTTCAATAATCCTCACATCATAGTAGGCATGACCAAACTCTTGTTAAATATAAATGACCAATCAGTTTTTATACTTAATTTGTTGACATTTGAATTCTAAATGGCACTTTTATGAAAACAACTTTTTGGCTCGCATAACAATTATTTTGTTAAAGTAACTGAAACAAAATAATGAAATTAAATTAAGTATTTTTTTTAAATTGATAACATAAAATGTTACACCCATAACCTTATGAATACTAAGGTTATGGAATGGAAAGCATAACCTTTATCTTTCATTTATTAATTAATAATAGTTAGACCGACATAATTGGAATGAATGGGTGTGACCCTTCCCTATTATGGTTGTGACTCTTCCTAATTATGGGTATATATATGGTGGAACATGGCTCTCCATAATCATCATAAGTTTTATTATTGAATTCATTTACTCATTTATTCTGATTATTAGAGGTTTTCCCTTTGAAGTGGATTATATTTGAATGTTATTTATGTTATTATAAAGAAATATCTTAACAAGTGGTATCAGAGCATTGATTTTGACAAAGATTTTTTTCCCTCTATATCTCTCAAACTATGGTGAAATTTTCTACAATTTTTTAATGGAGTTGGAGAATCAATCAAGGAGTCCACATGTAAAATTTTGGGCTATGGTGATAATTATTGAGCGAGTTATTGTGAGTTTATGATTTTTCATAAAGCAAATCTACAGGTCGCAATTTTAAGATTTTTTATGATTTGTTTATATTTTTAAAAGCTCATAAAATTTCAGTTAGGGTCTTTTCTTTGTATTTTGAGATTTGAGGCATTTTACATTCTGAAATTTATTGGTCAAATTTGTTCAATAGTGAAACATATGCTTCTAATACAACACATGTTTTAATTGTTTATGGTTACCACTCGCTCCAGATACTTTCCTCCAAGAATTGAGAACAAATCTAGAGCTAGAAACAAAACCAAATCAATAGCCATGCCTTTTGGAACATATGGTTTTTATTCAACCACTGATCCCAACGATTCTCTTTATTGTCCACCACCTAAAATGGAAGGAAACATCCTTGAGGGATGTGAAAAAATGGTCACTTTTATCAAGGATAATTTGTTTGCCCCATTTGCAACATCATTGAATGAGGGTTTAAACATGTCTAAAAAAGATCTAATGTCTGAATTGAAGTACCTAATTAATCCACATCTTGTAGTCATCGGTACACAGTCAAACCATCTTGGAGGTTATAATAAAGCAAACATAGAACAACAGTTCCAAGGGCCAAAATTACACCTACCAAAGATGGACATCAGAAAGTTTGATGGTATGGATGTAACCTCTTGGATAAGTCTCATGGATCAATATTTTAAGCTTCACAATATACCAGAGAATGCAAAGGTTGACGTAGCCTCACTACATTTAGACTCTGAACCTTATCAATGGTACCAGTGGATGATGAGTGACGAGAAAGGGAAGGAGATTAGTTGGGATGAATCTACTATAGACTTAACATCCCACTATGAGCAACCATAGAAGGGAAGTTATTTCACCCAACTAACAAATTTGAAACAATTAGGATCCGTAGCAGAATATAATGCAGAGCAGATGAGATTGGCAATTCGAACTTCAAAAACAACACCTTATCAGAGATTGTAATTTTACATTAATGGACTAAATGAATGAATTAAACATGATGCTCATTTTTTGGAACCGTGTACAGTTAGGAAAGCAATGCAACAAGCACTACACATTGAGCAACAAAAGTCTGCTACTAAGAGATTCACGCAAGGTCAAACTTCAGGGTGGTGAGATAGAAATGTGAATAATATTGTTGATAGAAATATGGTCAAATCTTTTAATCCAAGTCAAATTACCAAGCTCTCTCCTCAATAAGAGACAAAAAAAAGAGAAAAGGGCCTATGTTGGCATTGTGACAATAAATGGTCTAGAGGACATAAGTGTGCCAATGGTGAGAAGAGACTAATGATTATTGAGAATGAGGTTTTGGAGGAGAAGAATTAGCTACAGAGGAACCAACAATAGAACATGATCATGCAAATTCTAAGGAAGAAAGCCATACTATCTCTCTACATGCATTAAATGGGACAAGCACACCACAAACACTCAAAGTGGTGGGTTATATTAAGAAGAAGAAAGTGTCAGTTTTAATCGATATAGGGAGTACCCATAACTTCATTGATACAAAATTAGCTAATGAGCTCAATTGCTTTGTGTATCCAATATCCAATTTTCAAGTTATGATTGCTGATGGGAAACAACTATCGTGTGGGGGTAAATGCCATCATATCAATCTCTCAATGGGGGACTATCAACTAGATTCAAATTTTTTGCCATACTGCTTGGGGGAGCAGATATAGTTTTAGGAGTGCAATGGATTAAACAACTGAGAATAATGTCTTTCAATTTTCAAGACTTATTCATGATTTTTAATATAAATTGAAAAAAGTACACACTTAATGGGATGAAATCCCCACCAAGCCAAATTATTAGCTCTCATAGGATGGAGAAACTACTTAAGAAATGATATTATGGCATAGTGTCACAACTACATTTATTGGAAGCACATGATGTAGAAAATCAAGACCCACCAAATCTTCAAACGATTATTCAACAACATCAAAAAGTCTTTCAGGATCCAAAGGAACTACCTCCAGTTAGAGATCATGATCATGCAATTAAATTAAGTCTAGGAAGTATCCCTCCTAACATTAGATCTTAACGCTACCCCTATGAACAGAAGTTAAAAATTAAAACATTGGTGAAGGAAATGCTAGACTCAAGTATTGCTCATCCCAATAAAAGTGATTATTCATCTCCAATGGTTATGGTTAAATAAAAGATGAGTCATGGAGAATGTGCCTAGATTACAAGGAACTCAATATGATCACTTTTGACAAATAAGTTTCATATTCCTGTCATTGATGAATTATTAGATGAATTGAATGGGGCTGTTTTCTTTACTACGTTAGATTTGCAATCAGGGTATCATCAAATTTGGGTAAAGGAGGAATGTACATAAGACTGCATTCAGAACACATGAGGGTAACTATTAATTCTTAGTTATGCCATTTGGTCTCACTAATGCCCCATCTACTTTCAGAGCCTCATGAATTCAGTTTTCTACTCATTTCTTCATAAATTTGTATTGGTGTTCTTTGATGACATATTAATCTATAGTAAAACATATTAAGAACATTTGCAACATGTAGAAAATATATTAAAGGTATTGGAAGACCATCAACTCTATGCAAAGAAATCTAAATGTGCCTTTGGGGTGAAGGAAGTGAAGTACTTAGGATGTGGTGGCACATGAAGGTGTTAAAGTGGACCCTAAGAAGATTGTAGCTATCAAAGATTGGCCAAAACCTAAAAATATTAAAGGTTTAAGAGGATTTTTGGGTCTAATAGACTACTATAAAAGATTTGTTCATAACTATGCTCGCATAACAACACCCTTAACAACATTATTGAAGAAGGATTCTTTTTCATGGTCAGACTTAGCCACCCAAGCATTCCAATAATTGAAAGATCTTACTTCCACATCTATGCTAGCTACCCCAGACTTCTCTAAGACATTTGTGGTAGAATGTTATTCTTTTGGACATGGCATTGGGGTAGTACTTATGCAAGAAGGATGTCCCTTAGAATTTGAGAGTCAACAATTAAAAGGAAAGAACTTGGTAAGGCCTTGTAGTCATGTAAAATGTGAAATTTGGTTACTTGAGTGTGGCTAATGACCCCCAATCCATAGATCCTCCTACTTGCTTGCACAACCCTCATAGGCTTTTCTTTCATCGATTCCCAGTCATCCACAACCTTTCAGACTTAACCCTTACAGAACCAAGTAACTCTTTCAAGCCTAGATCCATCCCCCTAGGTCTCATTCCCTTTAGACAACAACACCCAACTTGGATAGGAGTGCTAAAACCCAAGGTGTCCAATTTTTGGTGCTATTGTCTAATTGCAAATTTGGTTCAAATGGTCATATTTTCATGAATCCTTATCTTAATTCATGTCAACCTAACATGAATTCATTTAACCCAAGATCATTAATTTCCTTATAAAAATCCATTGAAAGTCCATTTAAAAAGATTGGCACTGATTTACATGAGAGAAACAAGAATACAAGCAAGTATACTCAATTACTTTTCCCTATTCTCTACATATAACATTTCAATATTTTTCTAAGCCTGTTAAAACCCTTGCACTAGTCCCTAGCCATATAAAGTACACCCAGTTTCACATCTAGTTGCATCTTCATACACAATTGCACCAAACACTTCAATGGGAGAACTACATTAGCTTGATCCCTCTTCGAAGTGTATTGGTATGTAGGCAACATGCCCACACACAGGGTGTGAAGTGCGTCCAACGTATCTTTTACACACTAACACCTTCTCTCTCTTTTTGAAGTTTTCATTCAAGTTCAAACACAAATTTTTCTAGAGATTTTGAAGATTAAAACATATGCACAATGAGCTTCACAGACTTTTGGGCTTTGATATTTCACTAACAGGGTAACACAAACCTGCTGATCAGAACCCAAAAAACTCAGATCACTTGGACAATAACACCAAAGAAGGACTACAACACTGAACAATAGGGTGTCCCACTTTTGATGCTTTTGTCCAATCAAAAAATGAAGTTCAGGAACATATTTTTGACACTGTCCCAGCCCTGTATCTGAATTCTCAGACCCTGTCTCAGACTGGACAACTCAGAATAAGCTAAGTCATATTTTCTCTTATTTATTATTATTTTTAGAAAATACAAAAATATAATATGTTCACATAAATTAGAGGCTTAATTATTACATATTATTTATTGATTTATTTTACTCTAGACTTGTTTATTAGTTAGGAATAAAACTCCATTATTCTAAAAAATAATAAAACATTTGGTGAACCCAACTTTGAATTTCGCATTAAAACCTTAGAAACCCTAGGGTGAATTATTTTAAATTTTTTGTCATAATTTCTTAAATTTTACTATATTTAAAAATGAAAAATCTACAAATTAATTGCAAAATTATCATATATTTTATAAAAACACTAGTTTGCACATACTAGGTCCTTTTTGCATACAAAAACATTCCAAACACTAGGAAAACTATATTGCTAATTTTATAAATATTTTCTATTTTTTCTTAAAATTTTCAAGTAAAATTCTAAATTTTTTCTATAAATTCATATCAAAAATTTAAAATTATCATACTAATTTTAAAAATTCATTCAATAATCCCTAGTTGTATTAACTAGCTCCCAGTTATTTTTCAGTACTTTTCCAATCATTTTCTAGATTTTTAGTTGCATATCAAACTCAGAAAATCAATTTTAAATTAAAAAATTCATAGTATTTTGCATAAATATTTTTGAAAAATCCTTAGTTGTATGTAATATCTCCTATTTTGCTTCTTGCGGTATCACCTTACATCCATAATTAAATTGCAAAAATGTTGTTTATTTATTTACAAACTTTTCTTGCATTTCTTGAAAATAATAAGGAAACCATAATGGGCCCCATCATGTACATGGATGATGAAGTCTATCATATGTTAGTACAAAGCTTCATTCTTTGCATTTCATGCTTATTTTTCAATATATGGAATGGTGTTAAGCAAGATATTCTTAAACATGTTAATACATCTTTTGCATCACCTCCCTTGAAGCCTCTACCTCGTGCCAAGTCATGTTGCATGGTCCATTTTTCTCTTCCCCAGGTCACTGCCCATCATCAAAGAGCCTAGTTGACACCCTTTGTCCCTCCACCACCACGACCCATCAATTATCTTTGCTCTCCTCCCATAAATACTACTCATATACAGATAGTAGATAATGTGGTTAGAGCTATTACTCGATGTGCTGCTATGCCTCCTACACCTACCCAAGAGCCCCAACTATTCCAACCTGTCCTAGGCCCAACCCACCTACATAGGTATATTTTCACAAGGCATATGACATTGTTGATCCGTTGAGAAATACTTTAGCTAAAATTTCTATGTTAGAAGTGCTTTAGAAAGCTAATGTATTTAAGGACATTCTTTATCAAGCACTCACTCAGACTTCTATGCTTATTGATTCATAACCTTCTTATTTTACATTCTTGGTCAACACTTTAAAAACTATAGAAGATGTAATTTATTTTGATAATGAGGACATGCCTTCTTAGACAGTTAATGATCAAAATTTGCCACTAGTCATACAAATACAAGTCAAAACCAGTGCAGTCAAAAGAGTTCTTATTGATAGTAGTTTCAAACTAAATATATGTAATATCACATTCTTACAGACCATGGGTGTAGATTTGGCATCAATGCAAAAATCATATAAGAACATTCAAGGGTTTGATGATAGACCATGCTAGACATTGGGCACTATTACTTTAGAAATCATGGTGGGACCAAAAACCCTCCCTACATAATTTTAGGTCATGCCAGGTCCTCTCCACTATAATATTTTACTTGGATGACCCTGGATACATAATATGGAGGCCATTCCTTCCACTCTCTATTGATGTATTAAGTTTTTCCATGAGGGATATCTATACACATGTCCAGTAGACAACCAACCATTCAGATATTATCGAACATAGAGTCATCTTTGACTATTTCACCAGATGGGACACCATATCTCACATTAAAACCACCACCTCATAGCATTTATCTTGATCGGATACATACATATGAGGTTGGAGAGACTAACACTTCTCGCACTACTCCACTTATAGTTACACCGTCAACACTAGCTATTTTGCCAATCATAACGACATCAACCATTTCATCTACTTTATTAGTCATAGTTTCAACACCTATTACACATCCATCATCACTGATAGTTCTAGTTGATTCCATAGTTACTCCACTAGTTATAGATACCTTCACAATAACATCATCTTCTACTACTACATATGATGAGACTCCTATATCACAGTTACCCCTTATGGTATATTCTGAGTTATCATATGTACATGATGTTGATATAGATTCACAGGCTTCTTCAGATGATGATACGATACCCAAACTCACAGATGACTATTTGTGTGGATTGAGATTTACACTAGTTGGCCTAAGAGAGTACCGAGATGACTCTAGAGCTCTCATACTACATCCTACAACACTTTTAGCATCTCAAACTATAATCTCAGGATATACTCCACACTCACGACCATAGTTAGACCACTTGATGCATATAGTTCACATGGTTACCTCTATGAATATAGAGCCAGTTCTTCAAATTCAAGTAGGCAACACATAGAATCAACCACAGTTTATGTTATAGATATAACTTGATCATAAATTGATCACATTACCTACAATATGACATAGATCTATCAACAAATTGTCACATTAAGATGGTCGCCCATTTTGTACTTTTCATAAGATTACAGGCCATGATACAAATTCATGTACAACTTTACAACATAGATTAGATAAACTATAGGATCAAGGCATTATTTAGATTATAGCACCACCAATAACACCAACTCCACCACTTCCATTGAAGTCATCTACTAGCAAGACTAAACATCCCAAAGCAGAGTCAACATCTTCACCGCCAGAGCAACCTTCAGTTTGCCTTCAGCATGATGTTACCATAAACATAACATTTGTAGCATATGATGATACTTATGATGATGATCTCGAGGCATTTGATGATGGCCATGACCCTTTCCTCCATTTCCATCTCCAACAGGCTCCATCCTTGGATTCCTTCCCCCCACCAGCCTAGTCTTTTATACTATCATGTACATATTGATTTACCTACATGTTTGTACATAGTTTATTTTCAACATTGATTGTACATAATCTCTCATACTTGCTTTTACATAGTTTAAATATTTTCAAAAAATACAAAAACATTCATAAAATTTCAAAATATAAAAACATTCAAATAGTTCAAAAATATCAAAAACATTTCGACTATATGCATCATCCATGCTTTACATTACTACTATCATGCTAGGACTTACATTTGTTGTTTCATGCTATTATTTGTTGATTATTTACATTGTTTGTCGATTATATACATTACCATGCTTTACTTGATCTTATTTGAAGTGTGTGTAGTGACCTAGAGTTACTTGATTGCTTCAATCTACCCATTGAGGGGGCATTCCTACTTTTACATTTGAGACACACATTGATATACATACCCACTGGGGGCATCTTCTACATGATAACACCATCCAGGTTATGTCAATCCTAAACTACACACTCTAAGTTATCATAATGATGTACATTACTTACCAGAATACATAGATTACTATATCAACATTTTGCTAGTATCTATTACTTGTGTATCTCTTAACATATACCTAGTCTTGTACTAAACATGTCTTACATAATTTCACTCTTGCTTTGATTAGTTAGATGTGATTGTACCTTTCCAATTTTTACATGCTTTTCTTTCTTTTTTTACATAGCTAGATGAGATTGCATTTTGAGTTCTAGTTTTGTTTCTTATGTGTGCCTTAGGACATCTACCAATGTCCTTTGCTTCTATTCATGTGTGTGTACCTTTGGACATTTGCCAATGTCCCTTGTTTGTAATCTTCTATGTGCCTATGGCCCTCATGCCAATCTTTGCTTATTTCAAATTATATATGTATGTGGAATTTGAACATGCCTTGTATGTTTGTTTTACACTTTAAGTGACATGTGCCCATGTCCCTTGTTTGCATGGCCCCTTGGCTAACCTTGTATGATTATTGCTTCTTGCTTCTTGATTTTTATGCTTTTTGCTTGATTGCTTATCTTTGTTTGCAATGTCATGATACATATCATGCATTTACCTTGATTTCTCAGATGCCATGATGGACATCATGCTCCATCCCTCCTTGACAAATAACAACTAACAACTAACAACTAACAACTAACAACTAACAACTAACATCTAACATTTCCAGTTCTATTTCAATACATTGCAAATGCTTTTACATTATTATATCTATTTAGGCATACCCCTGTTGGTATAACTAATCTCTCAATACAAATATTTCTATATATAGAGATATCTTGTCAAATATCATTGCTATATCATGTATCTATGCAACATAACACACTTATAAGACTCTTTTATTTTGAGGGTAGTCATTGTAGGTTCATCATTCCTACCCTTAGAAGAGGGGGAAACAAACAAGGGTTTTGTCACAGAGATCAAATCTCCTAGCAGTCAAAATAGTAGCATTCAAATCACCTAGTTCATAATCTAGAAGTCAAATCAGTTAGAACAAAACAAAAAAATAGTGATGATTCTAGATCAACAACTAATTTTAGCATAGGAAAACAATGCCAAAAATAGACAATAACACCAAACACAAGGGTGTCCTCATTCTGGTGATCTTATCCAGGCATAAAACACCTAAGTTTTCTAGTAACAGGCAAAAAGTTTTGCTCAACTATAGTTTTTACACATCTAGATCAGTCAGAAGCAATAGTTTTAGTACAATTTTCTTAAGGAATCCAGATATAGGGGTTATCATACATGACATGATGGCTCTCACTTCTAGTTTTAGATTAGGCAATTGACATAACTTCTAAATCAGAATCCATGTTCCAGACACCAATGATTAGGGAAAATGTGCATGACACATTGGTCTTCTTTTATTTCTGAGTTTAGTTTATTACCCAAGCATTCTTAGTAGTTGCATGCCTTACTCCATTTGTAGGTGGTTGGAACCATTCTCAAGTTGAAATTTCATACAAGTTTAACTTATTGAGTACATGAGTTCCCAAGTTGGATTTCACATAGGCATATTGCATCAGTTTCAGAGTAGCTTTCATACAAGTCTAGCCTCCATCTTTTGAAATGGCCAAGAGTGGCTTAGTTTCTAGTATACATTCGACTATCCATGCCATATTATCAAATTTTTAGAGCATCCATGGGCTCCATGAGCCATCTCATATGAAATCTATTCTATACTAATATCACTTCATAAATTCACTTCATGGGGAAATGATGGAGCCAAAGGGCTAGCCTTTGTATTTTTGAGCCACCTATTTAGAGGGATTGGACACATAGTCCAGACATAGATTATCACACACATGATCATTTAGCTTCACTTAGTAGGAAACGATGGAGCCAAAGGGCCAACTTTTATATTCTTGAGTTAATTTTTAGAGAATTAAGCACTCAACTCTGTTACAATATAATTTTTGGTACAACATCATCTAACATAGTCCAACATTACTTAGCCTTACTTAGGATCATAATAGGTTTTGTATTGGTTCATATACCCAATGAGGTGTATTCATTCCTTTCTCTTCCTTTTTATTTTACTCATATTTTGTATGTTCTTATTTTATATCACATATAATAAGAACTGATCTACTCTTTGTTTATTTTGTAGATTCACACTTGCACAATGTGCTCTTTATGCACTATATATCATTACTCAGCATCACACAAACTTCATGGGCTTCACATTTGTAGGTAAGTTTAGGTACGCTTCCTATTTTTTTCCTTTATCATAGTATTTCACTTTACTGCATCACTAGAATAAAGGGGGGGTGTAAATGTAGTCATGTAAAATGCAAAATTTGGTTACTTAAGTGTGGCTAATGACACCCAATCCATAGGTCCTCCTACTTGCTTGCACAACCCTCATAGGCTTTTCTTTCACCAATTTACAATCATCTACAACCTATCAGACTTAACCCTTATAGACCTAGGTAGCTCTTTTAGGCCTAGATCCATCCTCCCAAGTTTCATTCCCTCTGGAAAACAACACCTAACTTGGACAGGAGTGCTAAAACCCAAGGTGTCTAGTTTTTGGCACTGTTATCCAAGTACAAATTTGGTTCAAATAGTCATATTTTCCCCAATCCTTATCTTAATTCATGCCAGCCTAACATGATTTCATTTAACCCATGATCATTAATTTTCTTATAAAAGGCCATTAAAATTCTATTTAGAAGGGTTGACACTCATTTACAAGAAAGAAGCAAGAATACAAGCAAGCACACTCAAGCACTTTTCCCTATTCTCTACATATAACCTTCCAATATTATTCCAAGCATATTCAAACCTTACACCAGTCCCTAGCCATCTAAAGTACACCCATATTTATATCTAGTTTCATCTTCATACATAATTGCACCAAACACTTCAATAGGAGAACTACATTAGCTTGATCCCTCCTCAAAGTATTGGTATGTAGGCAGTGTACCCACACATGGGGTGTGAAGTGTATCCAACGTATCCTTTACACACTAATCCATTCTCTCTCTTTTCCAAGTTTCCATTCAATTTCAAACACAAAGAGCTCCTCAGGATTTTGAAGATTAAAATAGATGCATAATCAGCTCCATAGACTTTCAAGCTTTGATATTTCATTGACAAGGTAACACAGACCTACCAAGTAGAACCTAGAAAACTCAGATCACCTGAAAAATAATGACAAAAAAGGATTACAACACCAAATAATAGGGTGTCCCACTTTTAGTGCTCTTATCCAATCAAAAAATGAAGTTCGATACCATCTTAATCCTGTACCTAAAATCTCAGACCTTGTCTTAGACTAGCCAACTTAAAATAAGCTGAGCCATATTTTCTCTTAATTATTAATATTTTTAGAAAAGACAAAAATACAATCTATTTACATAAATTAGAGGCTTAATTATTGCATATTATTTACTGATTTACTTTATTCTAGACCCATTTATTAGTTAGGAATAAAAATCCATTATTCTAAAAAATAATAAAATAAGCCCACTTACGAGAAATAAATGTTAGCAATCATTCACACAATCAAATAGTGGTGCCAATATCTCATGGGAAGGCATTTCAAAGTTAAGACAGATCATGAGAGTCTAAAGTATTTTTTGGAGCAACAATTATATTCAGAAGAGCAATAAAAATGGGTCACAAAGATACTAGGATATGACTTTGAAATTATTTACAAAAAAGAAATGAGAATATTGTAGTTAATGCACTTTCTTGATAGGAAGTAGAGGAAGCAAAACTTCATGATATTTATCTATTACAACTTGAATGGGTAGAAGTAACATGATTAGAGTGTAAAAAAGACACTCCAACTAGGAAGCTCATTGAAAAATTACAAGAGAAACCATCTTCTATAGATAAGTATGTTTGGAAAGGAGACTCCTTATGGTACAAAGATAGACTCTTTTTGTGTAAAAATTCAAAATTGAAAGCTAGTATCTTGTCTCACATGCATGACTCAACCATCGGAGGACATTCTGGGTTCTTCAAGACTTATCACCATATAAAGAAGGATTTTGTTTGGGAAGGCCCTAAGAGGGATGTACACAAATTTATGGCATAATGTTTGATATGTCAGCAAAATAAATAAGAAAGGATTAAGACCCCATGTCTCTTACAACCATTAGCCATTCCATCACAACATTGGGAATAAATATCAATGGACTTCATTACAGGCCTACCTAAATCAAATAATATGGATGTGATATTAGTGGTTTTGGATCGACTCACTAAGTAAACACATTTTTATGGGATTTTTAATCCATTTAAAGCTAGTATCATGGAAAAAGTATTCATGGAAAAGGTAAAAAAACTCCATGGCATTCCCAAAATCATTGTGAGTGATTGTCATCCTATCTTCACTAGCATATTTTGGATTGAACTATTTTCCACATGGGGCACAAAAGTTACCCATAGTTCATCTTATCATCCATAATCAGATGGTCAAACTAAAATTGTGAATAAATATCTTGAAGGATACCTATGATGTTTTGCCTCTAAAACACAAGCACATTGGTCCAAGTGGATTTCACAAGTAGAATGGTGGTACAACACATCATTTCACACCATGACAAATATGACACCATTTGAGGCTATCTATAGCTACCCCCTACCTTTTACTACTTATTTAAAAGGTCATTCTAAATCTTGTATGGATGAGAATCATCTTCAATACCAACATGAAGTGCTTCAAGTCCTTAAGTAGAATTTGGTTATGGCTAAAAATAGAATGACACAATAAGCTGATCAACACTATAGTGAGAGGCATTTTGATGAAGGCAACTGGGTGTTCCTTTGCTTGCAACCCTATAAACAAAGGTCACTTAAACAACATAAGAAAATCAATCTTGTACCAAAATTTAATGGGACCTACAAGGTTCTGCACTAGATCAGAAGTGTCTCTTATAAGTTAACTTCCACCTTCTTCCAAAATTCATCCTATCTTTCATGTTTCATGCTTGAAGATAGTAATTGGTTCCAAGATTCCAGTGTAGTTTGAGTTGCCTAAGTTAGATGAATAAGGGAATTTAATTATGGTACCTGAGGCTATTATCGAGACACAAATGAAGAAATTACATAACTGAGCCATTTTTGAATTTCTCATCAAATGGAAAAATCTACCCACTGAAGATGCAACATGAGAGGATGAACAATTCATGCAACAACATCCTGAGTTGCTAAGCATTGAGGGTAATGATTTTTTAAAGGGGAAGGGCATGTTGCACCCCTAATATTATGAGTACTAAGGTTATAGAATGAATATCATAACCTTTATCTTTCATTTATTAATTATTAATAGTTAGGCTGCCATAATTGGAATGAATGGGTGTGACCCTTCCCTATTATGGGTGTGATTCTTCCCAATTATGGGTATATATATGGTGGATCATGGCTCTCCATAATCATCATAAGTTTAATTTTTAAATTTATTTACTCATTTATTCTGATTATTGGAGGTTTCCCCCTTGAAGTGGATTATATTTTAATGTTATTTTTGTTATTATAAAGAAATATCTTAACATAAAACAATAAAAAAAGTAAAGTAAATAATTAAATTTAAAAATAAAAATATACTAATACTTTCCTCGACCATCTTATAATATTTTCATGTCATCATTGACATATAATCACACCTTAACACTCCCCACACTCAATACGTGTAATCGTCTAGTGTTAGACAAGATGATTGATCATCACTAGCATTCAGTGGAGAATCTATACCCCCCTCAACATTAAAAGAAACACCTCTCAATGCTTGTGGGGTGCTTTCCTACCATTTAAATTGGAAAGCATGAGATTGATGATACTGTAAGGAAGCTAGCATGCAAGAGGAGGATTCACAATTATAAAATAAGGTTAAAAGCCAATAAGTTAAAAAATCTAATATATTAGAAAATAAATTTAATAACATGACCATAAATATGATAAAATAAAATAAAATATTTAACTCCTTGGCTCCCTTGAAGTAGGCTAAATACAATGGGTCGTCTCAAGAATCTCACTAGTTGTAGAAAATTGAAGCACATTAGGGATACGATTCACATCTCAATCACAATGTATATTTGATTGTTGAGGCACACAATGGGTGTGGTAATGAGGGGTGTTGTAATCTTATTGTATATCTCATGCAGTGGCTTGATGAAGATTTGTTTTGCTACACCCCACATTAGTCAACACCATTTAAAAAAAAAAATGAGCTATAATTAAATGGTTTCTTGTTTTTACGTGTCTAATATTTAAAAATAATGATTATTATATTATAATTTTTTCATAAATTTAAGACATTGAGTAAATAAATTTAATAAATATGAAAAGAAATTAGTTGGTTTTTCTTCCATATAGGAATTTTGGTACCATTTTTTGTAAGGTTTCTACATTCTATTTTTTATAGGGTTTTCTTGTAGTTTTAGCTTGCTATTTTTGTATGGTTTTTCTAAAGTTTATACTTTTTTATTCTTCTAATCAATGTTTTCTATAGGGTTTTTACCTTTTATATTTGTTAGGGCTTCTACCTATTATTTTTAATAGGTTTTAAGGGTTTTGAATTTTCACCTATTATTTTTCCTAGGGTTTTCACATATTTTTATTAGGGTTTTTTATACTTTTTTTTTAGTGTTTTTACTTATTATTTTGTGTAATTTTTCAATAAGGTTTCCTAATATTTTTTCAATGGGAAAACATTGCTATGAAAATAATTTACATACCTATCTTCTTCTCTCTATAAAGTGTTTTTTCTCCTCTTCCTCATAGGCTATGCATAGATGTTCCTTCCTTTTATCTTTGAAGTATTCTTTCTCCTCATCAGCTGTACATCGATTCTCTCTCTATACCCTTCTTTCTCTTTCATCTTCTTCTAGATGAGCTATACTCTTTCCTTTCCTTCTCCTCCTCTTGCTAAATTCCCTTATCTACTTTTTCCCCCTGGGATTATTAATTTATCTCTCAACTTGTCCTTTCTTTGTCACATTGTCTTTTTCATTATTTTTCTGTGCCAAAAAAAAAAAAAAAATGAAAGAGGGGAGGACATATGCGCTCTCCCAATTTTAATTTTAATTTCAGGATGTGATGCAAAGGTGGCTCAAGTTGCACCACATATTAAAGTAAACATATTAAATAATAAAATGATTAAATAATAAAATAAAATAAATAAAATATATAAAAATAATAAATTAAATTAAATTAAATACCAATTCATTCTTATCAATTGATTAAAAAATACTATACATTTAATTAAAACACATAAGATGATATTTTAAAATTATATATATATATATATATATATATAATGGGTATATTCATTCAATTGAAGTGGAGGTGGTTGGATTCTTTTATGTTATTATATAATGAACTCATTCTATAATTGTCTTGTTTTAGGTGTAAATTGAAGAGAATGATCTGTAATATGAAAAGACAATGTACAAGATGTCGATGGATGCCCTATAAATGAATGTATCAGAGTAGTGTAAATGGACAATTGAAAATGTTAATATCTTATTCTTATGGATCTTCTAAGAGTTTTTGGGGGCACATGAGGAATTGATGGTGTGAGTGATCAAATATGAGTATGCATGGGATCCTCATCATAATTTAAAGACATTGATGATGTGCCATAACATAAATATTCCTTCATTTAAAAAAAAATCATCATATTCATCAAATTCATATATAAGTAATTAGAAAATTAATTTCAAACTATTTAAATGTAGCAAAAAAAAAACTACATTTTACATAACATTAGATTGTTTTCAAAATAATATATAAAATTGGATTCTTTTCAAAATCAATTTAAAAAAAACTAATATATATATATATATATATATATATATATATATATATATATATATATATATATATATATATATATATATATATATCGATAATTATTGTCAACTATATTTTTTTCTTAATTTTGCTAGTATTGTTCTCCTTTTAAATTTATCTTCAATAAGTTCTTTACCAACTTTTATATTTATAATTGTTTTTAACATGGAATAAAGAGGTAAATTACAAGCATGTTATCCTCTTTATCATTAACACACTTTATGTATTAACAATTTGGACAAGTATAATGCATACACACATAGGTACTATTGATGAAACTAATAATATTTTTAAATGCATAAGGATGCCCATAAATGTAGTTATGATCATGCATAAATCAAGTTTCCTTTGGGGTTGCACTAATATGCTCTTCTATTGTATTTTAATTAAAACACATGTCATAAGTTGGCATACTAAAATTGTATCTCACCATGCAAATCCAATATGTAAAATTGCACACTCAACTTTAAAGAGGTAATATCGACACATAATGCATGTTGAGTATTAGACCCCATATTAATTACTAATAATGTGAAGATCCTAAGACTTGCATTAAGGATAGTTTAAGGCCATGTCATATAACTCCACCTCCAAAATGTAAATACTACATAAGGTGTTGGGAGTGGATCATGAATTAGCCACACCCCATAATCTTGCTAACTGGAGGAGTTAGATTTATATTTTGCAAAAAAATCATCATTAGGAAGTTTCAAATCATCTCTGGATTCTTCCTCACAAATTTTAAGCTTAACCTTCCTATTATCTACACAAATTATTCAAAATTATTGATATCCTACTAGTGATCCATGTACCAGTGTAACTACTTTGGACCTTTTCCTCTTTAACATATTTTCCCTTATCATCTTTTGTCATTGCCAAATCATCTACATATTCATACATAGATGATGATGGTGATGAAGAATAATAAATTAAATTTTTAGAGCTTAATTTAGTTATTGACATATCCGTAACTAAAAAATAATGAAATGTGAATTAGAAAAAAAAAATTAAGATCAAAATAATAATTATATCCAATGAAATGAAATTAAGTTTCACTAATTTATCAATTTAAATAGTTTCAATAAAAACATATAATGAAAAAAAAAAAAAAAAAATCACTAAATACCTTAATTTTGTCAAGTTTGGCCTAAATTTACTCTATTTGACTTTAATTTCTTCAATTTCTTCTAATTGCCCTAATTTATCTAGTTCTATGTATTTGTTATTAATTTACCTGATTTCATCAAGTTTGGCCTAATTTTACTATAATTTAATAAAAAATTCTCCAAGTTTCATCAATTTCTATAAACTTTCCCAATTTCCCTAATTTGTCATTAATTTATCTATTTTTTGAAGTTTGGCATACTCTTATCAAGTTTTCCCTAATTTTTAAAGTTTGGCTTAATTTTACTTTGATTTCCATAATTTCCTTATGTTTTGTTAATTTTTGTATTTTTTTCTAATTCTCTCAATTTCTTTAATTTTTCCTTTTTATAACTAATTTTACCTAATTACATCAATATTGGCCTAATTTCATCAAGTTTAACCTTTTTTTACTTTAATTTCCCTAATTTTCCCAAGTGTAGACACCTAAATTTTATATAGTGTCAAAATGCACCTATATATATTTAATAATTCTTCTTAAATTAATTCATCATATTTCTTCCAAATTTTAATAATTGAATAAGTCAAACTAGTCAATTATGCACACTTAAATCTTTATTTTTAAAATAAAAATATGGATTTTACACCTGATCCAAACATCTCCCACTTTTTTTTTCCTCATCCCAACCAAATCCACAAAATTCTCAACCTCTTATGACTCATCCTCTAAGTTGTCAAGGAAATTGACTTAGTCCTGTTGACTCAGTTAACCAACCTCATACTTTTCTCAACCATTTTGAAATGGTGTTCATCTTCATGGGTGAGGACTCATTAACCACCATTGATCATTTGGATCATTAAAAAAATCCAAATGATCCTCCATCATTGGATCCTTCTCCTAAAATCTATAAATAAACTTGTAAATCTTCATTTTCAAGGAAAAAAAGGTGCTAAAATTCATCACGATCACAAAATCCAGAGATCACAATCACAATTAGGAAATCAAAGCTCTTTACACAAGTGAGTAAAAAATGTATCGAGGTGAATCAAAGGCTTATTTTTGCACCAAAATGCTGCCCATATTTCTTTGCATTGGAAGAGTGACCACCATATATTTTAAAAGAGTAAATCGAATGTATATCATAATGGAGAAAGCTTGTGCATTCAAAGCATAAATTTTATGATGTTTTTTTTTTTTTTTTTTTTTGTTACTCTACCATAGCTTGAATTTATCTTAGATTAGAATTAATTTACTTTATTTGCATGTCTAAATTTGATTCATACATTTTTGGCACACCTGGTGGGACCTCACCCCATATTTTTCATCTTTTGATCATCACTTTTATATTTAGATAGCACTTTTCATTTGATTTTTGTTGTTTATATTTGCATATGTTTAATCTTGCCTTTTTGAGTGCTGATATGAGCTATAGGTTATTGCTCGGCATTTTTTGTTTGGCTGTGTGTGCTCTTCTACGTAACAAAAAAATTTAGAAGCATCAACAATGAAACCATAGACCTTAATAGTGAATTTGTTTAACTGCATAATGAAATTGTTCTATTTTTCCTTTCTATGTTTTCTATTCTATCTATAGAGTTAACAATGCTTTTATTAGAAAACAATGATTTCATTATTATGTGTAGTGATTTCATCATTTTCAACAATTAATTTATCAAACTCCATAACAAAATCTTCATTCTCTATAATGAATCCATCATTTATAGTAGCAAATTCATCTCTATTGGTATTGAAATTATTATTCTTGAAAACAAAATCATTTTGTAAGTATGGGCTTGTTTATTTTCTATTTTTTACTTTCTATCTTTTTTCTGCATTGATTTTGTTACAATTTCACTTTTCTTATCTATCTACATAACAACGATTTCATAATAGAGAGGTGTTTTTCACTTCGTTTTCAAGTTTTTTTCATTTGTTTTATTATAGGTTACCTTATTCCAAGCGTAATAAAACATTATAACAACTTGCTTGTAGAATGATTTTCAAAGAGAATCAACAAAAAAGATCAACAGAAAGCCAATTTATTTTCACTTACACTTTGAATTTTTATTTTCAAAATTCTTAGTAATTATATTACTTTTCATTTTAGTATTTTGTTTGTGATTGTGGAAATCATGTATGCTCTTTCCTTGGCATCACATTAGTGATGAGACTCAAAAATCAAAAATATTTCCATAATTATCTATGTTACCCAAGTAGTACTCATATATGCTCTTTCCTTGGCATTACATTGGTAAAGATACTCAAAAATTAAAAAATAAATACTTATTGTTATTTTTATTTTTGACAGTGGATTTCACCACCATGCATTAGGTCAAACTCAATTTACCAGTGGGGTATATAAATTGAAATCCAACTATTGTAATTGATTAAGCGGTTGTGTATTTTAAGCACACCATGATGTGAAGGGATTTCGTGCTCCAATACCCATGGTTTTAATAATTGCCTAGAAATATGATATCACTGGTTGTCAACACACTGAGACCTATACAACCATGTTGGGCACTTTGGGACAAGACTTAATAGTGTGTATCTACTCTATCTATTTCTTCCATAATCCCCCCCTAGATAAGCTTGTTTAAACCTTAATCCTAGGATAACCTCTTTTGTTGTTCAACTTTGATACATCGATTAGTGGTTAGTGCTAAGAAGATGCTTTCCACACCCCCTCAAAACTAGACTTAGTGGGCCATGAGAATGGTAATATCCTCCATGGTTTGTGCCTTAAAATATTAGGTTACAAATAAGAGTATAAATGAGTCAATGATAATAGAAGGCCCAATAGTTATTCAAGACCTTCATCCTAGTTTTCACCTTTAATGTGCAATTCTTGACTATTTAAAATATAATTTTTTTCTCTTATGTTTGACACATATATTATTTGTAAAGTTTTACAATAAAAATCTTAGTTACTCTGGTATTTTGATTTACCTTCTATTCTTTTTCATTGTTGAGTCAAGTCTTTCCTTAGTAACATCACTCATTATAAGAGACATGGCTATGTTTAATAATACTTTGATCAATTCGGTCGCAAATCCAAATCCAAATAATCCTTATCAATACTTAGGATTATATCCAACCAAGTTTGATTCAAATGCATATTTGAATCAACATCAAATCAATCATCCAAAAAATCTAAATCTAATTTTGAATATGTATTCATCCTCATCGATCAATCAATAAAATCCAAACTTGAATATTTATTCAAGTTTACCAATCAATCATATTTGTTTCAATTCCATTGAAAACTCACTAATCATGTTAGGGTGTGGAGCTAAAAACTTCACCAAAGAGCATAGTTTATCAGGTTCGGGCCTACACAGACACCGGCGTCGGTCAGGAGCGACCGATGTCAGTCACAGGCAGTTACAGAGACGCCGACGTCGGTAGAGAATCGGCCGACGGTGGTCACATACAAGCAGTAGGAACCGACGTCGGTTACCTGCGTGTCCAGAAAGCTATTTTTGTGGACAGAAGCGAGTGTTTGCATGATAAGTTTGAGTTTTAGACTCAAGCTTGCATCTCTATTATTAGCATTACTATTTTTAGAGCCCTTGTTTAAGTGGTTTAACTGTTTGTTGGAAGTACATGCTCAAGTCTCCTAATTTTATATGTAGAATTAGATCTTCCTAACTTATTATGTGTTGTAGAAGAATTCATTGTAATTGTAGAAGAACAGTACAGAATTGAATCAATCCAGGCTTGTTGGAGTTGATTGTTCTTGAGAGAGATAGCTCTTGAGGAATAGAGATCTATTGAGAGATCTATACATCTAGGAGAGGTGTGGAAGAAAGAAGCTTTCTTCAATTGTATTCCTTTTGTAAAGAGTTTGTTAATACAAGTTTTCAAGGTGTTTTCTTGTATCTCTTGTTCTTGCTATTATCATTCTAATTACTTGTCAATCTGATTTAATTCCGCATTTATTGCTGTCACAATTGTAATCTATTGTTGGTTTGATCCCCCAACAAGTGGTATCAGAGCTCAGGTTCACTAACAGGTGGTTCAGATCTGTGTAGTGTGTATTGATTACAAGTTCTCATAGGAGTTTCTGCAGGGATTTCTGTTTGAGTGGGAGAAGCAATGGCAGATGAAAGTAAATTGAGAATGGAAAAGTTCAATGGCAAAAATTACCAACACTGGAGAATGCAGATAGAGGACTATCTGTATCAGAAAGATCTCTACTTACCGTTAGGAGGTATTGCAAAGAAGCCCAAAGACATGGAGGATGAAGAATGGGAAGTTCTTGACAGAAAGGCTCTGGGTTCTATAAGACTGAGTCTAGCATCCACTGTGATATCCAATTTATCACAGGCAAAGTCTACGGTAGAGTTGATGACTACGTTAGCAAATTTGTATGAAAAACCCTCAGCTTCCAATAAAGTATATCTTATGAAGCAGTTATTTAATTTGCATATGAATGAAGGTGGATCTATTTCTACTCATCTGAATGATTTCAATGGAATTGTGAATCAATTAAGTTCAGTGAATATAGTGTTTGATGATGAAATAAAAGCTCTTTTGATATTATGTTCTTTGCCTAAAAGCTGGCATGGCTTAGTAATGGCAGTAAGTAATACTGCATCTGCATCAAATATTTTGAAAGTAGAGGATGTTGTTAGTGTTATCTTGAATGAGGAAATACGTAGGAAAAGCACAGAAGAGACATCTGGGAATGCTTTAAGCTTTGAGAGCAGGGGAAGGCAGAAAGAGAAGAGCAAGAAAGGCAGAGCAAGATCCAAATCAAAGGGGAAAGGTAGATCTAAATCCAGAAATGGCAGAAGGCCACAATGCTGGAATTGTGGAAAGATGGGGCACATAAGCAGAGATTGTTGGTCAAAGCCTAAGGAGGACAACCAACATGAAGGAAAGGAAGAAGCCAAGATTGTAGGTATTGCACAAGATGCTTTAATTTTCTCTCTGCATAATAATATAGAATCTTGGGTATTATATTCTGGTGCATCTTTTCATGTTACTCCTAACAGGGAATATTTCAGTGACTATATCCATGGAGATTTTGGAATAGTGTATCTAGGGGATGATGAGCCCTGTAAAATAATTGGCAAAGGTAAAGTGCAGCTGAAGATGCAGAATAGCAACACATGGGTGTTGAGAGATGTGATGCATGTTCCTAGCTTGAAGAGAAATTTGATTTCTGCAGGAAAGTTAGGGGATGAGGGTTGTACAGTAACTCTCAAAGCATAATCTTGGAAGGTGACCAAGGGTGCACTTGTTATGGCCAGAGGTAAGAGAGAAGGTACTCTCTATTTGTGTAATTGTGTTACTAACAAATCTCCTTTTGTATTATCTACTTCAGATGTGGACGCTAAATTGTGGCACTCAAGGCTTGGCCACATGAGTGAGAAGGGGATGTCAATTCTTAAGTCTAAAGGTATGCTTTCAGATTTAAAAGGCATAGATCTAGAGTTTTGTGAGCACTGTGTATTTGGAAAATAGAAAAGGGTTAGTTTTCTCAAAATTAGGTCTACTAAGAAGAGGCACAAGTTGGAGCTTGTTCACATAGACGTGTGGGGACCAGCTCAGGTTGCTTCCATTGGAGGATCGCAGTACTATGTATCTTTCATAGATGATGCCACAAGGAAGGTATGGATCTATTGTATTAGAAAGAAATCTGATGTATTTGATACTTTTAAAGTTTGGAAAGCTATGGTTGAGAATGAAACAGGTAAAAGATTAAAGTGCCTGAGATCAGACAATGACGGTGAGTTCTGCAGTCATAAGTTCAGAGACTATTGTTACATGCATGAAATCCATAGGCAAAGGATGGTTCCAAGGACACCTCAGTAGAATGGTATTGCTGAAAGGATGAATAGGACAATAATGGAGCGTGCAAGATGTATGAGATTGCATGCCAGTTTGCCCTTACAATTTTGGGCACAAGCTGTTGACACTGCAGTGTACCTGATTAATAGAGGACCCTCTACAGCTCTAGATGGTGGTATTCCAGAAGAGGCATGGATAGGTAAAAAGGTTGATCTCTCATATCTCAAAGTTTTTGGTTGTGAAGCCTTTGTGCATATAGATAAGGAAAATAGAAAGAAGCTTGATGCTAAGTCTATGAGATGCACGTTTATTGGCTATGGCTCAGATGATTTTGGTTACAGATTGTGGAATCTAGAAACTAACAAGGTAATCAAGAGCCGTGATGTTGTTTTCAACGAAAGAGTGATGTATTTTGATCAGCTAAGGAAGTTGAATCAATCTGAGTAGAGCAATGGTGAATTGGATGAGGTAAAAGTCTAAGATGAGCTTGCGGGAAAAAGAAATAATCACTTATAGGAAAACACAGAGACTGACGTCGGTAGGTTAGGAATCGGCGTCGGCAGGACAGAAACCGGCGTCGGCCATACAGAGACCGACGTCGGCCGTACAAGCACCGAGGTCGGTCAGGAAGAACCGATGTCAGCTAGTTACAGGTTTGTAGGTGACCGAGGTTGGTCACTGTCAGAGAATTTGGGTGGACAACGTGTTGTGGACGAGTCTCAGACACCCATCAGGAGGTCAAAAAGGGTGAGTAAGCCTCCAATTAGATATTCTCCTTCTTTATTTTATTTATTGCTAACCGATGGTGGAGAACCAGAGAGTTTTGAAGAAGTAATACAGGTGGAGTCCAAGAGTGAGTGGGAGCGTGGCATGGTTGAGGAGTTGGAGTCCTTAAGAGAGAACCAAACATGGGATTTGGTTGAATTGCCAGCTGGTAAGAGAACACTTAAGAACAGATGGACCTACAGGTTGAAGGAAGGTGAGAATGGACAGATGAGATACAAGGCTAGATTAGTGGTAAAAAGATTTGCACAAAAGCCAGGTATTGACTTTGGTGAGATTTTTTCTCCTGTTGTTAAAATGACTTCAATAAGGGTTGTATTGTCTTTGGTTGCTTTTGAGGATTTGCATCTTGAGCAGCTAGATGTTAAGACAACGTTTCTTCATGGAGATTTGGATGAGGAAATATATATGGAACAGCCAGAAGGATTTGAGGTCAAAGGTAAGGAGAAGTTTGTGTGCAGGTTGAAGAAAAGCTTGTATGGCTCAAGCAAGCACCTAGGCAATGGTACTTAAAATTTGACAGGTTTATGACTGAGCATGGCTACAGTAGGTGTCAATCAGACCATTGTGTGTATTTCAAGAGATTTGATAATGGTAGATATATTATTCTATTGTTGTATGTAGATGACATGCTGGTTGCAGGGTCTCACATGCAGGATATCTCAGAGCTTAAGGTAAAATTAGCTCAAATGTTTGCTATGAAGGATTTGGGAGCAGCAAAGAAAATCCTTGGCATGAGCATTAAGAGAGACAGGAAAAATCACAGGTTGATATTATCTCAAGAAGATTATGTGGACAAGGTGTTGAAACGGTTCAATATGCAAGATGCTAAACCGGTAAGCACACCTTTGGCTTGACATTTTAAGTTGAGTAAAGAACAATGTCCTAATTCATATGATGAGGTAGAGTACATGAGTAAGGTTCCATATTCTTTCGCAGTAGGGAGTTTGATGTATGCAATGGTGTGTACTAGAGCGGATATTGCCCAAGCAGTGGGAGTTATAAGTAAGTATATGGCCAATCCAGGTAAGGAACATTGGAAAGCAGTTCAGTGGATCCTTAGATATCTGAGAGGAACCAGCAGTAGGCACTTGTGCTATGGAGGTTCAGATACTTCTCTACATGGCTATGTAGATTCAGATATGGCAGGTGATTTGGATGGTAGGAGGAACACTATAGGTTATGTTTTTACTGTAGGCGGAACGGCGGTTAGCTATATATCTAAGTTACAAAAGGTTGTTGCCTTGTCAACTACAGAAGCAGAGTGTATTACAGCCACATAAGCTAGCAAGGAAATGATATGGATGACACGGTTCATGGATGAGCTTGGTAGGGAGCATGAGAGTTGCAGATTGTATAGTGACAGTCAGAGTGCAATCCATTTGGCTAAGAATTCAGCCTTTCATTCAAGAACAAAGCACATACAGCTAAGGTATCACTTCATACGACAGGTATTGGAAGATGGTGAGTTGAAGCTGGAGAAGATCTATACAGATAGGAATCCTGCTGATATGTTAACCAAGCCGGTTACAAAGGAGAAGTTGAATCTTCATTCAACTTCTGTTGGTCTTCATGATTGAGTTGAAGATGGTGGAGCTAGAAGATGTTGCTGTATAGGTACTGGTGCAGCTGTATATCTCCAAGTGGGAGATTGTTAGGGTGTGGAGCTAAAAACTTCACCAAGGAGCATAGTTTATCAAGTTCGGGTCTACACAGACACCGGCGTGGGTCAGGAGCGACCAACATTGGTCACAGGCAGTTGTAGAGATGCCGACGTCGACAGAGAATCAGTCGACGGTGGTCACAGACAAGCAGCAGGAACTGACATCGGTTAGCGTGTCCAGAAAGCTATTTTCGTGGACAGAAGCGAGTGTTTGCATGATAAGTTTGAGTTGTAGACTCAAGCTTGCGTCTCTATTATTAGCATTACTATTTTTAGAGCCCATGTTTAAGTGGTTTAACTGTTTGTTGGAAGTACATGCTCAAGTCTCCTAATTCTATATGTAGAATTAGATCTTCCTAGCTTATTATGTGTTGTAGAAGAATTCATTGTAATTGTAGAAGAACAGTACAGAATTGAATCAATCCAGGCTTGTTGGAGTTGATTGTTCTTGAGAGAGATAGCTCTTGAGGAATAGAGATCTATTGAGAGATCTATACATCTAGGAGAGGTGTGGAAGAAAGAAGCTTTCTTCAATTGTATTCCTTTTGTAAAGAGTTTGTTAATACAAGTTTTCAGGGTGTTTTCTTGTATCTCTTGTTCTTGCTATTATCATTCTAATTACTTGTCAATCTGATTTAATTCCGCGTTTATTGCTGTCACAATTGTAATCTATTGTTGGTTTGATCCCCCAACAAATCAATCATCTAGAAAATCCATATCAAAGTTTGAATATGTATTCATCCTCATTTATCAATCAATTAAATCTAAACTTGAATAGTCATTCAAGTTTACCAATCAACCAATTCAACCTAAACATCAATCAATCGATTTCAAACTTGAATGCTTATTCATGTTTACCCATAAATCAACATCCAAATTTTACTTTAGGGACAACATCAAATAAATTTTGAGGCTTTGGTATTCAAAATTATATTAATTATTTTACAAGTTATACCCCATCCATAAATCAAAATTCATGAATCACAAATCAAAATGCATTCACCAATCCATCTAGTTCTAATCTTAGCATCAATCTAAACCAAACTTTTGATTTACCCTCACCACCACTTTCAAATTTATATTTGAACCAAATCCCATTCATAAATCAAACCCAAATTAAAGTGAATCTAAATATATTCCATCAAAATCAACCTTTAAACTCTTACAACCTTTAAAACTAACCTTTCCACATTCATCAAAATCAACCATTTGTTTCTACATCCAACCCATTCCCAAACTTGAACCAAACTACATCAACTTCACATTTGTTTACAAAACCAACATATTCATCTCCATCAACCTTCAAAAAATCACAAAATCCAAAAAAATTCACCTTCAACATAGATCTAACAAATCCATTCTTCCAAGATCAAGCTACCTCTCTAGCCCACTTCATTACTAGGGAATCCCAAAACATTCCACATCAACATCATCTTATCACTAGTGACCTTATTTTATAGAATCAATCAAGTATCCCATCCACTAATTATAGTCTTAATTCCAACATCCCTCATTACACTAGTAAGAAGTATCGAATTACAATACCTCTACCATCTAGTGTCATTCCACCCCCAGAGCTACCATAAATTCAAAACTCCCAACCTATGAATAATATTACCATGCCTATTAAGAAAAAATTCACTCCTTTAGGGGAGCCTTATGATGCATTATTTTAAAAATTGGTTGATGTAAGCTTAGTTATATTTTTAAACACCAAATAATTTGAACCACATGTCCCAAAACTTGAGTGGTATAGACCTAAGAAATATTATGATTATCATAAAATTTAAGGTCATTCTTTAAACCATTGTATAAGACAAAAAAATTATATCCAAGATTTTATTAACAAAGGGTACATCAAGGTACAAGGTAGAGCCAAGTATATCCACATCTAAAAATCATAGCTTGGGGATATGCCAAGATGTATTTCCTAAGCCACATCCATTTTTAGCCAATTCATAGTCAATCAACCTACATTTGATAACCATAGTCTACCATCCATTTTTGATTAAGATCTCATATTTATTAAATAACCTATCTTTGACCAAAAACCTATCTTTGATGAAGATCCCATTTTTGACAAAGATTCCATTTCTAACCAAGATCTTATCTTGGACAAAACCTCCTTCAACCAACATAGCCTATTACCCATTGGCCAAACACCCAAACCTTTATCACCTATTGAATATCCCATCATCCCACAACATTAACCTCAAGTGATAGAGGTACTTATAGAAAAAATAATCCATGATGAAGGAATTATCAAATCCATCCATTTTAAAGTAAATAGTGGACCCCATAACATCATCTAAAAACAATTTGAAGGTCAATGTAATTATTTTAGTGATACTTTTGTGGTTTTTAGGGGAACTTCATCCATAATCAAAATATGATCAATTCATAGTCTCTATGAGGATCGTGTTTCCATCACTCCTTTTATCAATCTCACCAATCCTGCCTTCCATCTTGCAAGCCAGTATCCAACACCTTTTGATTGGGACCAATGATATTACTTACAATTAACTTCCTTCCATAATAATAAAATAATTGTAGACTTCCTAGCTGGTCTCTTGATAAAAGGCCATCAAGAAACATCTACATATTCTAAGGAATAACAAGTGTACCTCAATCAAAATGAATCCTACATTATAAATATACAACTGACATCTCATAGTGAAAACCTTTTTGAGGCACTATAAAATGATCAAAATATAAATTGTATTCAAAATCCACATCAAAATATATAAAATTAAAAATATGAGTGCCTTAGTGAAAAAATCTTTGAGGTGCTATTGGACAATCAAATTCTAAATCCCAATCAAAACAATCAAGAAGAATCCTTTGGTGAAAATATTTCTATGGCACCAATGGATGATAAAATTAATATATCCTCTATATTATCATAGTTTCATGATGGATCCCCATCATAAATTGAATAGATCATTGATGCAATATTAAATTCTCAAATCATCCAACTTGTAGTTACTCTCAGTCTTATTGAATGTAAGATTGTTGGTCCCATTCACTATTTACATCATGATACATATACTTATCCCAAATATAATTAAAACCCTCTAAACCCTTCATGCACTCAACACACATCCTTCATACAACATACTTTTCTCTTCACTCTATATGGTAGTACCCTCTATCGTAGGAACTATGACTATATCCTAGTAAATTTAGAAGAATTCAACTTAGAAATCAATGAATTTATTTAAGACATCTCTGGAGAACATACCTAAAAGATAAATAGTGATAAGCATCATGCATCTCAAACTCTTTTATAATTGAGATGTGAATAATAAAAAAATAAAAAAAGCAAACAAAAATTAAAAAATCAAAAAGAGAAATAAATTCATCCATAGGTGAAAACCATTTATATGGTGCCTTGGGCAAGTACCATGATGAAAATAAATTTTAAGCATCATGCATAAAATAATCAGTTGTCTACAAGCACCCTACACTTAGGGGAAAGCTCATGCCATTTCAATCCTATGAATTCTAAATCATCCCTCCATCCTTACCCATCTTACAACATTTTTAATCTCATCTTTTACCATCATACGCTTACCCTACACCATCATTTATTCTCCTAAGCTATCCTAAAGCATGCTCACCCATCCTACACCTATTTAAACACATCCTAAACTCATCCCAAGCCATCATACACAATACTTGAATACCCTTACCTATCTAAACACATACTTATCCATTTAAACCCTAACCCATCAAAACCCATCCAAACCCTACCAACATAAAACCATCTTTATTCACATTTATACCTTGGCAAGGAAGAATTTCTTGAGATGTGTTCTTATAAACATCTTGGTGTATCCTTACAATGCTATTTTGATGACTAGACACTTGGTTCTTATGTCATGTGTTCCCTAGAGTTATCATCTTAATTCCAACTCATTTTATTTCATCCATACTCCATATATAATGTATTCTTTCCATACCCTACCACTCACTCTTCGGTGCTAGAATATGGTTTTATCTTTGCTGGTATTCCTTGTATATACACTCATAAATCCAAAAAAAAAGCCAAAAATATTGAAAACTCGAACAAAATCCAAAACATTAGAAAATACAACAAAAATACAAAAACAAAATCCAAGCAACAATCAAAATATCCCTTGTCCTTAGTTACATATCCTAGTCATCCCCTATACAAATTACTCATCGGATAGTTCAACATTGTCAAAAATTACATATGCCAAAGGGTTATACTCTAGCCAAGGATATCTAAAAAAGTCATTTGCTTACTTGTTTTAGTCATTTTGTTACTTGTTTGTACAGTCATTTACTTTCTTGTACATCATGGGTGTTTACTTACTTCCATAGTGTTTGTTTGCTTCCATGTTTGTTTTACTTACATCATTTTCATTGTTATAAACATATATTTTTATCTTATCTTTATTGTTGTTTCTTGTGTATAGATCACTATGTGTATTACTATTAGTGTTATTATGATCTTATATATCATGATGTACTATGTTTTATACTTGTGAATTTATTACTCCTTACACATATTGCATGATAGTCATCATGGTTTTTCTATACCATTGGTGCATATTGTCATGCAAAATATCAAAATTCAGGTTGTTCAACTCTTACCCAATTGGAATTATTATTGGAAATCTAATGCAAGAATAAAATAAACACAAGGCAACTATCAAACCATATCACATTCTTTGACAAATCATACATGTGCCATCTCAAACAAAGTTGTTATAGTCACAAAATTATTTCTCAATGAATTTACCTTTTTGTTCAAAAAATTCATCATTCCAAAATCATTTTATTATCCTTTTCTAAGTATTTAAATATACAAAACCAAATTTGTTGTCACATAATAATCTATCTCTTCCATCCATGCTTATCTCATCCATGTTGTTGAATCATTTGATCCATCATCGTTAATCCATGTGGTCGCTTCATTTCCTTGTTAATGCTTGCATATCAATCATCCACAATAATTTCTTAATCTTTTCATTTAATCCCCCACACTTGTCTATTGGGACTGAAAAAATCATAATATCCATCCTTTTTCCATAAACCCAACACTTGCTTAATCAATCAATTAATCAACCTATCTAAGGTCATAGCTTTACAATGGGATATACCATTCCCACATCCTTTCATATGAACCTTGATTCATGGGTCACCTCAAAGCATGCATATTCTATTGGATATATCAATTCCCAATCCACTTCTAACATAATATCATTGCTTGGGGGAAAATCAATCCATCATCTAATCATAATGTGCAATCATTAATTTAAGTATGTTAATAACATCCATGGGTCAATTTTACATTATATCATCACTTCTCTTCCCACATTGAGAGAACTACATCTAGCCTGACCTCCCCACTCAAACTTTATTCATGGTGGATTATGTAGGCAACACTTAGAGACATGAGGTCTCTAGGGTCAGTTCGACAACCATCACTTATCTTAGCCATTTTATCCACATTTTATACTATAATTTAATCAAAGTGATATATCTCCTTATCAATGCTTATAAATATAAATTTTATAAATCTTTATCACAAATTAGACACGCTATGTTTTTTATTTTCTAGCCTATGGATTATCATCATTGAGATATATCATTCCCAAATCTACTCATGAGACCCCTAAGTCCAAGCACAATCCAAGTGTGTAGTCTATAAAGTAGGAAATGTACTTTTTCCAATATCTTCTCTAGCATTTAACAACTAGGGGTAAATAGTTTTACACGTACCCTTTACAATTTTACAAACATTAATATTGAGACAAGTATCTATATTATTGATGATAGTTTTCTCATTTCCATCCCTCATTCAAATAATTTTTCATTTATTTTTTCCAATTTACAAAAAGATTAAATCAATTCATTTTGAATTTGTTTTTAAAATCTTGCAACAATCTCTCAGTGTAAAATCAACACAATCATTTGTAAATTCAATATTTTTTTTCTATTTTTAGATCCATAGTTTATTATTACTAGATATATAATTCCCACAACTACTCAATTGACCCCTGTATCATTAAAAAAATAATAAGTGTGTAATATTTGAATGCTTAAACTATTAGTTTTTAAATTCATACTCTAGTTTTATTTAACGAGGGACAACCTTTTTGCATAACAAAAAAATTACAAATTTGACATAACTTGATTGATCATTTATTCACATCTTTTAGTTCACTTATTCTTTTCATCAATTTTGAGCGTGTGTCTATTTTCTTGTACAAACCCTTGAGGGGGCATCATCACACTCATTTTCATTCATTTGAGAATTTTTTTCTTCTTAATCATCAACACTCTACTTCTACTATTCTTCAAGACAATATTGCTTCACAACACTATTTCAAAAAGGGATAAATGTAGATGCCTAAATTTAATTTAGTGTCAAAAAGCACCTAAATATATTTAATAATTCTTCTTAAATTAATTATCATATTTCTTCCAAAATCAAATAATTGAATAAGGCAAATTAGTCAATTATTCACACTTAAATCCTTGTTTTTAAAATAAAAATTTAGATTTTACACCTCATTGAAACATCTACATTTTTCTCCCTCATCCAAACCAAATCTATAAAATACTCAACCTCTTATAATTCATCCCTTGAGGTTTCAAAAAAATTGACTTAGTCTTGCTGACTCAGTTAACCAACCCCATGCTTTTCTTAACCATTTTAAAATAGTCTTCATCCTCATGGGTGAGGAATCATTAGCCACCGTTGATCATTTGGATAATTGAAAAAGTCCAAATGATACTCCACCATTGGATCCTTCTCCATATATATATATATATATAAACTTGTAAATTTTTATTTTTAAGGAGAAAAAGTTTTAAAATCCATCACGAACACAAAATCTAGAGATCACACTCACAATCAAAAAATCAGATCTCTATACACAAGTGAATCAAAAATTAATCAAGGTGAATCAAAGGCTTCTTTTTGCATCAAAACTCTACCCATTTGACTTTGCATTAGAAGAGTGAGCACCCCATATTTTAAAAGAGCGAATCAAATATATATTGCAATGAAGAAAGCTTGTGCATTCAAAGTGTAAAGTTTGTGATTTTTGTTTTCTTTGTTTATTGCTTTATCATAGTTTGAATTTAGCTTATATTATAATTAGTTTACTTTCTTTGCATGTCTAAATTTGATTCATACACCAAGTTTCTCTAATTTTCATCACTTTTCCTAATTTCTATAATTTTTGCTATTTTTCACCAATTTTCTTAATTTCATCAAGTTTGGCCTAATTTTAATCTTATTAACCCAAAATTTTCAAAGTTTTAGTACATTCTATCATTTTCTCTAATTTCCTCTATTTGTCACTATTTTCCATAATTTCTTAAGTTTAGCATAGTTTTATCAAGTCTGGGCTAATTTCATCAACTTTAGTATAATTTTAGTTTAATTTTCATAATTTCCTTGAGTTTTATTAACTTACATAATTTCTCCAATTTTCGTAATTTCCATTATTTGTCACTAATTTCCTTAATTTTGTAAGTTTGGCATAATTTCATCAAGTTTGGCATAATTTTGTTAAAGTTTGACCTAAATTTACTCTAATTTACATTATTTCCCCAAGTTTTAATAATTTCTATAATTTTTCATAAAAAACTCATTCTCCTTAATTCCACTATTTATCACTAATTTCACCAAGTTTGGTCTTATTTTACCCTAATTTACTCTAATTTTTACAATTTCTTCTAATTCCCTCAATTTATCTAATTTTTCCTACTTATCATTAATTTACCTAATTTCATCAAATTTGGTTTAATTTTACTCTAATTTTACCTTGATTTACTCTAATTTCCCTATTTTATACAATTTATTCCAACTCCCTCAATTTATCTATTTTTCATATTTGTCATTAATTTACCTTATTCTGTTAACTTTGGCCTAATTTTACTTTAATTATACCCTCTTACTGTAATTTCTTCTAATTCTCCTAATTTCCTTAATTTTTTGTATTTGTTACTAATTTCCCTATTTTTATAAGTTTGGCATTCTTTTGTCATGTTTGGCCTAATTTTGTCAAGTTTGGCTTTACTTTACTTTAATTTACATAATTTCTCCACGTTTCACTAATTTCTATGATTTTTTTTATAATTTTCACAATTTTTTTAATTTCCCTATTTTTCACCAATTTCACTAATTTTGTCAAGTTTGATATAATTTAACTTTAGTTTTACCTAACTTACCCTAATTTTCATAATTTCTCTAATTTTCTCCATTTGTCACTAATTTTCCTAATTTTGTCAAGTTTGACCTAATTTAACTCTAATTTCCATAATTTCTCCAAGTTTCATAAATTTCCATAATTTATTTTATTCCCCCAATTTATCATTAACATAATCTATGTATTGACAATTTGGAGAGGTATAATGCATACACGCATGTGTACTATTGATGAAACCAATAATATTTTTAGCATAAGGATGCTATAAATGTAGTTTTGATCATATGCATAAATCAAGTTTCATTTAGAAATGTACGAATATGCTCTTCCATTATATTTTAACTAAAATTCATTCCATAAGTTGGCATACTAAAATTATATCTCACTATGAAAATCCAATTTGTAAAATTATACATTTGTTTGTAAAAACATAATATCAAAACACCCAATGCATGTTGAGTATTAGACCCAATATTAATTGCTAACAATGTGAAGAGCCTAAGAATTGCATTAGGGATAGTTGAATGTCATATCATATAAATCCACCTCCAAAATGTAAATACTACATAATGTGTTGGGAGTGGATCATGAATTAGCCACATCCCATAATCTCATTAACTAGGGGAGTTAGATTTATATTTTACAAAAACACCTCATTAGGAAGTTTAAAATCATCTCTAGACTCTTCCTTATAACTTTTAATCTTAACCTTCCCATTATCTACATATTAATAATTCAAAATTATTGACATCTTACTATAGATCCATGCACCAATGTAACTGCTTTGAACCTCTTCCTCTTCAACACATTTTTCCTTATCATCTTTTGTCATTGACAACCAATCTACATATTCATAAATAGATGATGATGATGATGAATAAATCAAATTTTTATAGTTTAATCCAAATATTGACATACCTGTTACTAAAAAAATAATGAAATGTGAATTAGAAAAAAAAAATTAAGATCAAAATAATAATTATATCAAATGAAAAAAGTTAAGTTTCACTAATTTATTAATTTAAATAGTTTCAATAAAAACATATATATATATATATATATCTCTCTGTGTGTGTGTGTGTGTGTGTGTGACTAAATACCTTAATTTCATCAAGTTTGGCCTAAATTTACTCTATTTTACTCTAATTTGCTTTTATATCTTTAATTTCTACAATTTTTTCTAATTCCCCCAATTTCTCTAATTTTTTGTATTTGTCACTAATTTACTTAATTTCATCAAGCTTGGCCTAATTCTACTATAATTTAATCCAAATTTCCCCAAGTTTCACCAATTTATATTTTTTTTCCTACTTTCCCTAATTTGTTAGTGATTTCTCTAATTATTTAAGTTTGGCATACTTTTATCAAGTTTTCCTTGATTTTGTCAAGTTTGGCCTAATTTTACTTTGATTTCCACAATGTCCTTATGTTTCATTAATTTATGTAATTTTTTATAATTCCCCTAATTTATTTATTTTTACCTTTGTGTCACTAATTTATGTAATTATGTCAATATTGGCCTAATTTCATCAAGTTTGGCCTTTTTTTACTTTAATTTTTTAAATTTTCCAAGTTTCTCTAATTTTCATTATTTTCCATAATTTTTCCAATTTCTATAATTTTTGTTATTTGTCACTAATTTCCCTAATTTCATCAAGTTTGGCCTAATTTTAATCTAATTAACACAAATTTTCTAAAGTTTTAGTAAAGTCTATCATTTACTCTAATTTCCCCTATTTGTCACTAATTTCCATAATTTCTTAAGTTTGGCATAAATTTATCAAATCTAGGCTAATTTCGTCAAGTTTAATATAATTTCAGTCTAATTTCCATAATTTTTGAGTTTGATTAACTTCCATAATTTTCCCAATTTTCTCAATTTACACTATTTGTCACTAATTTCCCTAATTTTGTAAGTTTGGCATAATTTTATCAAAATTTGACCTAATTTTACTCTAATTTACAATATTCTCCCAAGTTTTACTATTTTCCATAATTTTTTATAAATTTTTCAATCTTAGTAATTTCCCTAGTTGTCACTAATTTCATCAAGTTTGGTCTAATTTTACCTTAATTTACTCTAAATTATACAATTTCTTTTAATTCCCTCAATTTATCTAATTTTCCTTGTTTATCATTAATTTATCTAATTTCATCAAGTTTGGTCTAATTTTACACTAAATTTACCGTAATTTACTCTAATTTCTACAATTTCTTTTAAATCAATTTCTCTATTTTTCATATTTTTCATTAATTTACCTTATTATGTTAACTTTGGCCTAATTTTACTCTAATTATACCCTCATTACTATAATTTTCCTAATTTCTTCTTATTCCCCTAATTTCCTTAATTTCTTGTATTTGTTACTAATTTTCCTAATTTTATAAGTTTGATATACTTTTATAATGTTTGTCCTAATTTTATCAAGTTTGGCCAAATTTTCTCCAAGTTTCACTAATTTTTGTAATTTCCACAATTTTTCTAATTTTCTTATTTTTCACTAATTTCTTTAATTTTGTCAAGTTTGATATTTTTTAACTCTAATTTTACCCTAATTTACTCCAATTTTTATAATTTCCTCTAATTCCTCCAGCGTCTGTAATTTTTTCCATTTATCACTAATTTACCTAATTTTGTCAAGTTTGACCTAATTTAACTCTAATTTCCATAATTTCTCCAAGTTTCATAAATTTTTATAATTTCCTTTATTCACCCAGTTTCTCTAATTTTCCTTGTGTGTCATTAATTTATCTAATTTTGTCAAGTTTGACCAAAGTTTTTTATGTTCAACATATTTTTACACCAATTTCCTTGATTCCCCAAGTTTATATAAATTCCATCATTTTCTATAATTTCTATAATTTTTCCTATTCTCACTAATCTCCATAATTTCCTCAAATTTGGATTAATTTTAATCTAATTTAATCTAATTTACCTAACTTCTATAATTTATATAAACACATAAATTTAGTCATTAAAGTGTTTGACAATATTTATTCTTGACATATTTACATTATTTGGTCTATTCACCATTTTGTTAACTCATAATCTATAAGAGAGTCTTCATTGTCATATAAACACTACAAATACTATACACACATCCCTATTTCAGCCACATTCATCCCTATTCAACTTATAATCTCTTGTTAAACCTATCCCAATAGTCTTTGGTCTTCTAGACCAGTCCACATTAGGTTGGATAATGCTACATATTGGCCTTATCCATTAGTGCAGCTTTGTCCCCCAGACTCCAATGATCACATTTTGAAATTGAGATGTTTCACAATGGCTCTCTTGTGCATCTTATAAATCTAGTTATCAAAATTATTTCAAATATTTCCCTATAAAAGCACGTTAAGGCAAACACTTGGTATATCTAGCAATCACTTGTAAATTCTACTACACATTGAATAAAAGAACATTATTTATTCTAATTTCAATTCTATAACATTCTAACAGTCATAGGCCAAGTCTAAATATTTTTTATTATAGGTCAAGGGCATCCATTATTAATCATATCAATCATTCTTCTATCTATAGTCATATAGTTACACAAGCATGAATAACAAAATCATCCTAGGAGGGATAACTACATAAGATTGAGGCCTATTTTGGCTAGGTAAAAAACACTCAGATTACATAGATTTTTTTAGGATAATTCAACTATTCCCCTTACCCATTCCCCATTTTATATTTGATATCTATCTTATTTATTATGTAGGAATAAGAGTTTATCTTTTACAGGTCTTCCACACATCACATCGACACTATTTATGATGAATTTGAATTAATATTAAAATTAACCCTAATTTATATAAATGGAATTGAATAAAGTAGGGTACTATAAATATAATTTTAAATAATAGACTGATGATAAATAACTAAAATTGACAAAGAAAAATAGAAACAAACAAGGCTAAACTATGAAAAAGAGAGATGAACTTAGCTTTTTGAGTCATTAGTTGATTGAACAAGAAAATAAAATGTAGGACAAATATAATCTAGAAAACCTAGAAACATTTCAAGAGATGAGCTTGAGTGTCCTCAAGAATAGGAATGGCTAGTAGAGGACATGATTGACTACCGCTATTGTCCCTATTGGTTGATCTTATTGTTTCATAGGAAATTAGAACTTTTAGAATAATTGGGTGTGATAGTGAAAATTAGGTCTTCTTCTTTGATTTCATCATTAGAACTATGCAAAGAATTGATGTATGCTTTATTAAAGTTTAAAATGCTTGATTTATGCCATAAGGAGATAAAAAAATGTGAAAGAGTAAAAATATGTTAACAATTAGAGTTGTGCTATACCTTAACACCCCACTGTGTTGAGCACTACCTATATACCAATACTTCAAAGAGAGATCAAACCTCTATGTAATTATCCCACCTAAGTGCTTTGTGAAATTGTGCTCCTTTGACTTTATGAATGCATCTAAAATTGTATTTAATAATTGATTATGTGGGATTAGGGTTGCATAAAGTTGGCTCGAGACTTGGTTGAGGATTACATGAAGTGCTTGGAAACTATTTTGGGAAGAATAGGGAAATTTTACTCAATGTACACTTGTGTTAATAATCCTTGTGAATTAAAATTTATAGTTATGTAATAAGTGATTCAATTTTATATTTATAGCAATCTCATCAAGATGACATGTTAGGAAGCTTAAAAATAGGAAGGCTGACCTTATGGAGGGTTTCATTTGAAAATATGACCATTGGCAAGAAATGGATAAAATTATTAGATAAGGATAAGATCAATTATTATTATTTGGATTGATACTATGTTTTAATTATCCCCCAACCATATATAATTGATATAAAAAACTAGCCAACATACAAAAGCATAGCTAAAACCCAAAACTAGTAAGGCTAAATTTTAGTGGCAAGACAGATAAAATCTAAAAAACACTATAAAGTTAATGACCAATAAAAAGGGAATAAAAACCCCAGTGAGGCCCAAAGGCCAACCAACAAAAAATGGAATACAAAAAACCAAAAAAAGAGACATCAAAAAACACCATTCACTTACTCAAAGTGAAACCATGTCATCTAAGTCATCGATGAAAATAATTTTCTTGACTTTGGATGCCATGACAGAGGCCTCACCTTTTATAGAGTACTTGAATTGTTTAATATTTACCTTGCACCCACCTATAGATATTTCTATTTTATTACTAGCTAACTTGCCCTGCATCATCTTTGATGTGACCCTTCTTGGTAATTTTAGGAGACAGTATGGAGCTAAAATCTCACCCTGAGTTACCTACTTTGCCAAAAATTTAACTACCTCCACCCTTTCATTGTTATGTCTACTCTCAATGAGTGATTTATATCATTGGGATTTTGATGTGTGTCATGGGTGGTAGAGACCAATTTCCCCTCTAAAAAATCATAAATACAAACCTTTTGATGAAGTTATTCAACAAAACTTACCAAGATAAAGTAGCGAGTCTCTAACGTGTGAAAAGCTAAAACAAGGATTAGATTAGTTCCATCCATACTGGTGAAAGGTAGTTTGGGTAGGGGACCCAAATCACATTTTGTAATGTTCTACAGATGGTTGTGTTGATGCTCTATTTTGATGAAAAATGAAACTAGATTTAAAACCACTTCAACATCAAAAAGTAGAGTCATAAGGTTTAAAGCAAACACATATGCCACTTGTAAGTTGACATGACTATGGATGCCCTATTCTAGGTATTCATTTCCCAAAACCAAATAAATTCCCTGGAATAGTTCCTTGGTTAGTACCCAAAAAATATTCTTAAGTCTCATTTGAGATATCCACCCTTAAAAGCCATCTCTTGGATAAAGCTGACACCATAAATTGTAGGAGTAGCCAAAGTAAGTTCAACCCCATGATCAATGGTGAAAGTCTAAAAGCACTATGGAGAAGTAGCTTGTAGCCCCAGTAGAAATCCAAAAGAATACAATCCACCATTCAACATAAGGAGATCATGCCAAATTAAAGCCAATAAATTATATTAGATGCCATCATAAAAACATCGTGAGACACACATGCTGTGAGAGCACCATAGAACAAGACAATAAGCTTGCATTATTAAAAATTATGGTGTAAGTTGTGCCATGAAGATAATCATTAAAAATTATCAATGCAAGAGTTTTAGCACAAATATTATCCCAACCATGAAATTCACTGGCCAAATTTAAAACCAACTAGATAGAAAATAGAGATTTATAGATAGTTTAAACTTCCTATTTTTTTTGAATTTATTTTTTAGTTTTTATTAATAACAAAATAAACTAAAATAAAATATATTTTAAATTCCCAAGTTGATGAAGGCCAAGGAAGGAAAATCTTCCCAAGTTTTACGTAGATTATCTATTTTACTTGTTTTAAGTTGGTCAATGCCATAATTGGCCAAGAAATTGATAATATCTGTAGCTTCTTGGTAGAAATGCTTAGAATTCAAGGAGGAAAAAATATTCGACCAATTTTAGACACTAGATAATATATTTTTAAGTTTCCAATATTTGGTAGTTTGTTTTTGAAATGTAAAAATAATAATCTGGGAGTCCCTTTCAATGATAAGCTAATCAATATTTCACTGTATTTCAAGATTAATGCAAGTAAGTAGAGCCTACACTTATGATTCATTGATAGTGTCATCTTAAATTTTCTTGGACATGCCCTAATCAAAGATCCACTACAATCTCAAATGATACAACCTACCACTGACTCACATAGATTTCCTCTAGAGGCACAATCAAAATTCAAATTAAACCACCCTGATGGTGGAGTCCAAGAGATATTATCCTTTCTTAAGTTTTTACTAGAGATTACCATTGAACCATTAATGGGTGATAAGATTTATTGTTTTTGTTGTCCATTTTATTTAATTTTATCCCCTAAGAAAATATGTTGGGATTTAGGTCTAGTCTAAAGCATACATATGCATATGGTGTCTTTAGAAATCATAACATTTTTATGCATGATAGATGATAGTTAAAAGATAGAATAGGTCTTCTCTTATGCTTCAGATAGGTAAAAATAATGAAATAAATTTCAATTAAATGCAAAAGTTAATTATAGATAAAATTAGGTGAAATATGCATACTTAGATTGTTATTGCTTGCACAACATGCCCCATTTTTAGTTTACAAATGGGGACCCTCGTTTTACTCTAAAGTCTAATTTTATATCTTTTAGGATTTTATTGTGGTTGATTGGTTCAAATCAATCTTCTTAGAAATATAATAGATGATTAGTTATAAGTGATCAAATGGGTTTACTTTAATGTCTTTGTATTTCTTTAGTTCAGTCCAAGCTTTCACCTAGGAATGTATTCATTTAAACATCTAAATTTACATAATTATAATAATTCTATTCATTTACTTATGTTTTGAAACATATTTTACAATTTCATTTAGAATATTTGACCTTAGGTTTATGTAAATTATCTGACTATTCTAGAGTTTTCTACCTCTTTTCCTGAATAATTTTCTTCCATTTCTAATTTAATTTCAATCTAATGACTAAATGTTTATAAGGTTTTAATTTTTTACTTAGTTGCTTCTCATAAAAATAGATGAAATTGGATTTGGAATCAATACAATGACCAGGTTATTACATAGTTTCTAGTTTATACTTAGTCATTTTATGAATTTTAGCTTAGTCATTTGTTTTCAAATAGTTAGCCATTTGTTTTCAAATGTTTACCTGTTGGTTTTTTTAAACCAAAGTCACTAACTTTGCCTTTTAATATTATTCCTGTAGGTACCCAAAGGGATTAGTCAAAGGTTTTAAATGAAGGAGAGTTTATAAAAATCCTAAAGACTTCATGAAATTCGGTTAAGTCTTTTACTCTTTGAGAAAAATGTCGTGATTTTATCAAAACTTTTTTTTGAAAGTAGGACACTTCAGAACAAAATTCATGAAAACAATTTTCATGAAGACTAAGGCTTGGGTTTTTAAAAGTTAAAAAATTTATGCATCCAAAATTTAAAAATACTTGGGTCTATATAAAAAGTGTTGTGACAACAAAATTCACAAAAATAGTCCAAAGCAAAAGTTGTGAAGATCAGGAAAAAGCAAAAGTCACAAAGAAGGGAAAAAAGGTTTGAAATTTCACAAGAATTGTGTTGAAATTTTTATACAAGTGAGAGTTTATAAAAGTTCTAATAAAAAATCATGAAGGTGAACCCTATGAAGACTTAAATTGAAATTCACACAAAGTTGTGGAAGGGCAAAAACTTGAAAACATAGAAGTTCTGAGGCATTAATATGTTGAGCTAAAAGTTAATCCTTTTATAGTCTTGAGGCCCCATGAAGATGCCATATAGAAGCTTTCCAGAACCCAAGAACCATGGTAGGGTGGAACCATTGAAGTCTAGGAGTATGGAACCATTACACCATAAGCTAAAATATCAAGTGATTAGGAGAACAAAAAGAGGACTCATGGTTGTGGATATGATGAAAACAAGTGGTAGATCTAGAACTCATATAAGTTATCAAGATGTCAAGTGGAAAAATTAGAGCTCAACCCAACTAGGAAGTTCCATGTCAACTAAAGATAAAGTGGTTAGTATCCTATCCCTAACATAGTTGTATATATCTTAGGAGATCCTGATTAAGTAGAAAGCTACCACATGTTATAGATGTCAAACACATTAGTCTCCCAGAGATGAAATAGATTTTAAGGCTTGGGAGAGCTTGATGTAACCAAAAATTTCCATGCAAATAGAGATGTCAAATCTTAGGAGATATTGGTGTATCATAGAGTGCCACATGATAGATCCATACATATTGACAGGTAGGGCCCTCAAGACCTTAGGATGATTATAATCAAGCATAGGTGTAATTTTATAGGCTAATCAAAAGATGCCACATGTACCTAATTGGAAATTCACCCTCCCTAGTGTATAAGAGTAGAGTTATAGATCATGACTAAGTTTTGACATGTGGTAGTAAAAAGATAAGATCTCATGTGCCGAAAAGGACATATAGACATCATGTGGTAGCTTCTCAAAACTGAAAAATATAACTAAAAAGCACTCCATTATGTCAAACATGTTAGTATCCTAGTTATAACATAAATTTTAGAGCCTAGGAGAGCTTGATATAATGCAACTTGTCTTTAGTTGGTGTTGTTCTAATTCTAGCTCAATTGAAGATTGGTTCTATGGGATTCACTTAGTCAGATAACTCTGGGTTAATTTATAATTACAATAGGTATTTTTATCTCTTTATTCATAATATTTTACTCTTTTTTTAAAGATGAAGTTAATCTATGAACTTATAAATCTAACTTTAATTATTTATCTTAATTGATTTTATATAGATGTATCAAAGTTTATCATCATTATTACATTGTTGCATTCTTACACATGATAAACTAATGAGGGAAATTAGGTTGGGTTAGGAATTAAATCTTATAAGATTAATTTATTTTAGAGGCATGAACTTGAAAAATTATCCAAAGTAAAGTCCATGGTCTCCTTGTAAACCCTTTAATCAGAGTTAACTATGCCTTAAATCATTAAAATGGGCCACTGACATGGAATAGTTCACATCAACCAACTAGGTAAAGACCGATATACCAAGACTTGGTACATTTAGACCTTGGAGAAGTGTTTTATTCATGATATCTCCATCCTTTAAGGAGAGGCAAGGGATCAACAACCCCTTGCCTAGTTGTTGGCTATGTCAGAATGCACATCAACATGCTTCTGGTGCTAGTAGGAGGACTAGAACCACAATTTGAATTCATTAGTCAAAAGCTTAAGATAAGGCATTTCATAAGCCTTCTATTCCATTAAGATAAAATTTATCTTAATATATAGAGTATAATGATTAATACCCTATCAAAGTATGTTGGGGATAACTTAGAGCTCTTATAACTCACTGACTATAGAATAATAAAATAAAGAGATAAAAAAGGGAAAGAAAGAGTCAAACCTATCTTATCACCTGGTAGTTCATTGATAACTACATATGCCCCTTTTTTAACCCATTAATCATACCCTAATCTTTACAAATGGCCAAAATGTCTTGGCTTGGACAAAGAGGCTATTATCTTATGGTTGTCCTAGGTATGGCTCATAATCTACCCAAGAATCTAGATAAGTTTTGTCCTAATTTCATAATGGGAGGCATCCAAACAACATAAGAACATATTCAAGCCTTTAAAGATGCCTTGATAAGAATCTAAGTCCAACATGAGGATGTTTCCCTACTCCTCATGGAAAACAACATATGCTTGGTATATTGGATTAGCAAATGGGTCTATTACTACTTGGAATGGGTTAGAAACTATAATTGTAAACCATTTCAGACTCCCCATTGACCCTATTGTACTATATCATCAATTTTTATCTTTTAAAAGGGAATAAATGAGCTTATGAGTATGTTTAATGCTTAATTTCATAATCTATACCAGCTTATGAAGGATCCTTACTCTCAGACTAAAGGAACAACCATATAAAACTACTTTAGGGCTCTAGATTTGATGAATTTAATGTTCCTTAAGAGAAACCCAAAATCTTTAGCATCATTATCTTTTTCCTATAATGAAACTATTAACATTAAACAATAGATGGTTCTACAAGGCTATGGAGTTGGCCCTTTACCCTCATTGGATCAACTGGGTGCATACAACCAAATACCAATGATTAATCAAGCTTGATAACACCATACACCTTTGATAAATATTATCTCATGATACCTATATACAAACCTTAATCTAGTTTATAATTTGACTCCAATGAATTATTTGCCTAATAGTCTACCTTATGTGCCCCCCAACCATGTATTATTCTAGTTGAATAACCAAAAATTGATCCTAATAGCATATAATGATGTCATTGCTATATCAAGCACAAGTGGGTATGTTGCATCTGGTAACACTCAACAAGCATTTCCATCCTTCTTGAGACCCAAGAATATGCTAGGAATGCTCACACCCATGCACCTATAGATAACCCATAACCTCAAGTAGAATACCAACCTAGTGATAACATGGATCCTTGAGTGAGTAGTTTGAAATTGTTGTTTCAGAAGCTATCTAATGATATGACCAACCTTCATAGGTAGGGACATCAAAATTCTAATCATAGTTTTAATAACCAATCTCAGGGTAGGAATTTCAATTTCCAAAGACCCAATAGGCAATGGAATTCCTGAACTAATAATGGAAATGTGCCCATTCCCATTGATGATGGAAAATAGAGTAATAATGATCCTCATTCCATGAATTTCATAGACTTGGCCTTAAACACTTGGTGTAGATTACATAATACCATAAACCATGCAAAAAATAACTGCACAAAATTCATAACTACCTCAAACATCTTCCAAAAGGTGGATAATATGGAGATCATGCCTACTCCTGATGATAATAAAAATCAATAAGGAGGGAAACCATACATGAACTTTGTATTAGAGACTTAAAGATTTCCATTTGAAGATGAAAATGAGCTTGAGGATAACCTAGAGGAGCTCCATGCTTTTAGATAGGTCTAGAGAGGGAAAAATTACCAACTGAGGAGTAAGCTAGCCAACCCATTGACCATCTCTGCTTCTCCAAATAACACTTAAGCTCCACTTGATGTGAATTCAGGTAATAATCCTCCTCCACCCAAATGACCTCCAACCTCTTATCCACCCCAAAATACCACTACATATAACCCAAATAATAAATAACTAGATAAGACCAAACTTAGTTATGCTATTATCAAAGATCTTAAGAAAACTAAAGCCAATATAACTAATTTTTGAGTTGCTTCAGATTTATAATCAAAGAGAATTACTTTTGAAAGAGTTTTATAGTAATAAAGGGAAGGAATCCACTAGTGTTTCTCATGCACATGTTACTCTCTATAAGGAGAAGACATAAAATCTTCCTTTCCTCTTAACAATTAGTATATTCAGAAAAAAATTACATAACTATTTGATTGATTTAGGTGCCTTGGTGAATGTCATGAATTATGACATCTAACAATATTTGGGCTTGACACCAATGAAGTCAAACTAAAATGTTGTCCAATTGGATAAAATAGAGGTAAAGATAGTTGGAGAGACGAACAATGTCCGTATGTAATTAGCTTATGATCCAAGGATTCAACAAATCATCAACATCCAAGTGATGGATATCCTAGATGATTACACCATGCTATTGAGTTAGGAATGGTCAAGGACTCTGAATAGATACATGAAAAATGATTTCATCCACATGTAGATACCTTGGCATGTTTTTCCAAACCAAATCAGGATAGAATGAGAACCAAGGTGGTTCATAGGATTATTAAGTATAATAAAACAAATGAGATCCTCTATAAGAAATCTGAAATGGGAGTGTATTTGTTGAACAAAGAGGAAGGATTTTGTAACACCCTCTATATTAACATGCTAAATGTGTAGTCACGCCCAAATATGCAAGAGTTGGATCTAATGGATGAAGAAGGCTTATTGAAGCACCTAAGTTAGTATCCTTTCTAGATATTTCTCTTACATGTGATAACCTAAGACATGGTAAATCAAACATAAGTGAAGAATGTTTGTGTTCTTTATAAATAAATCAAAGATGTGGCATGATTAGGAATGATGGTTTGAAGTTAACTATTCATTAAGAGGTAAAAATTTTAGTGACACTACCCATACCCAAGATACCAATCCTAACAATAGTATCAAACTTATGGATGTTGAAATTTGATGGTTCAAAGTCTAAAAATGGGTGCAGTGTGGGATTGGAATTGATTACTCTAAGAGGGAAGTATTATCTAACAACCTACCATCTGTAGTTCACTTTCACTAATAATGTGATCAAATATGAAGCATTGGTCCATGGTCTCCTATTCACCCTTAGAAAGAAATTAAAGACTATCAAAGTATTGGGTGACTTTGAATTGGTAGTTAGACATGTGAGAATCCAATATTATTGCAATGATAAACACTTGTCTAGTTATCGTAACAAGGTCTAGAACTTGATCAAAGAATTTGATTCCTTTGGCATTCAAATGTTACCTAGAGAAAATAATTTTATAGTAGATGTGTTATTCACTACTATGAGTACCTTGAAACTTGTTGCCATTCAAGAATGATGAGGTTCTTAGTAGAGCTAGTCTCTACCCCTGTAGTCTCATACAACATTAATGATATCCAAGTATTTAATGATGACCACCATATACTAGAATTCATCACCAATGCTGAAGTGTTCATGGATCAAATCATTGATGAGGATGGTCAAGAAGACTTAAAATAAGATGAGTATGAGATGATGAACCTAAAAACAAATAACATACCCAAATGAATGATCTCACTTGAAATGTTATTTTATATAGACTATCATGAGAATGAGAAGGATTCCACTCATATCAGAGGTATGTGAAATGATCCGTGTAACCTAGGAGGTGCAAATGAAGTGAAGAATGTGATTTGAGGTACCACTTGTACCCTATAAGATAAATGAGATTTTTCACAAACTCTAAAAGAATTTAGGGATGTAATAACATGGGATTATTAAGATTTCAAGGTCTTAAACACTTCCATTTTGACACACAATATACCCCTCAAGCTTGGAGTCAAGATATTTAGACAAAGACAAAGGCCTATAAATCTATTTTTAGAGCCCTTAATTTTTAAATAATTACAAAAATTGATGGCATCAAGGATCATCTTTTTGTTAAGACATTCTACATGGGTAGCAAACTTGACACTAGTGAGGAAAAAGAATGGGGAGATTAGACTGTGTGTTGATTTATGTAACTTCAAAAAAGCTTCAAAAAAAGATAAATGCCCCTTACCTTCATTGGATGAAGTGTTATAGATTGTAAACAATGCCCAAATGATGCCATTGCTTGATGGGTATTTAGGCTAAAATTAAGTGATAGTCAATTATGAAGATAAAATCAAGATAAATTTCACTACCAAGTGGGCCACCTATGCATATAAAAGGATGTCTTTAGGATTGATTAATGTAGGTGTCAAATTTCATAGGGATATGGATATTACATTAAAGGACTTAATGGGTGAGTGAATAGTCATAAATATGGATGATCTTATAGTCTTCTCCAAAAGGAGATAATATCATATAAAGGATTTGAGTAAAGTTTTGCAGAGATGTAGAGACCATGGGATTTCATTAAATCCCAAGAAATGTATATTCAGGGTGATTAAAGGTAGATTACTGGGCCATGTTTTCTATGAGAGGGTAATATATATAAATCTTGAAAAGGTGGAGGTGATCTTAAAAATATTGCAACCCAACACTAATAAAGAATTGAAGAGTTTCTTCAAAAAATGCAACTTCGTAAGAAAATTTATCTCATATTTTGCTAAGATAATCAAACTACTTAATATAATGATAAAGAAAGACATAAAGGTTAATTGTAATAATGAATAAAATATGGATTTCAACTAAATCAAGGATTCCATTTCCCATACTCATTAGCCCAGACTACACATAGCCCTTTTACCCTTACTCATTTTCCTCAAAGCATTCTATGGATACCATGTTAAACATAGGAGAAGGAGTTGGGAGATAAAAGGTTGGTGTCTTTCATGAGTATCCCAATAAGGAATACTAAACTCAGACATTCCACACTTGATAAATAAGCCTTTATTTTGATGAAGGATGTTAAAAAGTTTGGGCATTACATTTTATGTATCAAGGTGTTTGTTATGGTATCTGATCTAGTCATGAAGGCCCTACTGATGCAAAATGAATTGGGATAAGTGTGTGGTAAATAGATGACCATTATTTATGATTTCCACCTAGAGATATAGTAAATGAAAATTATTAGAGGGAAAAGAATCTATAAAGACATCATCAAGGTAGATCCCCAAATCATATGTCAATAGTAATTAGTGCATGACATCATAAATGGTGATTGGTACATAGATATAGTTAGATATTTTTTGAATAATGAGTGTCCAAAGAACCTAAATTACATGTAGAATAGGGAACTATGCTTAATAATTAGTCATTTCTTGATCAAAGATTGCATTCTATTCAGAAGAAACCATGAAGGCATATATTTGAGTTGCCTAAATAAAGAGGAAGCAACTGAAGTACTCAGAGATTTCCATGAGAAATATGAGACTAGGCATGGTTCATAAATTACTACCACTCATAAAATACTATAGGAAGGATATTATTGGCCACATATTTTCAAGGATGCTCATCTACATGAAAAGCATTACCACACCTGCCAAGTTGTTGCACCTCATGAACACACCTCAACTATGCCACTATTACCGATCATCAAAAACTGGGCCTTTGTTAAATAGGGATTAGAATTCATGGGGGCAATTAATTATAATTATTATACTAGCCATAAGTTAATCATTATAATGATGCATTACTATACTCATTGAGATAAAGCCTAAACATTTTATAATTGCACCACAAATGTATTCATTCAATTCTTGGAGGAGCACATTGCTACAATGCTTGATATGCCCACCACACTGGCATGTGATAATGTCCATTCTTTCTCATCCTTAAAATTACTTAAATGGGCTTATTATCATTAAGTAACTCTTAAATTTTTTCAAATCATTATCCATAAGGTAATGGGTTGATTGAATCAAAAAATAAGAATTTTTTGAATGTAATTAAGAAAAATTTAAGAAGAAACCCAAGGGATTGGCATAATATGCTTATATTTGATTTGTGGTCTAATAGCACTAGGATCAAGTATTATTTAGGGAGGAAAAAATCCTATCTTCGCAACTAATCTAAAGATCCCTACCTTGTTTTTCACTAAAGAGTACCTAAAAACTAATGATCTAATAGAGGCCCACCTCTTAAACCTCGTGTAATTAAAATAAAAATGAGATGCATCCTTACTATACTTCAATAGACATCAAGAGGTAGTCAAATGATGGTTTTATATAAGGGAAAAAGTGAAGGGCTTATAGATCTCAGATTTGGTCCTCTTATGGGATAGGGTTTATGAACAAAAGGACAACATGGAAACTTTGATACATCATGGCTCGATCCATATCAAATCTCTAAAATCCTAGGTGTGAATGACTTCCACCTAAGATGTTTTAATAGTGAGGATGTTCTATTACTTATCAATGGAAAATTACTCAAGCATTATTTCTAATCTTCAATGGCATGGAAGCCCCTATAGAGGATTTATATTTTACATTCTATTTTTATTTCTTGTCCCTTGTTTGTTAGCTTAGGTTTCCTTTTATTTGTTTTATGTTTCTCTTCCTTATTAGGTTTGCCCCAACTATTTTTTGCCATATGGTCCCCCTTGTTAATCAAATAAATGAAATGAAAGGTTGTAAATATAATAGAGATGGCACTCAAAGAACCTAATTGTAATTCCACTCAAAAATATTATGTGAATTATTATTGTTGCTTTGTTCATTTCCTAAATTCTAAAGGCCAATGCTTCATAACGAAACTTGTGAATTTTAGAACACACATTTTCTTGTTTGAAGACATCTAATGCACTTCAAGAAATATCTAAATAAAAACATAGTATTACTTCAATTCTTATTCATTTTGAGTCATCATGAACTTGATAATTTAATTTTACATGTGGCTTGGTACCCAACACTTTATGTCTGAAATTGTAAAATCTCTTTTCAAAAGAATTGAGTTAAAATGTAAAATCTATAATTCTCCTCATAAGGCTTATCTTGATAGCCTCCAACAAAGTATTTATATCTTGGTTGGTAATGGATCAAGGCTTTTGGAAGGGACTATAGGTATTTATATTAGGGATATAAATGCTTGGATGGTAGTAGAGCAATGCCCACACCCCTTCCCCCCAAGCTAAATTATAAAACTTTTTTACTTCAATAGTTCTAGCCTTATGCAAATCTAAATCACTATGTGTGAATGAAAAATAAATGAATCAATCACTTAATCACCCACATAGATGGTTTTGGTAGGATTATAGCTTAGTATTCCACTCATTCTTATAAACTTTAGTGCCTTTAAATTCTTATTTGTTCTATGTGATATCTTATAGCTAATGCTTTTTATTTTTGTGAAATCAGAGATTATGGATTCTTGAAATACTCAAGAGTATTTCCTAGTAGGAATCACCATTTGTTATTTCTTACACACCATGCCCTATTTTTAGTCTAAAAATGAGGACCATATTTTTTCTATGATTTATGTTCTTATACCTCTCAGGAGTTCATTATGGGTGATTGGTCTAAATCGGCCTTCTTGGTAATCTACTAGATGATTACAAATGATTGAATGGGTTTACTTTAATTTATTTACATTTCTTCAGTTCAGTCCAAGCTTTCACCTAGGAATATATTCATTTAAATATCTAAATTTACATATTTCTACTAAGTCTCTGTCTATTCATTTGCTTGTGTTTTGAAACATATTTTAAAGCTTCCTTTTAAACTATTTCACCTTATGTTTATGCAAATTATTTGACTATTCTATAATTTCTACCTCTTTTTATTAATAATTTTAGTTTATTTATGCTTTAATTTCAATCTGAATGACTAAACATTAATAAGGTTTTACTTTTTAACTTAGTCACTTCTCATAAAAATGGACAAAATTAGCTTTGGAATCAAGAAAATGACTAAGTCATTACAAAGTTTCTAGTTTATACTTTGTCATTTTTTAGCTTTTGCCTTAGCCATTTATTTTCAAATAGTTAGCCATTTGTTTTTAATTAGTTATCCATTTGTTTTTACTTAGTTATCTATTTGTTTTCAAATACTTATCCATCTGTTTTCAAATGCTTAGCTGTTAGTTTTTTTTTACCAAAGTCACTAACTATGCCTTTTCATATTGTGCCCACAGGTACCCAAAGGGAGTAGTCAAAGGTTTTACATGAAGGAGAGTTTACAAAAAACATAAAAACTTTATGAGATTTGGCTAAGTATTTTACTCTTTGATAAAAATGTTGTAATTTTGTAAGAAATTTTTTCTGAAAGTAGGGATCTTCAAAACAAAAGTTGTGAAAGTGATTTTCATGAAGACTAAGACTTGCGTATTCAAAAATCAAAACTTTTGCACATCCAAAAGCTGTGAAGACTTGGGTCACCTAAAAAAGTGTTAAGAAAATAAACTTCATAAAAATAGTTCAAAGTAAAAGTTGTGAACATTAGGAAGAAGCAAAAGTTATGAAGAAGGGAAAAGAGGCTCGTACTTTTGAAAGAATTATGTCAATTTTTTTGCACGAGTGAGAGTTTAAAAAAGTTTCAAACAAAATTTCCAAATAAAAGTTGTGAGAAAAATTTAGGAAGGTAAAACTTCTAAATACTTAAAACAAAAAGTCATGCAGAGGCATAGTAGGGTGGAAACTCAAAAGTGCAAAAGCTTAAGGGAATTAAGATGTTGAGATAAAAGTTAATCCTTCTATGGTCCTATGGCCTTGAGAAGATGCCATGTGGAAGCTTCCTAAAACCCTAAAATCATGTCAGGGTAGAGCCATTAAAGCCCAAGAGCATGGAATCATTATACTGTAAGATAAAAGATCAAGTGAAAAAGAGAACAAAAAGGGGCCATGTGGCCATGGATATAATGAAAATAAGTGGTAAAATTGGAACATACAAAATCTAATGAGATACTAAGTGGAAAAATTAGATCCTAATTTAACTAGGAAGTACCACATCAATTAAAGGCAAAGTGGTCAATCTCCCAACCTTGATAGAGATGTCAGAGCCTGGGAGAGCCTGATTGAGTGGAAAGATACCACATGTCTTAGATGTTAGATGTGTTACTCTCCTAGAGATGATAGAGATGTCAGGGCTTGGGAGAACCTAATGCAACCAAGAAACACTACATGGATAGAGATGTCAGAGCCCAAGAGAGCCCAGTGTATCATAGAGTACCACATGCAGATTTATACACATTAATAGGTAGGGCCTTCAAGGCCTCAAGATGATCACAATGAAACATATGTGGAGTTTTAGAGGCTAATCAAAGGACACCACATGTCCACAATTAAAAATTCACCATCCCAAGTGTGTAAGAGTAGAGAATTTGATTGTGCCTAGATGTCAACATGTGGAAATAAAAATCCAAAAGCTCAAGTGTTTGAGAGGACATACAAACACTACTTGGTGGCTTATTCAAACCTCAAAATCCAACCAAAAATCACTCCCTTGTGTTAGAAATGTGAGTATACCAATCCTAACATAAATGTTAGAGCCTAAGAGAGTTCAATATAGTGAAAGAATGCCATGTAACCTATTGTTAGAGTAGTTAGTCTTCATGGCTTAATAGAGACGTTAGCCCCTAGGAGAGCCTGATGTATCATGGTACAACATGTGGTATAACTACGAATATTATCAGGTGGATTCCAAAGGTCCCATAAAGCTTAGAATGAATTATAGGTGAGGATCAAAGGTCAATGAGCAAAGGACACATTGTCTATGCATCCAACAAGGTATGAGCCTTAATTTAACAACCTACCTAACCTTCAAAATTGTCAACTTGTTAAGAATAGAATACACATTCAAATTGATTTACATAATCAAATCACTTTCCAACTAAATAATGAGAAGGTGGGAATCGTTAGCATGACCTACACATCAATATTAAGCATGAAGCATAAAGGATAAAATATATGCCTTAAAGAGGCATGGATCTAACTACACAAGACATGGGTGGCTGACCATCTTAATAGAATTCCCCCATAGGTTCTCATTATTTATTTGGTCCAACATGGTTCCTGATATTTTCATGATGCAATTGAGTGGAATTTATTCCCAAACAACCTCAAATGGGTAGGCCACATTGATTATTAATTCTACTACCCCATTAGTGGTTGAATTTAAATTTGAATTTGCATTTAAACTCCTTAGGCCTGGGTGAATATATAAGAATAAATCTTATTCCATAATAAGGTTTGGCTCTTTGTGGACTGTGAAAGGAGGCATATAAAACCAAACTTTTTCTTGATTTTTTAAAAGGATAATCTGTTTCCTTTTCCTCTTTTATTCTTGTTGTTACATATCTATTTTTTAAGTCTTTAAAGATTGTATGAATTCTAAGATATCGTTAATCGAAGGGAAGAATATTGATAATTGGAAGACTATTAAGTTTGTGTGGTCATTCTCTACATATTTTTATGGTATTTATGTCCTTTATTAGAATCATTCTCCCTTAGACTTTGGTACTATCTTTAGTTGAATTTGTGCTAAGTCTAGCTCAACTAAAGATTGGGTTTATGGGATTTACTTAGTCATATAACTCCAAGTTTATTTGTGCTTACAATAGGTTTTTTAACTCTTTATCCCTAATCTTTTACTCTTTTTATTTATGATCAAGTTAATATAGGACCTTAGCAATCTAAATTTAACTATTTATCTTGTTTGATTATATATATGTGTGTGTGTGTGTGTGTGTGTGTGTGTGTGTGTGTGTGTGTATGTATGTATAAAAGTTTATCATCATTATTACATTGTTACATTCTTAGACATGATAAACTAATGAGGGAAATTATCTTGGATTAAGAAATAAATATTAGAAGTCTGATTTATTTTGGAGGCTAAAATAGGTAAACTTATCCCAAGTGAAGTGTGTGGTCTCCTTTTGAACCCCTTAGTCAGAGTTAATTATGCCTCAAATCATTAAAATGGTCCCCTTACATGGAATAGTTCACATCAGCCAAATAGGTGAAGACAAATATTCCAAGTCCTAGTGTATTTAGACCTTAGGGAGGTATTTTATTAGTGGGATCTCCCTCCTTTTAGGAGAGGATAGGGATTAAAAAACCCTTGCCTAATTATTGGCTATGTCAAAACATGCATCAACATAAGTATTCATGACCAAATTTAGGTAATTACATTTGCCCCCCCCTTTAGTTTAGATTTGAAATTATTAGATTAAAGGATAATTATACCTTAGTGTGTAAGACACACTTTATCTTTGAGTTTCATACTTAAATAATTCAAGGCATCGTACAGTTTGAAAAATGCATGAAGTAGTTATTTCATTATTTTAAAAATTGAAAATTGAAAACTTGAATTTGAAAATTTGAAACTTTGATTAAACCTTGATAATATGTAATTTGTAATTGTTTAACCCTAAAAATATAGACTTGGGGTATCTAGGGTTAAGAATATAGAAATGAATAAACACAAGGATGATAAAACAAATCTATAGCATACCAATTGTTTATGAAAATTAGATATAACCTAGATTGAATTTATTGTACTAAGATATGCCAAAAATGGAAAGTACAACTATGATAGATATTGTAATGATAATTAAAACAAGTACTTAACTGACTCTAATGCTAATATAGATATGAATCTAGAAAAGATAGGATCAAACTAGAAGAGTATTCTAAAATAGTGACCAAATTATAGATTTAGCACCTTTGTAGCTTAAAACACTTGCATCAGCCTAGGACAATTATGTCAAAGCTAGTTTCTAGGTCAAATGTAGGTGTTATATGTGAAATACCCATTAGAATAGGATGCAACCACTTGGATTTTTATGGTTTTTTTCATAATATTCACTCTAGTATAATTAGATTTAGGTCATGGATTTTCACACCTTGTCTAATAAAAAAACCCTAGTCCTTACTCCTCATAGTGACTATGGAAAAAAATGGTTTAGTGTGCATACAGTGTCAAGCTACCCTAAACACCCCTACCTACATAGCCAATACTTTGAATAGGGCCTCATAATTATGTCGTTATCTCCTACATGTTAACTTGTGTGTGAATCATGTAATGTGATAAGCAAGTACAATAGTGACCTAGATTGTAACCTAGAAAATATAGCTCTTAAATTACTCCTTTAGTAATTTAGACCTATGTATGTGCTATTCTTATAATAATATGAGAATAAGAGAAAATAGTAAAGGTTTTGCTTGATTAAGTGATTTTGATAAGTTGCCTTGGTCTGTGCTAGGTGAGGAATGAAAGAGGGTTGATCTTATATTTTTACCAATCCCTTTGGAGAAATAACTTGCATTAAATCACTTAGGCCATCCATTAGGATATGTTTCATTTATAAATTAGATGAATTTAGGTCATTAGAAATTTGCATTAGAGTAAGAGACCTATGTTGACATAGGTGTTTTTAGGATGCAAGTGTTTAAGGAGAATAAAAATAGGGACATGCTTAGGACTAGAAGAGGCATAAGATAAGTAGATTTTAAGCATTATGGGTAAGATAGAAGGCCTGGATAATCAATATAAGATTTTTTAAACTAAGAGATAGGCCATGGGGTATAAGAGAGAGCAGATGTGAGACTTAGGGAAGTGGGAAAGGTCTATAACTGAGAAGAACAACCAATCTAAGTTTTCCAAGTGTATAAGAATAAGGTGCTATATAATTTAAAAATAATGTCTACATTCCCCCTTTAATCTAGTAATAAAATTGCTAGTTTAAAGAAAAAGAATGCATACCTAGATGTGTATAACAAACCTTATCTATACTTGAGTCTAAATTGAGTGATTTACTAGTGATTGACCTGAAAACAAAAACATATTATAGTATATAATTAGTTCATTTAATATAAAATTAAAATTATTAAAATGATTGAAATTAAAAGAGATCAAGGTTTAGGAGTACACCTATGTATTGAGGTAACCGCCTTGCTTATTGGAAATTTTATTTGAAAAATGTATCATTATTAATTAATGAAATTAAGATTATAAAAAATATAAATATATAAAGTGCATATATATAAAGATATATAGAGAGGGAAAGATAGGAGGGCCTATTCCCCCAACCTTAAAATAAAATGGTGGATTTCGACCTGGTAGTCAAAACTAGATCAATCGTGTAACCCAATCATACTTATAACCTGGTGAGTGTGAGTGAGCCAAGTTAAATCATACTATGAATTGGTGAGGATGAATGATATAATCAATTCCAAACTAAAAACTTGGTAAGATTGAATGATTTAATCATTTTTATTAGACCAAAAAGTGAACCAACTATTGCAATAGATTGGTTTAATATAGGTCATAAAAGTCCAACTGGTGGGTGGTGATAATACCTAAGAGTGTTTAGAATTTGAAACTAATTTGGATTTTGTAATATTAGACACACATTTCATAGCATGTGCACCTTAGATATGTTTCATGCTGAAACTATGTATATCATTGGTAATAATGTATAGAATTCTACCATAATTATGTATATGAATCATATAACTGTGTGCTTTGGCCAATTCAAAAATTGTGTTAAGTGTGGATGATATTTTACCATAACATGCCCCCATTATATATGGATGAGTTTGAAAATTGATATAAGTTCCAATGTGGAGAACATGTTTCTAAAATATGCCCCCTCTATAATGTGGGTTTGCAAAAATATTTAATAAATGTGGATAACATGTTTCCAAAACATACCCCCAGTGTATATCTAAAACCATGAATGTGTGGAATCCATGTCTCTATGACATGCCCCTATTGAATCTAAAACTATAATGTTCATGGAAGCCATGCCTCTATGACATGTCCCCAATGATATGCCCCCTTTAAAGTGAGGAAAAAATATAAATTAGTAATTACCTGAACTCAAAAGGATAAGATAATAATATAATTGTGAATGAACCATGTAACATATAGTAGAACATGTCTAGTTAAATATATCATTAAAGTTCATAAATTATGATCACATCAAGGCCTAATATGCATGATAAATATTATGGAAATGTCTAGATAATAATAGTATAATCTCAATAAACAATTTAAGTACACACACAAGAGTACTTAAAAGTAAGTCAAAAGGCAATGGTCCAAGGAGACTAAAAATAAGGGGCATGTTCAAATGCCACATAATTAAAAGGACATGACTTACTAACATATCCAAAAAATCAATAATGACAAATTCAAATTTACATATAACATGAAATGAAGCATTCAAATGTTTTTATAAATAACAAAGTCATGTGGGCTACAAATAGTAGAGCATATTCAAATTATCTATAAACAAGACAATATCAAAGAAAGACACTCAAGGAAGTACATAAAGGAAAACACAAGCAACCAACATAAACATATCATAGTAGCTCATGGATCAAATGTGTTAGAAAAAAATGTCAAGTATATAGCATATGAAGTACACTATGAAAAATATAATCATGGATAAAGGCATGCATAAGTAAATATATGAGCTCAAACATGATAATATAAAGTGATCATATAATTAGTAACCTAGAAGTATCATGATCATAGAGGTGGATGTCCCCAACATCTTAGTGATGTGAGTAGAGGTATATCCCAACATCCATAAGTGCATAAATAATGTGTCTGTATATGTTTGTATCACACCCAACTAAAAATGTGAAGCACATGTATGTATAAGTAATTGATATGCTATCCATCAACATGAAACTAACACATAGATGCCAAGGATCTAATAGAATGTGTAGATGCCAAAAATATTTTTGGATTCTTTTAGAAGTTTTTTATTTTTGTTTTGGTATTTTTGGAATTTGTGTAAGTAATCCAGTGATCTCTAGAGAATAATCATTATATGTGAAGCATGGTATCTAAATATCACATCTTGATCAACATGTGCCATATTTGTGCATAGGAAAACTATAAATTTTATCATGTGATTTTGGTAGCTTTTTACTTGGTATCTTTGCTACAAAGTTATTTTCATTTATTGATAGTATCCCTATTTTTTGGAGTTTTGAAATATATTTAGTAAAAAATGGACTAATATGTAATTAAATAGAGCATTATTTGGATCCAAGTGTGACATAACACTGAATAGATCCAACATAAAAATTGGATGTCATATCTTTATTCACATGTTCCATACCATATCCCAGAGATGTTAAGAATTTAAAGGTACATATATTGAATTCACAAGTTAGGTCAACTATAATATTTTAACCTTTCTTTCCATCTATGCAAGGTTCAATAATTTAATGTTTTAAGGAATGATTGGTAATTTATTCATATGAAGCCACACATTTGACATTAACCCTTTTGGGTACTTTTTTATCTTTATGTAATTATTACTTTTGTATCATGTTTTGATCTTCTTGGTGTTTAGGCAATATATCTTGTTCTATTTATTCCTTTATCCTAGATTTTATTTCATTTTTAGGCTATTGTTCATTTGCATTGGCCAAATGTATCTTAGAATGATTTGCATTAATATTACAAATATATCCTAAGTCTTGATGATCATTTTGGTCATATGTGGAAATATGATGAGTGATGCCTTGGGAACGTTTTCCCAATCCTTGACCATGATAATTTTTTTTTATTATAAATATTTCATTCCAAAACCATACTATTTGGGAAACTGAGTATCATTATTAAGAGGTAAATTTGTATCCTTTTCCCAATCTAATTTTTATTTTTGAAAGTTTTCTTTCTCTAAGTTTTATATTTATAACTATGTTTGCTCTAAAATTTTCTTTGGTACCCACACTTTTTGTTTTAGAACTTGTGTTTTAGGAGAGGTACTCATAATGTGAGTTATTTTATTAAGTGATGTATCAATTATAAGATCACCACTATCTTTGAGACTTTGTATTTTGTTTTTTAATGTAAAAAATAATTTGTATGATGCCCATGCATTCTATGATGTGTACAATAGTACTTGGATTTGTGTATAGGATGTATAGGAGGTAATTTTATCACTTTATTTTGAAGCACTTGTCTTAAGATTTAACTTGGTCTCTTAGTAACCTTTGGTATAATATTTGAGTCACTTATTTTATATGTGTTTTATTTTAGCTTTTCATATGGATGGGAAAATTTGTTTGGCACAACATTAAAAGATGAGGATGAAAACACATAATTAACACTACCATGTGTTGGATTCTTATGAGTTTAATATGATTTTGTAACTCCTTTATTAACTTGCTCATACTAGTGATTTGATCTTTTAGGGATTCATAAACACAAACCCTAGGTACTTCAGATTGAGCATGCATACCTGAAATTCACACCTTACCCCTTGAAGGAGTGATAACTTTGACCTAGTCGGAGGGATTTTAGATATCACCCTCCTTAGGGTTATGATGAGGAAGAGGCTAATTTCTATCCATGTCAAATGTTCTAAAAAGTGATATGAGAATTTGATAAAAAGACATAAAAATGCTAAGGAGTACTCAACCTTGATATAATAAATATATAGAAATTTTAGAATATTGTCTATTTTTTTTGAATATTTGAGATGGTTTTTTTTAGAAAAATAAGAAATGAGATGAACCCCCAAAAATAGGGAAACAAAAGTATAGTGTATGACATGTAGGTCTAAATTTACTAATAATAGTAAAATGTTAAATTCACAACATTCACATAATATTTTAGCAAACCAAAAATGTTTTTGTCTATATAAAAATAATTATGAAAAAAAGTTGTGGAATTTTAAACTTGATTTATTATTAATTAGAAATAGGCCAAATAATTTGGAATGCTTCACAGGTAAAACCCTATAATATTCCAAATAAAGAATCATTTTTTTGATAAAACAAATAATTTATTTTATATATTTGGGAGAGGATTTTGAATAAAATACTATTTTTGATGAAACTTATAAGTTAATTACAAAATAATTACACCATTTGCCTTGTATGCCAATATTTACTAAAAATAATAAATTATAAAAATTGAAAAATTTGTACCAAATTTTGGTGAACAAAAAGAGGTTTTTAGTATACCAACCTTATTGAAAAATACCTATAAGTAATTTTAAAATGGACTTATTTGGAGGTCAAAATGTGCCAATCAAAGAAAAATAAACTTGCAAGCATATGCACATGAAGCCCTTGTGATCAGAGGAGGGTAAAACCCTAAGGTAAATTTTTAGATTTGAAAATCCATCACAACAAGATAAAACCTTAGGAGGCTTGAAATCCATAGATAGTTTTTTTTTCATGCACATGAATCAGGCTCACCAAATGTTTAACCATAAAAATATAAAGTTGGGGTATCTAGGATTAAGAATATATAAATGGATAAAGATAAGGGTGATAAAATAGATCTATAACATGCCAATTTATTATGAAACTCAGATAGAACATACACTAAATTTATGATACTATGATATGTCAAAAATAGAAAGTAACATTATGCTAGATATTACAATGATAATGAAAACAAGTAATTAGTTGATTCTAATGTTAATTCAGATTTGGATCTAGAACAAGTAGGAAGTAAAATTATGCTAGATATTAAAATGATAATGAAAACAAGTAACTAGTTGATTCTAATGCTAATATAGATTTAGTGCTATGTATATTTGGGAACTTGTGTTAGACTTGGATGGTTGTATCGATGCTAGTGTCTGAGTCAGACGTAGCTATCCTATACAAAATACCTTTTAGAATAGGATGCAACCAGTTATATGCTTCTAATTTTTCATCACCTTCATTATGGTGTATTCAATGGATTATCGATCCTTTTCAAATAACAAAACCCTTGTCATTTCTATTCATAGTGGTTGTGAGAAAAAATGGGTTAGTGGGTACTTAGTGTTTAGCTTCTAAAAAGACTAGTCTATCAATGGGCACTACTTATTATATAGTTGTCCTCTCCATGTTGGATTGTGTGTGAATAATATAATGTGATAAATAAGTACAATAGTGATCTAGCTTGTAACTTGGAAAATATAACGCTTGGACTACTCCTTTAGTACTTTAGAACTATGTATGTGATATTCCTAGATTGATACGAGAATAAGAGAAAATAAGAAAGATTTTGATTTATTAGGTACTTTATTAAACATCTTTGATAAGTTTCCTTGGTCTGTGTTAGGTGAGAAATGAGTGAAGGTTGACATTATATTTATACAAATCTTTTTGGAGAAATAATTTGCATTAAAACACTTAGGTTGAGTATTAAGATACATTTCATTTGTAAATTGGATGATTTTAGGGAACTATACATTTTCGTCAAAGAAAGACACCTACATTGATGCAAGTTTCTATAAAGGACACAAGTATCTAAGGAGTAATAAAACATGTACAATATTAGGAATTGTAGAGGCATAAGATAAGTTGGTTTTAAGAATTTTGGGTAAGATAGAAGGTCTAGGTCATCAATATAAGACTATTTATACTAAGAGATAGGCCAAGGAGCATAAGAAAGAGTAGATGTGAGACTTGGGGAAGTGGGAAAGGTCTATAATTGAGAGGAATAACCAAGTTCTGAGTTTTCCAAGTGTAAAATAATGAGGTGTTATGTAATTCAAAAATAATGTCTACAAAAATAAAATTTTATAAATTAAAAATTGCTTGTATTTAAATTTTTTGAAAATTGAAATGAGAGTATGGAATAAATAAACCTACATGTGTGAAATGAATTCTAATTTTTATTAATTTACTTGTTGATGATTCTTATTTGAAGCATTGGATAATTGGTTCCTCCCATAAAGTACTTGGAGAAGATGGTTCCTTAGCTAAACCATTTGAGAAAAAATAGGAATAATCAAAACCCAAATTGAATTTTCTATTTTGAAATGAAATAACACTCACCAAGAGATGATGAACCTAAATTTTATTTTGATAATATATTTAAACCCAATATTTTAAATGGGTTGAAATCCTAACATATTAGTAAACATTTTTGGAGTGCACAATGAACCCCAAGTCACACATGATGCACTTATATTGAATCAACCACGATATATGATTATAGATTCAATTACAATATTTTAGTATAGTTAGTTTTGTTTGAAAGCATGATCATAATATAATGAACTACACGCATCCTCCTACCATTTCCACATCTATAAAAATAGACTAAACTTAGCATGAAATTATATCATTCCCCCATTGTATTTATATAAATCAAAACTGTATATGAATGCTCATTGTAATTTATGTTTGAAACTTTGAAACTATATGAATTTAATCTTAGAAACTAAAATAGGAGTGTATATGCAATGGAATATACCCCCATAATATGTGCTGATAACTTATTTTTTTAATATTTTATAACTTTGAAACTATGATTGTGCCAAATAACTAATATTGTAACATTTTAAAACTTTAAAACTATGATTATGATGATTGATGTGGTTTTTAAGAACACCACATATAATGAGGTAACCTATAATGTTTTAGGATATCAATAGAGGTAAATTCCACTCCAGGGCATAAGTTGAAGGTATGGGTTGAAAAACTAGGTGGTGGAATAATAAGTTGAGGATGTAGTTTGATAATCGGGTGGGAGTAGATGAGTGAAACCTATAAGGAATTGAATCCTATTTGAGTTGAATAGATGGAATTTATGCTAGAGTGGGTAAATATTAAAAAAAATCTAAAAGGGGGAAAGATAGGGCAAAAAATCAAGCTTTATGATCTCAATAAGGGTTACTTCCAAGTTGGTCTCTTTGTGGACAAGTGTCTCAAAACCAATCCTTATAGCTAGCAACTATTGCTCACACACATATAAAAATAATAAGGTAGTCTAAGTAAAAATGATATAGTAAACTTTGATATCTCAACTAAATGTTGATCCTATTTAGATTATCTATTACACACCCTTATTTATAATATTATAACTTAGATGAGAGAGGTATCTAAGGTAACTATTCCTCACTCCTAAAAAACTATATTATGGAAAACACTTCTACACACTCAGAGAAATGAAATAGTCAACATAATTGCATAAAATCAATGATGTCTGCTAGTCATCCATTAATTATTGCATAAATTATATTAGATTACACCACTAATAACAAGTAATTATAGGTAAATTTTACACATTTCAAATTACTGAATCAACCAACTAGGAAAATAAACATAACTAATTACATAGAATTGAAATAGAAAGACATCAACATAATTGAGTGACAATCAAAAGAGATTGTTTTCTTGTATTGATAAAATTTTCCAATCAACCATTACTTATTAAAAATGAGAGGATTAAAAATATAAATAGGTTTGGGGAGGAGTCACCTCATCTTCTAAATCCATGCAAAAGTCTAAAATTATATGTTAATAATTAGAATGAGAGTTCTAATTGATGTAAATTATGCATGTATAATTAAAGTTAGTCTAGATCATGTATTCAAAATAAAACTCATTCTTACAAAACCATGCAACATGTGCATGTTTATAAAATTATTTATTTGACTATTACCTTCTTTAGTTCTATTTTCCAATTTACATGCAAAATATATAAGAAAATTAAGGTTTAATCTAAGCTGGGGCTTGGATGGTTGAACTTGTAGTAGTCAAAGGGACTAAACTGGATACTATATCCATTACCTATTTCTTTGATTCCAAGTCTTTATAATGCTTATATCTAATATTATACTACAATCTGATTGCATCCATATTCAAAAGAGATGCCCTATGTACACTAATTAATTATGCCACTAAACATGCATGCTCAACCTTCATGGATATGAACTCTACCCAAAAAATTTCTACTTTAGTAAATTTATTCCTAGAAAACCCTAGTTCTTTTTAAATATCCTCCACCATACACCCTTGAAGACTTTTCTTAAAATTAGCAGACTCTTACTGGAGTTGTTGGTTAAAATTGGCCCTAATTGTTATCTTGCCCAAGAGTTCTCAGGCTTGAGATAATTTTAGCTCATTAAAAATTTCTAATACCTATTTTTCATACTCTATCAACTTTGGAATCAAGGTTTATGTACTTGACACCGAGTCTTAGGCTTCTTTTGTCTTGGTGACCACCAAATTGAGATCATTGGCTGATTCAAGTGGTTACACAAATACAAATAGATTTCAGTGTACAATACAAGGAAATTTAACTTATTCTCATCATCTTTCAAAGAATTGAATAATTTAGACATTTTAATAATATGGGGAGATAATTTGGTTCTCATTGAACTGATGGTGTCCAAAACATTATACAACTTGAGAGTTGCATTCTAAACATCACTCTCAATTTAGTTAAGAAAATGTATAATTTATTTTTATTCTTGTACCTGATCTAAATATTGCTACAAATCTTGTCTTGCTTATTTAGTGCCCTCATTGAGTTCTAAAAAAGCCTCTATATTTTCCTAAAGATAAGCCTTAAAATCATCATTGTATAGAAACTCTCCAAGTTTCCTATTCTTTCTCTTAGATAAAGATAAAAGATCTTGTATTTCCTCTAAAATCACACCCTACTAGATTCATCTTGGATCTTCTTCTTCTTGAATCTCTAGATAGTTCCTATTGATTTATCAAAAATGGAGCTCATAGTAGGCAAATCTTTAATAACTAGATTTGGTCTTTGAGTAGCTTGGGCCTCCAAGTCTACTACCCATTGTGGAATCACAAATTTTGTAGCATAAATTGGTTGAGTGTCTTGGAAGGGATCCTCCAATAAAATATCCCTAGAAGATAAAATTAATGCCTCCACATGCACTAGGTCTGGCAAGGAAGGAAATATGATTTTAGACCAATCCACATTACCAAAATGGGGCATGGGATGCACTGTATAAGTATCCTTCTTCTTACTAGTTTTTTTAGATGAAATAATGGAAGTGGATTGAGTAGTACTATAAGAAGGCATTGGAAAAACCAACTAAGTATAAGACACATGAAGCTGAGCACTTGCAAGCCCCCCCACTATTTTCTTAAAATGTACTTTCTTGGTCTTAGAGACAATGGGGATAAAAGTAACAAAAGTAATAACATGAGAAGTATAAATAAAAGGTGCCAAAGAAGTAACATTATTAGAAACTATAGGAGATGAAGAAATAATAGAAAGAAAGGAGATAATATGAATAACAAGGATTGAAGAAACCATATCAATTGAAGAAATAATTGGAGTAATGGATACAAAAATAATGACCTCACCTAATAATCTATCCATTAATGGCACCTTCACTTATTTTCCTATAGTCTTAGGATTTTATCCATGTGTAGTTATTCATCTTCATCCTTAGGCTCTCTCTTTTTTAATGGTGATCCCATAATTTAACTTATAGGGGACTTTGTTGATTAAAGAGTGTCTTTAAGAGCTCTTGATTTTATCTTGTAGCAAATTATTGTCTTTTCAACCAAGGGATGAGTCTACTAAGTGGTGTAAGGTATAATATCCACACTTGTAAGTAATAGGAATTAAGGAAGCAAAAGGAGGACCTATATCCTTGGAGTCAAAATAATTAATGCAAATTAATTCCTATGCTCCTTATAAATAACTTGTAGTAGCAAGTATTTCCTCCACCTCTCTCTCTTGATTTATAACTATAGTTATAATTAGTGGTGGACCTTAGGATTCCCATCCTTGAAAATAAATTGAATTAATAGGGGATTATTCCATACCATACTCCTACTTAACAACTATCATCACAATGGGTGGTGGTTGGATGATGATACTTGGTCTAAGGGTTGTTAGGGAGTTTAAGGGGTCTAATAATCTATTGCAACCCATCCACTTAGAGCTGGAATCATGGTGTGTGCCTATTCATTTATGATGGAGGGATTTATTTTTTAGACCTTAAATGATCCTGTATTAATCCAATAACTCATGACCTATCTGGGACCTCAACATCATCCTTCATATTTAAGAAAAAAAAATCATGATCATATGGTTTGTATTGGTAGGGGATGCCTAGGCCTGAGATATGAATTTGAATGAGGCCATGGGCATCCAAATACCTATATGGAAAGGATGCCAATGATTATAATCATCTAGTTTTCCCAACATATTTTAAGTGTTTCTTATTGGTGTAACACATCTAACCGATCATTAGAGAAGACCCATGGGACACACCCTTATGTTTCTTATTTATATATTCTATAATATTATACCATAGTTGATAAGCTATTTCTTGTTTAGCCAATTTATCTGGGACATACTTAGGGTGACACAAAGTGGCAACCTTATTCCCCACCATCATGATTACATTATAGTCTTGGTATAAAAAATAACCCCCCTTGGCCATAATGTTTTCATGATGCTTTCTGCTACTTGGTCTAGGGGTTCCTCATGAATTTCCTTCCAAAATTAGGGATAAACATTATCAATAATTTTGATGATATTCTTCATATATGAATAGATGTGAAGGAAAGAGAAAAAGTCACATACCCAGTTCTTGATATAGTCTAGGGCCAGGCTCTAGAGTGATCCATTATAAATATAAATGGTGTATATGAATCCATCTAATAAATACTACATCATGTGGAAATGGTTGACCATGGGTCTTTTATCCTTCTTGAACATATGCTCTTAGATCCTAATGCTAAATATCTCTCCTAGGGCAAAATTTAGCTATGAGGTCATCAATAAATCCAACAATGACACCCATTCCAGGTTGAGGAGGTGAATTCTATTGTAACCATATAGTCTATTTAGTAGGGCCATTTCAATAGGGATTCCCATCCTAAATTTGGTATTTGGGATGGGTTCTTTGGCCTTGAGGGTGACTATTTCCCTAGGAGTAATCCATTTCCTTAATGTATTTTTAATTGTGTTTGTCTTCTTCCAAAATTAAACTCTATGTCCATTGAATGTGGCATCTATGGTGGGTAGTCACAATTACCTATGGAAATCATCCCTCAATATGTAGGTGATACTTTTCTTATGGTTTATGTGGTGCAAAAATCAACTCACCTTCCCTATGAAGAACAAGTCCTAAAGTAGATCAATGCAAGGTATCACTTTGGGCTTGCCTAATGCATAATGTAGTTTTTGGTTCTTTAGTGGTATTAATTCAGCTACGAACTAATTTTTATAGACCATAAGATTTTCCTCATGTGAATGGATATCTACATTCTCTATTACATCCCATAGAGTTGTGTAATTAGCAAATTCATCTTTGAACACTGTTGCATTAAAGATAATGTCTGTATATTCCATAGAATCCTTGATAGTAAGTTTGAAGGTGAAAATACTCCACTAAATACCTTAGATGATGAAGCCATTATTTATCTATTTCATTCACTTAATTCTCATCTTCAATTCAACTATTTTCTTTGTTACTGAAATTAATTCATAACTAAACACAAATAAACAGGGATTCAAGTTCTCTTTGGAATGAAAATTCACTTGAAATTTTAGTATTAAATATACATGATGTCTATTTAGAGTTCACTCATATATATTTTGAATATATGACTTTAATTCTAGCTTATGCACCATTAATATCCAACATCTTCAAACTTATTTCACTCATTTAATTCAAACTTTGAAACTTAATTTGGTGGATATGCCACATAAAATTTCTATACATTCAAAGGAATGCCACACTATAACCTTGTAAAAGTGTCATCGTATCACTATTTTTTCAAAAAAATAGTTATTCTATGTGGTGTGCTTTCAGAAGTTGGGTGTCAAAAATTCTATTAAAACTAATCTAACCAAATTTTGCACCAGCTCAGATGCTCAAAATGTGAAGATGAAAGTTGTGAAGAATGAATCTTGTGGACAAAGGTTCTGAGCAATATTTGTGATCAAAAGTTATAAACAATAATTACTAAGATATGGAAGCTTGGAGATGCAAAAGACAAAAGCTATGACAAATTATTTTGTAATGCAGAAAAGTTTTAATGAACACAAGTTTTGACAAACATAAGTTATAAATAATAGTTATGAAAAACACTTCTCATGATGATAAAATATGTGAAGAAGAAAAATGCTCAAGTATGTGACTTATGAAAACCAATAATTTTGATGAGCAAAATTTCTAAAGACCAACTTCTTAAAGAGAAAAATATGTGAAAAACACAACTTTTGAAGTGAAAAATACACGAAGTCCAAAACTTAGGATTTTATTTATGTAATTCATGTGCATATTTTAAAAACCTATATATAAAAAAAACTTGAAGAACATTAATATGTTAGTTGAAATAAATCAAATAGTGAAAACCTAGGTAATGGGGAAATGTCCATTGCATTTATATTGAATAACATGCATAACAAAAATCATCCACATAAGGAATAATGAATTTTTAAAGTTTTGAACCCAACTAGGTGCACATATGAATGTTAATAAAACAACATTTTAATCACAAACTTAGGCCTTTCAGACCATATTGGGTCCTCATTCAAGAAATTGAGAATGGGGGTGTGTTGAGTACAATAAATGATGACTTACAGGGGGAATACTCTTGAGTATTCAAGAACCCAAAATTTTTAGTTAACAACCATGAATCAAATATGAGTCCCACCACAAAATAATAACTAAATTAGAAACATGAAAGACACATACTTCATGCAATATACTAGCCTTGCTCGTACCTTGGATATGTATGTGATAAAGTGATTTTATTTTAACCTTATTTCGAGGGTTTTAAAAATCACTTAGAATAAATTGTAGGTTTAATTATATTTTCTTCAAAGCATATTATAATTAGGGAATCTCAGGAATTACTCTACTATCAGTTGGGCATCCATAGCCTTGATAGATATACCTTTGATCCCTCTCTCATTCTCCCTTCATAAACTTGCATGATGCATGATACATTGATCTTATTTCATCATGGGTGTATTTTATCACCTTTAGATTTTATATTGGTTTATTGATCACTTAGATAGATTCAAAAGAAGTCAATTAGATTGTCACAAAATAAAGGTACCTATTCTAGAAAATATGGAACTAAATTGAAAGAAAGCAAAATGATGAAAATAGGAAAGGCTAATCTAGAAAGCATGAAACTAATCTAATGAAAGTGAATGACAGATAAAAATAAACCTAACTATGAAAGTAATAAATATAACCTAATCCTACCTCTACCATGATACTTGTTATTACTCAGGGACATATCCAGATGGTACAACCATGAAGTAGTGCTTTAAAAACTACCCATTAACTGGATATGTTAGTTCATTACCTTAGAGGTCCCTTAAATAGAAAACATTGTTACCCAAAATATTTGATATCTGATAAGGTATGATCCATAAGGAGGTAAACTTGTCATACTATCCTTTTTTTTCATGGGATTTATCCCATATAAGTATTAGATCAAATATTTTAAATGCCTTAAACTTTTATTTCTATCAAACCACCTTTTGACCAAGCCCTGATGTTTACTAAAATATTACAAGGCTTCAGTATTTGAATCTTTCATTTATATTATATCCAATAATAATTAATCCAATTTCTCACTTGGTTCCATGTAATCCTACATGAATTGATATGCTATAAATTTTAGCATAATTGGAAATACTGACTATTATCCATATACTAGTAGGTAAGGTGAAGCTTTGAGGGACTACTTATATCTTGTTTAATCCACCCATAATACATATTTTAGTAGATGATTCCACTCTTTGGGTTTATCTACAACTAAATTTTTGATGGCATTATTAAAGTTATTATTTATCGATTCAACCAATCCATTTCCCTATGGGTAGTGATTAGAAGATGACTTGATGGTGATTTGGTTATCATGGGCCCATTTAGTGAACTCAATTGATTAGAACACTGGCCCATTGTCACAAAATAAGGAAACAAAGGTACCAAACCTAGTTGTGGTGTTTTCCTCAAGAAAATTGATTACATCTATGCTCTATAATGTTTTGTAGCCACTAATTCAATCTATATGGTGTAGTAATCTATGGTTGTGAGCATAAATTTGTAGCCAACTAAAGAATTTGGGTTGATGACACTAATTAAATCCAAGCCCCACTAAGAAAATGGCCTTCCTTAAACTACAAGTTTTAAGGACATTATTGCATACAATTCTCTCTTTGCCAAGACTTAGCATTCATGACATGTTCTCACATAAGCATGTGCATCCTTAAAGACTATTGGATAATAGTAGCCCATTTTGAGAATATTATATGTTGTTGTGTTTTTATATGGATGACCACTAACTATTTTCTAGTGTGAGTTATCCAAGATTTCTTGATCTTCTTCTCATGATACACATCTTAGGTAGATGCCTTTATAATTTATTCCATAAAGAACACATTTTCTAATCATTTAGTAAGCATATTTGAGCCTTAAGGCTCTCTTTTATTCTCTATTGAGTTTTGGGGGAAAATTATATGTGAGTAACTATTGAATAATATCAACATACCAATATAATCTAGATACCTGGGTCTCATAGTCCTCAATGGTGATGCATGGGTCAGGCTCAGTCATAAGCTGAATGATGCCTTGCCCTCGAAGAATTTTGGCAGGCTTAATTTTATGTCAAACTCATATAATTTTTCCATTCATTTGACTTTATTCTCTATCAATTAATTCTATCCCAAGATGATATTGACATCAGGTTCTATCATAATAGTGATAGTCTTATTCCTCAAGATGTCATGCTAAAATTTCTTTACTGCTTTGACAAGAACAAATATATGCTTATCTATCATGGAGTACTTGAGCTCTTATTCATTTGAATTTGTGCTCATAAATGAAATAGGATTATCACTTTAATCCTTCTTTTGGATAAGCACAATAATGATTATGTGCTCTGAAGCAAATGAATATAAGAAAAATTCTTTGTTGAAGTCCAGGCTTATTAATAATGGGGCCTGAGATATGGCATCCTTGATGTATTGAAAATAATTTCAGGCCTTCGATGTCTAATATATTTTGGAATATTTCTTAAAAAATTCATTGAAATGTCTAAAAATATATGCAAAACTTGATATAAAATTCCTCACAAAAATTATCTTTCTAAAGAAGGACTTGAGCTCTTTTTTGTTGTTTGGGAATGCAATCTTAGAAATCCCTTGAACTCGATTCAGATCAATGGTGATCACTTTCTTGGTGATGATGCACCCCAAAATTTTTCCCTCATTAAGATAAAATATTCTCTTTTTAAGGTTTAATGAGATGTCAAACCTTTTACATCATTCAAATATTGACTATAAATGGCCTACATGATCAACTATGTTCTTTGAGAAAATAGTGAGGTCATCCATGTAAGTGATTATGAATTTACCTATCAACCCTTAAAATGTATGGTCTAAAACCCAATAAAAGTTATCTCCTATGTTAATTAGGTTGAAAATCATCCTCTTTTATGTAAAATTATCCCATTTTATGGTAAATGTAGTCTTCATCCTATCTTCATATTCTACCAACACCTAGTTATATCCAAAAAAACAATCCAAGAAAGATATCATTCTAGAACATATTACTATTTATATTACCTCATCCAAGGAAGGTAGAGTGAAGTTGTATTTCTTATAAGTCTTACTCAGTTTCTTGAAGTTAGCACACAATATGATCTCCCCATACTTTTTCCTAATTAGAACCAAAATGGTAACCCAAGCTGAGTATTTGATAGGGAATGCTATTTTAGAATTTAATAACTTCTCTACTTACTTTTTGATGAGTGGTTCTAGAATGGGATTGACCAACCTACCTTTGTATTTTCCTAAATGGATTATGGTCTAGCTTTAGTGGGATTTTATTGGCGATGAATCTAGGATTGAATACCTTTAAGTATTCATAAGTCTAGGCAATCACATCCTTATATTTGACGAGCATTTATTTCACCCTTTATCTTTCTTCTAGGGTGAAACTGAGACCAATGTTGACATAGCATGGATCACCCTCATACCTTAAGTTCTCCTTGTTGAACTCAGATTCATTGACTTTGGGATGCCTCTACTATTGGGATTGGGGATCCATATCAAATGCTCTCTTTGAATAAACCATCCCTAGAGGAAGATGATTTTCTTTGAGTTGAATGAATTATTCTTCTCCTAATTCCACCTAGCATAAACAACTAATTTATTTATCATCAATTATTTGAGATTCAAATTTCCTTAAATTAGTTAAAATTAGACAATCAACAAATCATCATCAAACACCTAGAAATTTTATACATTCTTAGGAACTGATGGGTAAGGCATGAGCTCAATATAAAACCTCTGAACTTTGAACCCTTGTAATGGTGCCATATTGGTAACTAAAGTGACCATTGAGTCAGTAGCCTATATTTTATCTTTAGGAACAATTACTACATTAAATGCCTTAAATGACTCAATCAAATCTTAGGTCTAGTGTGTGTACCTCTTAAGATATGACAATTTGCATTGGTATTTATTTATGACTTGATTAATCACCAGCATTGAATCTCCATATATTAGTAGTTACTTGACATTATTTTTAGACCAAATTATAGCCTCCAAATTAGTTCCTCATACTCTGCTCTATTTTTGGTGCATGGGAATTATAACCTATACACTGCTAGGTATTTCGTATCTAGTGGGTCAACTAGTTCAACACCAATACTTGATCCCTGATTGGATCTCATACCATCAAAATGGAGATCCCATAAATAGGAAGGTCCATAAACTTCTATATCTTTCACCTTATACTTCACGGCAATGGTATAAATCCCAAGATTAGGAGATTTATAAATTATTCATTCTTAGCATTGTATTACATGATGGGATGCTTCATTTTCGACTCTTGATCAATCTGAATTTGATTTGGAATACCTCTCTAGGGTATCCAAATTTGAAAGGAGTCTATTACTACTATCTATTTAGTATCTTTGACCAATCCCTACTTAGTAGTATTTCATATCCCTATAAGATATATACCACAAGTATGTCTATAGTCATATACACATGTTGATCAGATGCAATGTTAATGCATACATCATTGATTTCTTCAACCACATGCACTACTATTTTGTTTAACTATAAAACCATCCTCTTAGATGGGCTTAGAGTTAATCTAAGCTTTTGACAAATAGAATTAGGCATTACAATGGCCAAAGCTCTAGAATCAACTAAATAATTATGTATATCTTTACCAAATGCTCTGATAGTTAATAAGAAAGGATAAACTTCTGGCTAAATCTTATATATAACATTTGTATGAGTGGATATTAGCTTCTCTACAATAAAATTCCCTATAATGGACCTCCATAGGAGCTCCTTCTGTTTAATAATATGATCCAATTCATGAAGAGTGATGTTTGATTTTATCTTCTTCATGTCTTCAATTATGTTATACCCCCTTTACTCTTTTATTCATTGTTCAGGGGCTGGACATTCCATTTTGAGGGAGGTGGTTTTTTAGATTTGAGGGAATAATATTATTATTTAGATTAGTCTTAGTGAAGGGTTGATTATTCCTCAAAATTTAATTACTTTTCTAGAATTGTTGGAAAGCATGTAACTCATCCAAGTTATCCTATGGTGCATTGTCATCTTCACTTGGGAAAGGAAACTCATGAGTTTCAAAGACCATAAATATGCTCTAGGAACTTATATCATGGGAGAACTTTGGTGGATTATTCATTAAATCTTGCCTCAACATTTCTCTCTAGAAGATTTCAAATGCTATACAAAAATCAACATAATCAAGTACATCATGCTATGATGTGTTGTGAACCCTACACTAATTAGGTAAGGCTATCCCTACTATGTTGATCTCTAAAAATTTATTAGCTTGTTTTTACTCTATTATTAACATACTTATTAAAAGGCCTATTATATCTTAGAAATCCAAAATTTTGATTATTATTTTGACTAGTAGCATTACCTATCTTCCTCTTCATGCCCAAGAAGCCATGGCTTAACTTTTAAACCATCCTTTATATCGAATCCAATTCTACTTTAGTATAATATAAATGCTAGGAAGCTTCAATATTGGATGGGAGTGAATGTTGACTCTGTTGATGAACATTCATTTGTGTATGACTGTTCAAGAAGCCATAGTTTTGATTTAATGTATGTTATGTCATAGGAGGTAATGTATAAAACTAATTATAGTTGAATGTAGGAACATTATGATTCATGAGGCATTGGATTCAAAGTTTGGAAACTAATATTAAGGTTGGGAGTGCTTGGTATCTAAGGATTTAGCTGCCTATCAATGTTGATAACTTCTTATTAATCCAGTGTTAGAGTGTTAACATCAATAATTTTTCATAAAATACCACAATAATTAGATCCAAGGTGTTATTATACATTTCAAGTGATATATAATCTTATGGTTTATATGAAACATTTATCGTAGTGTGTATCTTTTTAAACATCATGTTAAAATCACATATTGGTTCATTGGGCTCCCAATTCATACTCATGAAATGTTGATACACTAGGCTTGAATTGGTAACCTATCTGAAATGGGAAATAAAAATGATTTGACATGAGTCACATGAATTAATTTAGTTATCTTACAAGTTGAAGATCTAATCATAAGAAACATCCTATAATGTGAATGGGAAGAGCTTGCATGAAATATCTTCATTTATGACAATCATCAAACTTAATGAAGATCTGAAAGACTTGATATGCTCCACTACCATTATTACTCTTAAGGAGGAGAAAAAGGTAGGTATTTATATATATTCCTTGGAAAATAATTTAATCTCTTGGGATTGCAATAGCAAACCCAACTACTAAGGTTGAGCCATAGGATGATTGGTAGGCTAGGTGTTTCTCTCTAGGGAACGTGTCCTAACCTATGTTATTATGAGAATGATTGGTGTAGATCGAGGAATTAGATGGAATAACAAAGGTGAAAGAAAAATACTGGCTTATTATCTAGACCTAGTTACTCTCTTTTGTATCTCTAATGTAACTCAAACATAGGGGATAACCTCTTCTAGGGAAGGGCACACAGTGGCTTCAACCCTCCTTATAGAGCCAGTTTTTTTATATTGATGTAGTTTTTAAGTATGCCATAGATAATGAGGTAATGTTTAATGTTTTAGGATCTCAATGGAGGTAAAACACACTCCAAGGCATGAGTTTCAAGTATGGATTAAATAACCAGGTGGTAGAATAGTAGGTTGAGCATGCAAGTTATTAACCGAGTGTGAGTGGATGAGTGAAACCAAAAAGAAATTGAATCTTATTTTAATTGGATGGATGTAATTTATGCTAAAGTCATTAGATATTAAAAAAAAATTCTAAAAGGGCGAAAGGTAGGGAAGAAAATAAGGTTCTACGATCTCAAGAAGGATTACATCTAGGTTGGTCTCTTTGTGGAGAATTGTCTCAAAACCAATGCTTGTAGCTAGTAGCTATTACTAACACACATACACATATAGTAAGGTAGTCTAAGGAAAAATGATATAATAATATTTGATATATCAACTAAAAGTTGATCCTATTTAGATTAACTATTGCATAGACTTATTCAAAATATTATAGCTAGGATCAAAGAGGTATATAAAGCAAACATTGTTTACTCTTAGAAAACTATATCATGGGAAACACTTCAACATAGTAAGATAAATGAAACAATCAACCTAATTTCATAAAATTAATAATGTTTGCTAATCATCTAATAAATTTTCATGTATTATATCAACATACACCACTAATAAAAAAAAGGAATTATATGTATCTTTCACACACTTTGAATTATTGAATCAACAAACAAAGAAAATAAACACAACTAATTACACATAATTGAAATATAAAGACATCAACACAGTTGCATGATAATCAAAAGAGATTCTTCTTGTATTTATAAAATTTTCCAATCAACATTCTCTTATTGAAAATGAGAGGATAAAAATATAAATAGGTTTGGGGAGGGGTCACCTCATAATCCAAATCCATACAAAAATCTAAAATTACATGATAATAATTAGAATGATAATTCTAATTGATGTAAATTCTGCATGTATAATTAAATCTAGTTGAAGCTGTCTTCAAAATAAGACTCATTCTTAAAAAAACATGCAATGTCTACATGTTTACAAAATTATTTATTTGACTATTACATGATTTAGTTCCATTTTCCAGTTTACACGTAAAATACTTAAGAAAACTATGGTTTACTCAAAGTTGGGGCCTCCATGGTTGAACTTGTAGTAGTCAGAGGAACTAAACTAGATGTTGGAGTTAATCTGAATGCTCTAGCCATTACCTATTTATTTTATTATATATATTGATAATGATTTTATTTAACACTATGATACAATTTTATTGCATCCATATTCAAAAGAGATAACCTATGCACTCTAGTGACTTGCACCAATAAGTGTGCGTGCTCAACCTTTATGGATATGATCTTTGTTATCACATAAGATTGCACCTATCTTGATCTTGTAGCTTGTTATGCAATTTACTAATGAAATGATGGAAAAACATTCAAAGCCATGGAACCTTGGAAATTTTAGGTTAATCTCTAGAGAAGGTCAGCTTCTTTTCACTAAATTTGATGCAAATTGATGGAAATCTGGCTCTTTAGTGATTTTGAATCCTAAACTAGGGTTTTGATGGGGAAAAGGGTCGAAGAATTGAAATTTTTAGAAAAATAAAAATATGGTGATTGCACCAAATATTTTTATAGTGGATTTTAATGCTTTATTGATAAACATAATAGAGTAAAAAATATATTGAATTTGTTTCAACATAGACTCATACAAATGGAGGTCAGAGGCAATATTTTAGCTATTTTTCACAAAAGGGAAAATGATATTTATTTCAAAAAACATTTTCAAGAGGGTAAAATACCACATATGAATTTATTGAAAGTGAAACAAAGAGACAAATATTCCAAAAATAATCAAATAACTTGCACACACATAGAGATCTCTCAAGACAAGAAAGGCAAATCTTCAACTTTATTTCTCTCCAAAGGTTACAACTTATAGTAATACATTCAAAATGAGAAAAATATAACTAGAAACAAAAAGATAGATTGGGCCATGAGGTCTACCCATTTTTATACAAAATATATCCAAGATGAGATGTAGTTCACAAAACTTGAATACCTAGTTGAAGGAGATACTGCAAATCTAAAACGATCATACAAAAGAGGTGAGTTATTCTATTTCTAGCATTTTTGAACTTATAGAATGACTAGAAAATGGCATGCATGAGATGGGTGTGATTCTTGGTATAACATGGTGTGGCTAGAAGTGTTATATCTCCATGCAAGGCTTCTTCATCTGGTAGTGGTTGAAAATAGCTTCCTCATGCAAAAAGAGGTCCCCAAAATAGAACTTGGGTTTCAAAAGAAGAGATAACTTTGAAAATAATTCAAGTTAATTCTCCATGTAAAAAATCCAACTTGCAAAAACATAAGTGAGAATTTTATAACTTTTAAAGTCTTTATCACTTTTTCCAAAATGAACCATGTAATCCACATTTCATGATTTTTCACTTTTCAACAATTCACATTTATAAAAATGGAAAGTGTAATTAGCACTTGTGCTTCTTCTTCAACATTCTTGTACTTCTATCTCTAATTATTTCATAGTAATCCATTTATTATTGTAATAACCTTTTTGCCCTTAGATTTTAACCTCATTTCATAAATTTATTACGTGTGAGAAACCAATTATAAATGCTAGCAATATTTGCAAGTGTTTAAAGTACTTAAATTCTCTAGCAAATTATGGAAGTGTTTTGAGTAGGTAAAAGTTACGATAGAACTAGGAGGTATTAGAAGCACGTCAAGTCTCTATGGTGTTTGAAGCATGTCAAATATCTGGTGGAAGTGGAAGGTGCTTAAGGTAGGTCTAATTTATATGAAGGATTAAGAGTTTTTATGAGTCTCAAGATGCACATAGCAATTTTCTAAATGATAAACAATTCTTAAAATGACCTAGTTTTTATAGGAAAAACCCCCATATTAATTACAACTATGGTGGTTAGTGGTAAAGGTTGGACATTATTAAAGCAAGTCCACTCTTCATGGGAATGATTGATGGGTTTGGTGGAAGACATAACCCATGGGGAACTTTGCATGTTTGTAAACATGAAAATTACACTCAAGGTTTTGCATTCCATGGTTTGGTAGTCTGGTGGAAGGTGAAGGCTATCATGCACTTTGCATGTTTCACAATGTGGAATGTGCACCTAGTGTTTTGGGTTCTATGAAAAGGGGGGGTTATAGGTTTATCAAGATTTAGAGCCTATCATGCACTTTATACATTGTGGAAACATGCAAAGTACATGCCAAGTTTTAGATTCCACCAGCTTGGGTGCATGGTAGGATTTGGAACCTGTCATACATTTTGCACATTGTGAAAATGTGCAAAGTGCATGGTGAGTTATGGGTTTTTCTAGTTTCATAGGTGTTGGTGTTTCATGGGATTCCAATCCTGAAGTGCATTTTATACATTATGAAAATGTTTAAAGTGCACATTAGGTTTTAGTTTCTATCGAAAGGAAATTTGGGTGCTTTGTAGGACCCAAAACCTATGAAGCAATTTGCACAAGTAAAAATTGCATCTAGAGTTCTAGATTCTGTAAGGAAAAAAGAAAAGATGGGTTTTTTGGAGGCTTAAGGGTTTTTAATAAAAAAAGGGGGTCTCTCTTAGGATATCAGATGTAATGATATTTTTGTGACAAAAATATCAACATTTTTGGTAACCTCTACAGGGTGATTGCCTGCTAATCATTGTCAATCCAGTAGCCTTCTAAGACATTGGGTATGGAGTCAACTTGATACTGATAAACTTTAACTTAGGGAAGAACAAACTAGGACTTGCCTAACCATGAACACAATAGGAAAATAGACAAATAAAATAGGGAAAAAATAACACAACCTGTGCCACATGCACTTAGAAGAAGGTAAAAATTACTAAAACTATTTATAATGTGCATGCAAGCACTTAGAGGAAATAAACATCCAACCTAACCTAAAATAACCAATGAAAAGGCCATCTAAACAAACCCATTGATTGGTTATACAAAATAACTACCTTTTTTTACTAATATAATATGCTTTACATGCTTGAGGGAAACCAATTGAATATGGATAAGGAGTGAATAGTAAAAAAATTAATTATATACTTGTCTAATTATAAGAACATAAAAAACTCACCCAATTTGATTGGTTAAACATAAAATTATCTTGGAGTGGATAGGCAAGCTGATCCTACCCTTTTTGATGCTCAATTTTTTGCTCTAAATTAAGCACAACATGTGATGGTTCTTCCTTGGTAGATTCTAACTAAGCTAGGCACCTGATAGGGTTCCCTCTTGTCAAGATAAAGTTTGAGAAATCAAAATTTCCCTCCCTTATTCATTTTGATTCTCCATCATCCTATTCATTAGGATGCACTTGCCCAAGTGATTGAGTTGGGAACACATCTAATTCTTCTTATTATTCTTGATGCTCATGGTTTTCCCCTTTAATAGATGTTAGTTTAATGTTAATTCTCAAATAAAAATTGTTTGGTTCATCCCAAAAGAAATATTCCTCTAGCTGCTCTTTGATATTCTGCATGAGAGGCCTCATTACAACTTCATGTTTGACCTCATATTATTCCATACTAAATGGAAGCTAATTTATCTAAGAGAGTGCCTCATCATCTCACCCCTATGTACTACCCTACTATGCAGGCTGATTTTGTTCATCCTCTTCTTGGAATAACACTAAAATTTCTAATTTAGGGGCACAAAGAGGGTTGCCAATGATTATTTCCTCATCATACTCACTTAAAATATCCTCTTCCTCATCTAAATGGTCTTTACTTACCTTCCATAAAACTAGTTTTTTTTTTGAAAAGGGAGATGGCGGGAGGGCAAGAGGTTTCAATTGGTAAATAGGAAGGAGATTTTACAAGGTTGGGTATTGTGAAGTTGGGATGCATGGTCTAAGAAGGCTGCCATGACTGTGTTTGGGGTTTTTAAGGAGGAATGGGAGTAGTTTCTTTTAAGGAAGGGGGACCTCTAAAATTTGGAACCTTAAAATTAGGAGATTTACTTGAAAGCATAGAGGATTTATCTTACTTGAAGCTAGGAAAGGGAGGAGTGGAGGTGGTTGGATATGATTCAATTTCTTGCATATATCTAATAAACTTATGCATATGCTCCTCCTTAGCTATGATCTACCTAGCCAAACACTCTTCTTCATATCTACATTATCCTAACACCTCCTACTACTATGTGTAAGCTTGATGAACAAGCTCTTCTTACTACCTACTTTACTCCTCTCTTTCAATCTCCATTAGTTATCTCTAAAAATCAAACTATATATCATTGATACTCTATTGGGGCTGATTGGGAGGGTAATAATGCATATTGGGAACAATGTATCCTTTTTGAGGCTGGTCATAGGTGAAAATAGGTTTCCAAGAAAGATAAACTAGAGTGTTAGGGAGGTAATTATTCTGTAAATGAAGATATCCTATTGTGACAAAGCTATTGGGATAAAACTAGTAGTATTTTCAGTCTGATATGGATGGTATGAAGGCATAGAAAATGCATTTTGACAAGTAGGAGGGGAAAAGGAATATTTTACATGATAGCTTGACATATTATATCATTCAAATAAGGAACAATCAAGTCTACATTTTCAATTATAAGTACATACCAATAGAGTCACTAAGTGATTAGATTAATTTAAAAGAATGGAAAAGATCAAGAATATCACCCAAATCTTGATCTTTGATAATCTTAAAGAGCTTGAAATACTTAAAATAGTAGATTTGATCTTTGGAGTCACCATGGTGTTGAATAAAATAACTTGAATGGAAAGATTCAGTGAAGAACACACCAAAATCCTTCAATAGATGATGTAAGGATCATCAAATTTAGGTCCCATCAGGCATGCCAAAAACTATTATCAAATAGGATTACACCTATTTTGATCCTGTAGTTTGTTATGCAATTTCCTAATGACATAATAGAAAATCCTCCAAAGGTATGGGACCTTGGCAATTTGAAGTTAATCTCTAGAGAGGCCAACTTCCTTTCACAAAATCTATACAAATTGATAAAATACTAGTTTTGTGGAAATCTCAGTCTTTAGTGCTTTTGAATCCTAAACCATGGTTTTAATGGGGAAAAGGGTTGTAGAATTGAAATTTTTAGAAAAATAAAAATATGGTGATTGTACTAAATATTTTTATAGTGGATTTTAATGCTTGCTTGATAAACATAATAGAGCAAAAAATATATTGAATTTGTTTCAGCAGAGGCTCATATAAATGGAGGTCAGAGGTAGTATTTTAACTATTTTTCACAAAAGGGAAAATTATATTTATTTCAAACAATATTTTCAAGAGGCTAAAATACCACAAATTAATTTATTGAAAGTGAAACAAAGAGACAAATATTTCACATATAATAAAATAACATGCACACACACAGAGATCTCTCAAGACAAGAAAGGCAAATCTTCAACTTTATTTCTCTCCAAATGTTACAACTTGTAGTAAATACATTTAAAATATATAAAATATAACTAGAAGCAAAAAAATAGATTGGGCCATAGGGTCTACCCATTTTAATATAGAATATATCCATAATGAGATATAGTTTACAAAACTTGAATGCCTAGTTGAAGAAGATCATGCAAATATGAAACCTTCATACAAAAGAGGTGAGTTCTTCTATTTTTGGTAATCATACACTTGTGAAATGGCTAAAAAATGGCATGCACAAGCTAGGTTTGATTATTGGTGTAACATGGCATGGTTATAAGTGGTGAATCTCAATGTAAAGCTTCTTCATTTGGTAGTGGTTAAAAATAGCTTCTTCATGCAAAAAGAGGCACCCAAAATAGAACTTGAGTTTCAAAAGAAGAGATAACTTTGAAAATAATTCAAGTAACTTTTCCATGCAAAAACTCTAACTTGAAAAAACATAAGTGAGACTTTTACAACTTTTTAAGTCTTTATCACTTTTGTCAAAATGAACCATGCATTCCACACTTCATGATTTTGCACTTTTCAATAATTCATATTTATCAAAATGGAAAGTGCAATTTGCACTTGTGTTTCTTCTTCAACTTTCTTATACTTATATCTCTGATTATTTCATAATAATCCATTTATTACTGCAATAACCTTATTTGCTTTGGATTTGAACCTCATTTCCTAAAGTTATTACTTGTGAGAAACCAACTGTAAAAGTTGGAGGGATTTTTAGGAGTTTGAAGCACTTAAATTTTCTATTGGAACTTAGAGGTGTTTCAAGCAGGTAAATGTTTTAGCAAAACTAGGAGATGATGGAAGCACATCAGGTCTCTATAGTGTTTGAATCACATTAGATCTCTAGTAGAAGTGGAAGATGCTTGAGGCCAATCCACTTTTTGTGAAGGCTTAATAGTTTATGGGAGTCTCAGGATGCACATAGTAATTTTCCAAATGATAAACAATTCATAAAATGACCTAGTTTTTATAGGAAAAACCCTTGCATTAACTGTAGCTATGGTGGTTGGTGGTGGAGGTTAGACCTAATTGAAGCAAGTCCACTCTCTGTGAGAATTAATGATGGATTTGATGGAAGGTGGAACCCATGGGGCACTTTGCACATTTAAAAATGTGTAAAGTGCACTCAGAGTTCTACATCATATGGTTTGGTGGTCTACCAGAAGGTAGAGACTATCGTGTACTTTTTTACTTTTCACAATGTGCAATGTACAACTAGAGTTCTATGTTCTATAGAAAGGGGGGGTTATAGATTTAGTCACATCTAGAGATTATCATGTGCTTTTCACATTGTGAAAATGTGTAAAGTGGATGCCAAGTTTTGGATTCCACTTGTTTGGGTACATGGTGGGATACAAAGCCCATCATGTATTTTGCATGTTGTGAAAATGTGTAAAGTACATGGTGAGTTCTGGGTTCCTCTTATTTCTTAGGTGTTGGTGTTTCATGGGATTCAGAGCTTGAAGTGCATTTTTCATGTTATGTAAACATGTAAAGTGCACACTAGATTTTGGTTTCCATAGAAAGGAAAATTGGGTGATTTATGGGACCTAGAACCTGTGAAGCAATTTGCACAACTGAAAATTGCATCTAGAGTTTTAGATTTCATAAGGAAAAAAGGGGGTATCTCTTGAGATATCAGATGTAATGATATTTTTGTGACAAAAATATCAACAATATCCACCCAAAAAATTTATACTTCAGTAAATTTATTCCTAAAAAACCCTAGTTCTTGTTTAATTTCCTCTAATGCATACCCTTGAAGACTTTACTTAAAACTAACAAACTCTTGCTAGAGTAGTTAGTCAAAATGGCCCTACTTATTAGCTTTCCTAAGGGATCTCAAGTTTGAGATAGTTTTATCTCATCAAAAATTCTCAATACCTATTTTTCATGCTCATCCAACTTTGGAATCAATGTTTGCACACATGACACCCAATCCTAGGCTTCTTTGTATTGATGACCACCAAATTAAGAACACTAGATACTTCAAGTCGCATCATCAAATCTAAATGGATAAAAGCCTTATTATTTGTGTATAAAACAAGGAAATTTAATTTATTCTCATCATGTTTAAAAGAATTTAAAAATTTACACATTTCAATAATATGTGGAGAAATTCAATTCTCATTGAATTGATGATATCCATAATATTATATAACCTGAGAGTTGAATTTTGAACATCACTCTCAATTTCCCTAGGAACATATATAATCTATTGCTATTCTCATACCTAATCTAACTCTTGCTATAAATCTTGTCTAACTTCCTCAATTCCCTCATGGAGTTCCAACAAATCCTCTATATATACCTAAAGATAAGCCTTAAAATCTTTGTTGTATGGATAATCTCTAAGTCTCTGGTTCTTTCTCTTGGATAAAGAGAAAACATCATGTATTTCCTATAAAATCACACCTATTGTACCCAACATCCCCCTTTTTATTTAAGAAAAAATGGGGATCCACTTTTTTCATATGTTTATGCAAATTATAAAAAAATATAGGGTATTTCACTTTTGGCAGGATGATATTGGCATTGTGTTTCATGAGACTAACTTTTGTTCTATATAAGACTATTCTTCAAGTTTATATTTTTAGGTTGATTCTTTCAACCCTGATGCAATTTTTCCTTTTGGGTTTTATGTTTCAAGTGTTATCGAGCCTATAATCTATTTGGAAAGCTTTATTTTGTCAAGGAAATTGTTGCAAACATTTTTTCTGAAATAATTTCCCTGATGGAATTTAATTTGTGAGCTATTTGCCTTACAAATTTTTAGACTACAAACATATTGACCAAAATGAATCCCCTGATGAATTATCTTTTTGACCGTACAAAACCTACCTTTTGAGACTTTAAAAATAACCCTTAGCTGTACAAAAGTACCCTTTAGGGAAATCAAAAGACCCTTCAGCCCCTATGAAGTAGACCCTTCAGGAAAGTTTTTCCATAAAGTAAAACCTTTGAATCCTTTCCACATACCCTTTTGGACTTTTGAACTACCCCTTTGGCCTTTTTAAAAGTGTCCTTTTTCCTTTGAACTAACACTTTAGCCTTTACCAAATTGATTATTTTACCCTTTTTCACTAGATATTTTAAGGCACATACCCTTCAAGTTTTGTGTAAATGACCCTTTATATCTCAAACCCTTTACCTTATGGGACTTATCCTTTGAGATATCTTTTAGACCCCTTTATCATATGAAAATTACACTTTGAATTTTGTGTAGTGGACCCTTTAAGATGGATTTACCCTTTGAGATTTCTATCTAAAGCCTTTGAACCTTTTTCAAAATGGTCACTTACCCTTTAGAATTATTGTCATAGCCCTTTTTCCCATCAAAAAGACCTTGTAGACCCAAGGCACATACCCTTCGGGTTTTGTGTAACCTACCCTTTAGGACTTTTGAAATGACCCTTAGCTATTTGAAAGTACCCTTCAAGGAAATAAAAAGTGCCCTTCAGACTTTATGATGTAGACCCTTTGGGAATTTTGTCTTAGACAAAATTCCCTATAAAGTAGACCCTTGAAATCAAAATTACCCTTTAGGGAAATTGAATGTGCCCTCTAGAACTTTGAAATAGCTGCTTGAGATAATTGTCTCAAGACTTTTGCTTAGATGAAATCACTAAAGAAATTATTATGGATATTTTATCTAAAATAATTCCCCTAATGGAATTAGTCTATGAACATTGACCCAAAATAATTTTTTGATGTAGACCCTAAGTGCCTTATTACTAAGAGTACTCCTAGTCTCACCACACTTAGCTAAAACAAAGGTAAAATATTTCCCATCAATACTTTAAAGACCCCCACCAACTTGAGCTAACAAGTTTGAATTATATAGGAAAATAGAAGCCAAGTGCATGTTACACATTTATGTTGTCCAAACTACTATTTAATACAAGATTCTATATAGGCAATATGCCACTATGGAAAATTCATCATTGCATTCAAGCTAACTTGAATTCAAAGTCCTTTGCTTTTCTTATAATGGTAAAGAGCCCTGGTTTCTATTTCAAGAGTACTAAGAGTAAAATAATGAATGAGATAGAGATAAATTGTTTACATAACATACATAACACATAGAAGAAACAACACATAATACATATCAATGGTATCCATATATATGAAATTATGAGGTATGAATCCTCCATCCCCATATTCAATTAAGGACTCCATAGAGTTCACAGATATAATCTTTGATGCCATAGTATTTGGAGATAAGTAACAAAATTATTCAACATTATGGGATGTCATCGATTCAGAGGACGTGTTTTCACTTGAAGATGAGATGACACTAGTAGATGGACTTTTCATTAAAGAACTGATCGCATTCAAATTATAAAGATTACACTTTGCTATAACCAAGCTAGAAGTAATGCCTTAGATTGACCTCCTAAGGGAGCTATTATTTTCAAGGAAAATATTGTAGGATGCTTTCCTACATCATTTTAATAATAATAATGATTGTCATGTACATTTCAAGAGCATATTTCTAGAGATACCAATATTTAAGTATACATGATATCTAATTTGAAAAACACACATTGGTGTAGTTTAAAGTAGAGACCTTAATGGAGAAGGTACTATCTTCATGGATACTCTTAGACTAGACCATCACATGAAAAGGGAAGAAGCTAAAAGGAGAAATCTTGATTGATAGATTTAGGATGGGGATTCACATTGATATGGCTCTTCTCAATCGATTATATTGTATGGAAAGTATTCATTTTATTAATTTGGATTGGGTGCCTCTACTATACATGATGCCACATATGCCCTAGGTCAAATATCCAAGTATCCCATTCCCTCTAGAGATTTCTACATGATGTCCTATTTATTGGATGCACTCATGGGTACATATTATAAATATCTTGGTGAAATATGGGATTTGGCCACAAATTGTGAGATGAATATGATCTACAATCATTACTAGTTCATACATGTCTATTACTATACTAAGTATATGGTAAGGATCTTTGAAGATTTCTACCCTCAAGTTTGACAAGCTATTCATGGCTTGCCCATGCCTCGAATTGGATAAAACATTGTGCATAATTTGGTAGGGAAATTGTATTATTTACTTTACCCAAATTTCACTATAATAATGATTTGGGAAACAAGGTTTCCCCCTGTGTATTTCAAGGTTTGTGCTAGAAAAACTAGCTAAACTATAAATTACCTTCCAATTATGGAAAAACATTAGAAAAGACTTATCAAGGTAAAAGAAGGCCTTGTATTTTGGTTATTTTATAACTATTGGTAGGATGGTATATATGATGACAAAGTATCTTGGGGAAGTAGGTTGAAAACTTAGGAGTTATCCTTTCCCTACACTTAAACATAGAGATTGGGATCTACATGGGCTGATCCAAAAGCACATTCATGGATTCAACATCCCTTCTAGTCATGAGTCTTATGAATATGATTTAATATTTTTAAATTCCAAGTTTGATGAAGAAGGATTGGAATGTGCAAGGATTAATGGGTTGTAAGAGGATCATTTGAGGATGATCTATGATGACCCTTCTATCTTTACCAACAATTTGGACAACAAAAAGGCTCTCTATAAAGGGTGACAACATTCAGATTTTTGGAGAGGATAGTTCAAAGAGTAATCTAAGGACAAAGATACTTATTCCTCCCAAGGACTTATTTTAAAGTTAAAGTTGAAGATAGTGAAGAAATAACCCAGGTTACCGGAGCCTAGTTCTATTAGGGGAAGACAAGCAAGGGATTCCATTAGCTTAGATTCTAATGAAGAAGAGAAAACATAAGACTTTCTTATTGTAAGTCCTAGTCAAATGTATATTACTATGTCCTAGGTACATAATATTATATATATTGGGATAAAAAATCCAAAATAAGCAACATCATCACCTCAAGACACCCCCACACAAGTAAGAATCCCTTTGGTATATAAGAGAAAGCCTATGACTCGTATAAGCAATCCTATAGTGGAGACATCACAAGACTTGCCTACTCAACCTCCACATTTAGAATCAGTCAAGGGAGATGTGGTGACCATCAAGGATATTATGGATGATTCAGATGAGGAAGCCAGGTTGGAGATAGCTAAGGCTATGAGCTTCTAAATAGAGCCTGTGGTGCTTACTTTTCTAGGTACTCAATCTTTTATTAGTTACCCTCTATCTTATATACCCATCTTTGGGAAAATTAAATTTGTAAAAGTCCCCACATCTACCCCCTCTATTTACACTACTACTATTGATCCTTTCATTTCCACTTCCATCCCACTCACCATATAAACCCCTTCTATTCCTACTAGTACCTCCACTATTAGAACCCTCAAGATAAAGAAAGTGTCTAAGAAGGTGCAAACTACATTGGAAACCTCACAACACCATGTCCAATCCACCAAAATCACCTTTTTACTACCATATACAAATTCCATAGAGGAAACCATAATAATAAGTACTAGCAGGGGAAGGAAGGCCAAGCCCTAAGTGATCACGGTCCATCCACTTCCTCAATTTGGAGGAGTAAATTGGTCTAAAATTATATGGCTTTCCTTACCTAATGTCTTGACTAAGGCCCACAAAAAAAATAGAGAGTTAAATAGGAGGGTGAATAAGAGGTTGTTGTCACAACCTCTAATACATCCTAATTAGACATTCCTCAATGGGTAGTGGATTTAAGAAGCAAGGCTTCTCAATTTCCAAACTTTTAAATTATTGAGAGTCCCTCTTTTTATATTTTGTTTGATCCTCCAACTAGCAGTATTCAAAGGGTGAAGAAGAGGAAATTATAAGATGATAAAGGCACCTAAATCATCCTTAAATAAATGCAAGAAGTGTTCTCCCTCATAAAGAAGTAGAATAGATAATTATGACAATCTCTATATGAGGAAAATCTTATAAACCTGACATAAGCACACAAGGATGCCATAGTTGCAATCCAAGAAGGCAAAAAATTAGTTTAATAAGAGATTGAGGTATAAGTGAACCTATTATAGGCTAAAGTGGAGAAATTGAAAGAGCAAGCGAAGATAGTACATATCTCTAGTAGCTTAAAAACTAAAGTTTAGGAGGAGGCTTCTAGATGTTATAACTCCTTAGAAGCCATGGATTTAATAAAGGCTGAGATGGCCCCTCATGTGAACCAAGCCAATAAATTGTTTAATTCATTGAGAGAGGACACTCCAAAATTGAATATGTTAGTTGTCTATACATACAACTCTCTATATAGTCATCTTGACCTTATGTCTATGCTAGAGGCATCTAGTGCCCTAAATATAGTAGTCATTTGGTAGGAAGAGGCAAAGGATTGGATTAAAAAAATTGGGGATTTAATACCTAAATATCAAGAAAATGAGGCCTAGATTATTCAAATTTTACATGAATTAAAGTTATCTAAAGTTAAAGACTCCACATATAAGTTAATTAGCAGGATTAATTTTGACAAACTTATCTAGGAAGCAAATGATGATTTTAAGTAGAGCCTAAAAGGTTTAACACTTGAATAAATTGAGTTAGAATTAAGCAAGGCTTAACAAAAGGTCACTACAGTTTAAATATTCAAGTGTAAATTCCAAATAACCAAGGATGAGCATGCAAAGCTCCTTGGATAGACCAAAATAATTTATCGACCATCGCTACTAAATTTAGACATTATACGACGACAACATGGAGTAACACAAAATTTATATGAGGGTAAAAAAGTGAATAAGTATTATTCCAATGGTGTAACCACATATTCAACTACCACTTTAGACTCTACACTAACCAAGGTGCATGCAGTGCTACAAACAACTAAGCCTTGATAAGCTGAGGTTTTACACATGTATAATTTTGTAATGGTGAATATACTTAGAGTTTACTTATATTTTGAGTAGATTATTGTAAAAATTAACTTTATATTTTGTGTACATACACATGTTGCATAATTTTTGAAAATTTGATTTATTTATTTTTAACTTGTAGTTCTCTCTATACTGTTTTAGACCACAGTTAGAACTACATGTTCTAATTGACACATGTAACTACCTTGCATGAACTTGGAGGATGAGGTGACCCCTCACCCATGTTTATATATAAAATTTTAACCCAACTTAGTTTTTAGGTCAAAATATTTTGGAATATAGAGCAATGAAATAATTTTGATTGTCAGTTAAGTGTTTTAAGTATTTTCTTTCCAATTTTGTGTAATTAGTTGTTGTTTTCATGGTTGTGTTTTTCAATAATATTTAGTGTGATATAGCTATGAATAGATTCTTAAATATTTTAATTGATATATTTATCCTAAATGTGCAATATATATTTAAATATTGGTGAATATATTGATTAAGTTAGTCAAGTTGATTGAATCATATTTCTAAATGTGTACTTATGCTTTCTTTGGTGTAGTTTTCTATGTGTGTGCAACAACTACCTTAGATAATTCATTTTCTTGAGCCATAATATCCTAATTAAGGGTGTGAAAAAACTACCCTAAAAGGAGAAACCTTTGTGTGAGGTGTATGAATTCCTTGTAGCTTTATTTCCTTAGACTTCCTTGACATGTCTAAATGTATGTGTGCTAATGATACTAGCAATAAACATAGGTTTTAGAAAGCATAGGTCTATTTAGAAACTAACCATGGAAGTGATTCCCAAGAACCATAAATAATTATTTTTTTCCCTACCTTACCCTCCTTTTTGAGTTTGTTGTTAAGACTTACGGACTTTAGACTAGAAACTAGCCACCCATTCAACTTACATAGAGATTCACTCTATTAGAAGGCCACACCTCTATTTAAAAAACCTTTTCAAAAACCTACATGCCCTACCCCTATTCCATCAATATATTGAAATAAAATACATACCTATAACTCATGCTCGGGATTGGAGTTTACCTCCATTGAGATCTTAAAACATTAGAGGTTACCTCATTCAAATGTGGTGTACATAAAACTTGCATCATTAGTATCCTAATGGTGCTAGAAGGAGGGATAAACCCACAATAATAGAGGTTATTATTTATGTATATTTTTACTAGAGTCACCCAAGAGAGTGGCTAGATCTAATTCCCAAGCTGGTTTATTAGTGTCACCCTTGACAAGTCATACGAGAACTAAAGTTATGCCAATATCCTTAGTTTAGAACAATCCACTACCTCCACTAGGGCACCCCTTAACCATAAGGAACCCTTTACTTGTTAATCAACCAATGGATTTAAAATATCCCTAATTATTTAGATCTACAATCACCATCTTAAGAGATGTGCATGATTTGTCTTAGAATCCCAAAAAGTATCTACCATTCTTTTCTCCTTCAAGACCAAGGACAACAGAAGAGCATATCAAATCTATTAAAGTTGCTTTAAGATTAATTAATGTAGTTGATGAAGATGTTGCACATCAATTATTCCCTTTTAATTTAATGTATTCTACTTATGATTGGTACTTAAATCTAATGGAAAATTCCATCACCAATTGGGAACAATGTCAAATGGATTTTCTTGTGCAATTTGGATAGGTCACCAATCCTGGGTTGGTATATCAACACTTCACCAGTATGAAGAGGGAGCCTAGTGAACCCATCTATGATTTCAATTTAAGATGGTAGAAGATGTACAATTTGTTAAACCTAAGGTATAAACTATAAGTAGTATTAGCATTAGAGATGTATAAGAATTCTTGGACCCTATCACCATCATGTTCTTGAGAAGAGCACCTATTGCCAATACTTTAGCCTTAACATTCAACAAGGCTATTAACATTGATAGGTAGCTTGACCTACATATTCCTAGGGTACCTAACATCAATAATGTATTTATAATGCTTAATCAGATACCACACATGAAGTATAATGTTATAGCATACAACTAAAATCAATTGTACACACTGCCTCCCATGACATAGACAACACAACCAAATTTTGGCCACTTGAATAATCATGTGATATGAAATAGTTATCAATATAGCCAAAAAATAGATACACTTCCCATGGCTATTATACAAGGTATATATTCCACAAAAATTGAATTGGATTCTATTCAAAATATAGTCAAAAAGTTGAGCAATGATTTCCTAAATATACATTGAAAGATGGGCAATGCTAATGCCCCAAATAGAAACTAGAACACTAGATTCTAGAGAAATAATATACCTTTCAATAGGCCTTCAAATAATATGGAGCAACCTAACAAGCTCCTAGAAATAAACATAACTAAAATGGCTCTCCCCAATTGGTGCATAATACATAATACACCACAACATGATGAGCTTGATTATATTGAGTTATGTACGATGTTTGAGATCTTTTAAAGGGAAGTAAGTAGATAGGATCATATGAATAATCCACTAAAATCCCATTAGGATAGTAGATCTTATAACATAGCCATATTCTTTAAAACTCATGAGTTCCCTTTCCCAGGTGAAGATGAACATGAACCAAAAGATATTATGGATGAGGTTCATGATTTCCAATAATTATAGATAGATGCATACAACTTAAAGAACAAACGACCACTTACCACCTCGACTCCTCCAAAATACAATGGTGATTCCTCCAAATCCTAAAGCAAACATTAATCCACCCCCTCCAAAAGGGAATGATCAACCACCAAGCAAGGAAGAACCAAGTAAAGGAGGATATAACATCATGAAAGTTATGAAGAAGATTAAGGTGAATATAACTCTTCATGAGTTAGCCTAGATCACTGAACAAAAATGAGTTATTGTGGAAGTCAATTATTGAAAAGGCCCCTATGGAAAGAACTAGAGTGACTACAAACAAAGTGAAGGTTGATAATGCCAATGTTATTTATAAGAGCAAGCCTAAAGTACCACCATTTCTATTGACTATTGAGGCATTTGGTAAGAATATTCATAACTATTTAGTTGATGTTGGAACATCGAAAACTATCATGCCTACCTCTATACATAAGAAGCTTGGTTTCACTCCAAGTCATTCAAAGAGATCGGTCTCTAAACTAGACAAAATGGTGGTACCAATAGTTGGGGAAGTAAATAACATATGCATTTAGGTAGGATTTGAACCAAGAGTCTATATGATTATTGATATTCTGGTAGTAGACATACTAGAAGGCTATGAATTGTTGTTAATTAGAGATTGTCCAAAACACTCAACGGATATATTTCTATAGACTTCTCTCATATATGTCTATAATGGAGAGGAGTTGTGAACCAGATCGTATTTGATAGAGAGCTAATAATGAAATATCCCATCATGAAATAAATTGTCAAAAATGAAGAGGTAAAGTATGATTCTCCCACTCTTGGTATTTATACCTTTACCACTTAGAATATCACATAAAACCTAGAACCTGAAGGTTCAAAGCAAGTATGGACTATGTATTTTGATGAAGCCAAGTCCAAGTAAGGATTGGGTGTAGGAATTGAGCTTATTGATTCTCAAGGTGAGAAATTTTTGGTAACTTATAGATTGTAATTTCTGTGTACTAATAATAGAGTTGAGTATGAAGCTCCAATTCTAAGATTATAGTTTGTGTTAAATAACAATGTAAAATAGATAAAAGTATTTGGTGACTCAAAGATGGTAGTTAACCAAATAATAAACAAATATCAATGCAAATTATCTTATCTAAAGAGATATAATCATAGAGTGCAGGATTTAATTGAAAGATTTGAATATTTTAACATAGTATCACTCTTGAGAGAGAAAAATCAAGTCACTAATTAACTAGCTACTATTGATGCCAATCTCAAGACATTACATGAGTCTAAGGTAAATAGATTCTCTATTGAATTGGTTCATTATCCCTCTATTTCAAATAATGTAGATAATTTCTAGGTCTTTGATGATGATCAATAGATTATTTAGTTCTTAACTAATTCAGGGGATTTCAAGTCCTAAATCATCAATGACAAGGACATCAACCACCTTTGTCAAGAAGAAATAGATAAAGAGGGAATTCTCCATCTCAAGGAAAATTAGATTCTAGTTGACTTAGTCTCCTTGGAGAGACCATTCAGTGTAGACCCTCAAGCATAAAAATTGAGGCAACCCAAGGTTGATGAATCATACTTAAAGAGGGAAAATCTAGGAGATGATTATAACCTAAATTATTTAAATATTGGTCTCAACTAAACTATGGAAGAAAGATAGCAAGTTAGGGATTTGATTAATCAATACAAAGATGTTACTGCTTGGACATATGAAGACCTGAAAGTGTATGACCTACAAGTCATCTCTCACATGATTCCCCTGAAGCAAGACAATAAACCATTTAGACAGAGGCAAAGGCCAATAAACCATATTATAGAGCCTCTTATTTAGAGGGAAGTGGAGAAGTTATTAAGTGCGAAAATCATCTTCCCAATATGACATTCTACTTGGGTGACCAATTTGGTCTTGGTTAGAAATAAGAATGGTGAGATCGGATTATGTGTAGACCTCAAAAATATAAATAAGGATTCTAAGAAAGATAATTATCCTCTACCTTCTCTAGATGAGGTAATACAAATAGTGAGTGGTTCTAAAATGATGTCCTTTTTGGATGGATTTTTAGGCTACAATAAAAAACTAGTGCACTCTGAGGGTAGAAAGAAGATGTCATTTACTATGAAATGGGGTATCTATGCATACAAAAGAATGTCATTTGGCCTAATCAACATAGGGGATACATTTCAATGTGCCATGGATCATGGCTTCAAATGACTGACATGAAAATGCATAATCATCTATATGGATGATCTTACTACATTTTCAAAGAATAGAAAAGATCACATAAGTCACTTACAATCCATATTTGAGATATGCAAAAGGTTTTTTATTTCATTAAACCCAAAGAAAAACATAATTGGAGTCACCAAGGGAAAAATATTAGGACATATTATCACAAAGGATGGGATCACCATTGATCTAGATAGAATCTAGGAAATTTCAAAAATTCAACCACCAAACATCAAGAAGGAGCTCAAGTCATTCTTCCAAAAGATCAATTTTGTAAGGAAGTTCATCTCAAAGTTCACAAAAATAATCAAGCCTCTAAAGTGGACAACTGAATCCAAAAAGTCATTCCAAGGCATAAAGGATGTTATATTGCAAGCTCTAGTGTTAATTAGTCCAGACTTAATAAGAGATTTCTAGAAAATTTCTATCTATATTCATTCACTTTAGAACACACTATTGCTATGGTTATCACATAGAAGAAAGATGAAATTGAGCATCTAATTGCCTTCATGAGCACAAATCTGGAGGATGTAGAGCTCAGGTATTCTATGATCGACAAGCAAATTTTTGCTCTTGTCAAAGTAGTGAAGAACTTTTGACATTACATCTTGAGGAAACAAACCATTGCTATTGTACTTGACCCTACTGTCAAACTCACCCTCTCATAGAATGATCTAGGAGAATGTTGAGGTAAATAAATGGCCATGCTCTCAGAATTTGACATAGAGATCATGGCTATAAAGATCATTAGAGGTCAAGGCATTGTTCAACTCATGACTGAGCCTGATCCATGAATCACCATTGAAGAGGTATATGTAGCACAAGTTTCTAAATTAGAATGGTATATAGATATAATCCAATATTTACTTACAAGAACTTGTCCCCCTGAGCTTAATAGAGAAAGGAGAGATTTGAAGCTCAAATCTACTCATTTTATGATCAAAAAGGGAGTCCTCTATAGAAGGAACTATGAAATTATTTATCTTAGATGTGTATCTACAAAGAAGGCTAAATAAATCCTAGATAACTTGTATCAAAAGATAACAATGGTCACCCTTTTTGGAATACCACTACCCATATAATCTTGAGGTTGGGTTACTATTGGATAACCATCTTTAAAGATGCTCATATTCACATCAAAACATGCCATGAATGTCAAGCGTTATCCAAGAAAGAAGTACAAGAAATAATGCCTCTATAACTAGTCGTTGAAGGAAGACCATTTGCATAGTGGGGTTTAAACTTCATTGGTGTAGTCAACCCAAATTCCTCGATAGGCCATAAATTTGTGCTTAAAGCTATAGACTATTGTACTAGATGGATGGAAGCCATAGCCATAAAGAATAATAGAGTACAAGATGTGGTTCACTTTTTGGAGGACACATAACACCTAGATTTAGCATGTGCATCTCTTTGGTTTATGACAATGGAATAGATTTTATATCAATAGAATTAATTGAATATGCATATGAAAATCATATCATAATTAGGTTAACTTATAACGATTACCCTCAAGGAAATGGACTGGCAGAGTTAACAAATAAAAATATGATTGATGCAATCAATAATCAGTAGGGGATAAGCCTATGGATTGGCCCAATTTACTAAAGTATTATCTTTGGGTAGATCAAATGAGATATAAGCAAGCCCTGAAAGGTTTACCCTATCTACTGCTATATGAGTGCATACCAGTTTTCTCCATCATGTTTAAGCTACCCACCTATTAGTTCATATAAGACTACATAGAACCAAATGACAAAGTAGAATCAAGATTGCTCGATATAATACAAATGGAGGATTCAAGGGATAAATCCTTGAAGACATTCAATAAACACTAGGATGTAGTTAAAAGGTGGTTTGATAAAAGAGCAAATGTCAAAGTATTTAAGATTTTTGATCTGGTGCTACTATGGGATAAAGCTCATGAAAAGAAAGTACAACATGATAAGTTTTCCCCAATATAGATTGGACCCTATCAAATTTTAGAGATCAAGGGAAATAATGAATTTCATTTTAATTACCTCCAAGGCAATGAGCTTAGATATCCAGTCAACAGACAATTCTTGAAGCATTACTTTAGAGCTATTCCATCTGTAGATATTACTAATTGAGAGGATTCAAATAAGTTTAGACATAGGACTAGAGTTTAGTTTCTTGATTTCTAGTTTAATTTTCAATGTTTTCCATTTTTTTGGGTTTTCTAGATTAATCTTTTCTACTTTTAGAATTTTGTTTTCTTAGATTAGATTTCAATACTTTCTAGAGTATTTTCTTGCTTTCTAGATTAATTTTTCTTTGTTTTCATTGATGTTTGAGGTTGTGTTTGCTCTAGTTATTGCCAAGCTAAAATCCAAAAACAAATGAGTTTATGACTTGTAGAAAAGGGGAAAATTATAATCTTGATACATTGGGGACTAGTTTATAGATTGGTTGTACTTATGTGTTTTTTAGTCTTCAGGATGAATAGAGGTAATCAAAGGATTATTCTAAATTATGTCACAATTGAATAATTTTACCAAGCATGTGGAAGTTTCTCTTGGGGTAATTCATACAAATTTAGAATTTTTTTTATTTTATTGAATCAAATGCACTTATCATATTCAATACTTGTTGAAAGTGACAATTTTAGGTGTAGATATGGTTGGTAGGGACATTTTAGTAATAATTTATTTTATAATTATACCATATCACTAGGGTTTCATATCCTCTCTTTTCCATTAATATAAACACAAGAGAGACAAAAAAAGAGAGATAAAAGAACCAATGAGTTCAAAAGAGCAAAATAAAATTTAAACAAAATTAAAATAACTCACATGATGAAATAAGGTCAATGCACCACACATCATGGTCATAAGAAAATAATGGAAGGATAAGAGAAGGATCCCAAGGTATCTCTATCAGGTCTATAGAACCTTAGATGGAAAAAGATTAATGCATGATCTTACCTTGATTTGATAAGATTTAACATATACTAGAATAAAACCTACAACCTCATCAATACCTTTGAAAAACTCATCACAACAAGGGTTAAATAAACTACATGTTTAACACATAAAAATCCAAGAAATTAAAAGTCAAGTATGTTGTGTGAATTAACCTAGGAATCTCTTTCATGTTTTTGATTTAAGTATTTTTTCTATGACACACTTCAAGGTTGTTCTAAATATTGTAGAACCAGAGTTCTAGGTCATCGAATACTCAGGAGTATTCCCCCTATAAGTCACCATTTTTTGTACCCAACATCCCTCTTTTCTTGAGGATAAATGGGGACCCACTTTTTTTCATATGTTTATGCAAATTTTGGAAAAATCTAAGGTATTTCAATTTTGGTAGGATGATATTAACATTGTGTTTCATGAGACTAACTTTTGTTCTATAGAAGACTATTCTTCAGGGTTATATTTTTAGGTTGATTATTTTAACCCTCATACACTTTGTCCTTTTAGGTTTTATGTTTTGAGTGTTATTGGGACTATTTTATTTTAGGCTTACTATTCAGAAACATTTATTTTATCAAGGAAATTGTTGTGTACATTTCATCTGAAATAATTCCCTTAAAGGAATTTGGTCTATGAGCTCTTTGCTTTACAAAATTTTAGACTGTAGACATTTTTCCCCAAAAAAATCCCTTTGACCCTACCAAACCTACCTTTTGGGACTTTTGAAATAACCCTTAGTTGTATGAAAGTACACTTCAGTGAAATCAAAAGACCCTTCAGCCCCTACAAAGTAGACCATTCAAGTAATTTTGTCCATGAAGTAGACCCTTCTAATCCTTTCCACATACGCTTTTGGACTTTTGAACTAGCCCTTCAACCTTTTTTAAAGTGTCCTTTGTCCTTTGAACTAGCCCTTTGGCCTTTCCAAAATTGACCACTTTACCCTTTATGAACAAATTTTTTAAGGCACATACCCTTTGATTTTTGTGTGAATGACCCTTCAAGACTTTTATCCTAAACCCTTTACCCTAGGATACTTGTCCTTGAGGATATCCTTTTTGACCCCTTTGTCCTATGGAAAGTGCCCTTCGACCTTTGTGTAATTGACCCTTTGACATGGATGTACCCTTTGGGATTTCTATTCCTAGCCTTTGACCCTTTTTCAAAGTGGCCACTTACCCTTAAAAATAATTTTCATAGCCCTTTTTCCCACCAAAAAAGACCCTTCAAACCCAAGGCACAAACCCTTTAGGTTTTGTGTAACCTACCCTTTGGGACATTTGAAATGACCCTTAGTTGTATGAAAGTACCCTTTAGGGAAATCAAAATTACCCTTTAGCCTTTATGAAGTAGACCCTTCAGAACTTTTTTCTTAGATAAAATGCCCTATGAAATGGACCCTTCAGATCAAAAGTACCCTTCAGGGAAATTGAAAGTTCCCTTCAACCTTTATGAAGTAGACCCTTCAGGACTTTTGTCTTGGGCAAAATGCCTTACAAAGTGGACCCTTCAAATCAAAAGTACCCTTTGGGGAAATTGAAAGTTCCCTCTAGACCTTCGAAATAACCCTTCAAGATAATTGTCTTAGGACTTTTGCCTAGATGAAATCATCAGGGAAATTATTACAAACATTTTGTCTGAAACAATTCCCCTAATGGAATTAGTCTGTGGACATTGACCCAAAAGCATTTTTTAATGTAGAACCTAAATGCCTTATTATTAAGAGTAATAATAGTCTCACCACACTTAGCCAAAAGAAAGGTAAAATATTTCCCATCAATACTTTAAAGACCCCTGCTAACTTGAGCTAACAAGTTTGAATTATACAAGAAAGTAGAATCCAAGTGAACATCACACATTTATGCCACAAAAATTACTATTCAATGCAATATTATATATAGGTGATACATTGCTATTAAAAATACATCATTGCATTAAAGTCAACTTGCATTCAAAGTATCCTACTTTTCTTATAGTGACAAAGATCCCTGGTTTCCATTTTAAGAGTACTACAAGTAAAATAATGACTGAGCTATAGCTGAATTATTTGCATAACATACATAGTACATAGAATAAATAACATAGATTATGTATAAATGTTATCCACATCTAGGAAATTTCTAGCTATAAATCTACCATCCCTATATTTAATTAAGGACTCGATAGAGTTCACAGATATAGTCTTCTATGCCATAGTATTTAGAGATAAGTACCAAAATTATTCAACATTATCAGATGTCATCAAGCCAATGGACATGTTGTCACTCAAAGATGAGATGCCACTATAAGATGGACTATTTGTTAAGGAATTTATAGCATTCAAATGCCAAAGATTACACTTTTGTATAGCCAAGCCAAAATTAATGCCTTACATTGACTTCTTAAGGGACCTATTCTTTTCAGGGAAAATATTATAGGATGCTTTCCTACATCATTCTAGTAATGATACAGTGTCCACATGACTTTTAGGAGTGTATTTATAGAGATACCTATATTTGAGTATACATGATGCCTACTTTGACAAGCACACATTAGTACAATTTAACATAAAAACCTTGATGGATAAGGTATTATCTTCATGGCTACTCCTAGACTAGACCATCATATTAAAAAGGAAGAAGCCAAAAAGAAGAAACCTAATTGACAAATTCAGGATGGGGATTCACATTGGTATGGATCTTCTAAATCACTTAGGCAATATGTCCAGTATTTATTTTGTTAATTTGGATTAGGTACCATTACTATATATGATGCTTACACATGATACCATATATGCCCTAGTTAAAATAATCAGTCTTCAATTTAGAGAGTAAATTATTCATAAAGACAAGCATTGCACACCCTCTAGAGATTTCTACATGATGTCCTATTTATTAGTCATAGTTATGGGTATGCGTTACAAATATCTTGGTGAACTATGGGCTCCAACCATAGATTGTGAGAAGAATAGGATCTGTGATCATTACCAGTTGATGCATGTCTACTGCTATACTAAACATATAGAAAGGATATTTGAAGATGTCTACCCTCAGGTTTGGCAAGCTATTCATGGCTTGTCCATGCATAATATTGGATAGAACATTGTGAAGAATTTGGTAGGGAAAGGGGATTATTTCCTTTACCCAAATTTCACTATTATCATGATTTGGGGAGATAAGGTTGGCCCCTTGTGTCTTCCAAGGTTTGTACCAGACAAACTAGCTGAACATAAAATCACCTTCCAATTATGGAAAAGCATTGAAGAAGATATATCAACAAAATCATCACTTAGAACTCCCCCACACAAGTAAGGACCCCCTTGGTCTATAAGAGAAAGCCTAGGACTCCTATAGGTAGTCCTATAGTGGAGACATCACAAGGCTTGCCTACTCAACTTCCACATTTAAAATCAGCTTGGGGAGATGTGGTGATCATCAAGGATATTGAGGATGATTCAAATGAGGAAGTTGAGTTGGAGATATCCAAGGCTATGAACCTCCAAATAAAGCCTATGGATCTTACTTTTCTAGGTACTCAATCTCTTATTTGTTGCCCTCTATCTTCTATACCCATCTTTAGGCAAGTTACTTATGTGGAAGTTCCCACATCTACCCCTTCCATTTCCACTACTACTATTGATCCTTCCATTTCCACTTCCATCCCACTCACCATACAAACCCATGCTATTCTTAATAGCTCCTCCACTATTAGATCCCTCAAGATAAAGAAAGTGTCTAGGAAGGTACATATTGCATTGGACACCTCACAACTCCATGTCAACTCTACTCAAATCACCCTTCCACTACCATCTACCACTTCCATAGAGGAAACCATAGTAATAAGTACTGGTAAGGGAAGGAAGGCCAAGCCCCAAGTGATCATGGTTTATCTACTTTATCAATATGGAGTGGATTGGTCCAAAATTATATGGCCTTCTTTACTTGATGTCCTAACCAAGGCTCACAAGATATAATAGACAGTTCAAGAGGAGGCCAAAGAAGAGGTTATTGTCACAACCTCTGATGCATCCTAATTAGACATTCCTCCATGGGTAGTGGATTTAAGAAGCAAGGCTTCTTAATTTCCAAACTTATTAATAACTGAGCTTCCCTATGTTTGATCCTCCAACTGGTAGTATTCAAAGGGTGAAGAAGAGGAAATTAGAAGATGATAAAGGCACCCAAATCATCCTTGAAGAAAGGCAAGAAGATTTATCCCTCATAAAGAGGTAGAATATACAACTAAGATAATCTCTATATGAGGAAAATCTTGTAGACTTGACACAAGACCACAAGGATTTCATAGTTGTAATCCATGAAGGCAAGAAATTAGATTGATAGGAAATTGAGGTAGAAATACAACTATTTAAGGCCTAAGTGGAGTAACTGAAAGAGCAGGCCAAGATAGTATATATCCTTGCTGGCATAAAAACTAAAGTTTAGAAGGCAAATTCTAGATGTTATAACTCCTTGGAATCTATGGAGTTTATGAAAGCCAAGATGGCCCCTCATGTGAACTAGGCCAATAAATTATTCAACACCTTGAGAGAGGATAGTGAAAAATTGAAGATATTAATTGTCTATATAGACAACTCTCTATATAGTCATCTTAACCTTATAACTATACCAGTGTCATATAATACCCTAAATTTAGTAGTCATTTGATACGAAGAGGCAAAGGATTGGATACAAAATGTTGGGGCTTTAATCCCCAAATATCAAGCACATGAGGCTTAGATTTTTTAAAATTTTGCATGAATTAAAGTTATCCAAAGTTAAGGAATCCACTAGTAACTTAATTAGTAGGATTAATTTTGATAAGCTTATCTAGAAAGAGATCTATATTTTTAAGTAGATCCTACAAGGTTTCACACTTGAATAAATTGAGTTAGAATTAAGCAAGGCTAAAAAAATGTCACTAAAGTTGAGATCTTCAAGATTAAATTCCAAATAACTAAGGATGAGCATGGAAAACTCCTTGGATAGACCAAAAGAATGCATCAACAACCACTACTAGATTTAGACATTATATGCCAATAACATGGAGTAGCAAAAAAGGTCTATGAATATAACTAAGTGAAGAAGAAGCAAGCTTTCAATAGTGCAACCACATCTTCAACTACCACTTCAACCCATATGCCAACCAAGGTGCATGTAGCATTACAAATGACTAAGCCTTGATAGGCTAAGGTTTTACACATGTAAAGTTTTATAAAAATGAATGTACTTAGATTTTCCTTGTATTTTGAATAGCTTATTATAAAAATTGACTTTATATTTTGTGTACATGTATACATTGCATAATTTTGGAAAAGTTAATTTATTTATTTTCAACTTTTAGTTCTCTCTTATACAGTTTTAAAATGTAGTCAGAACTACATGTTCTAACTGACACATTTAACTACCTTGCATGAACTTGGAGGATGAGGAGACCCCTTCCCCAAGTATATATATATATATATATATATATATATATATATATATATATATATATATATATATATATATATATATATATATATATATATATATATAAAATTGTAACCCAACTTAGTTTTTGGGTCATAATATTTTGGAATAGAGAGCATCAAAACAATTTTGATCATCAATAAAGTGTTTTGAGTATTTTGTTTCCAATTCCATGCAATTAGTTGTTATTTTCATGGTTGTGTGTTTTAGTAATCTTTATTGTGCTACAAATGTGAATAAATTCTTAACTATTTTAATTGATATACTGATCTTAGATGTGAAATAACTATTGAAATATTAGTGAATATATTGAATAAGTTATTCAAGTTGATTGAATCATATTTTTGAATGTGTACTTATACTTTCTTTAGTGTAGTTTTCTATGTATGTGCAACCACTACCTTAGATAATTCATTTACCTAAGCCATAATCACCTGATTAAGGGTGTGAAAAAATACCCTAAAAGGAACAACCTCTGTCTAAGGCTTATTAATTCTTTGCATCTTTATTTCCTTAGACTTCCCTTCTATTTATGATTGTATGTGTGCTATTGATGCTAGCAGCATACATAGGTTTTAGATAGAATAAGTCTATTTAGAAACCAACCACAAAAGTGATTCCTAAGGAACATAGAGCCTTTTTTTCTTCCCTACCTTACCTTCCTTTTTGATTTTGTTGTTAAGACTTACCCCCTCTATCCAAAAAACCTTTTCAACAACCTACATACCCTGCCCCTATTCCATCAATAAGATTAAATGAACTGCATACCTGTAACTCATGCCATGGAGTGGAGTTTACTTCCATTGAGATCCTAAAATGTTAGAGGTTACCTCATTTAACTATGGTTTTCATAAAACCTACATCAATAACACCCATATTATATTATTCTTGGATCTTCCTCTTCTTGATCCTTTAGATATTTTCTATTGATTTATAAAAATAGAACTCATAGTAGGTAGCTCTATAGTCACTAGATTTGGTCTTTGTTTAGCTTGGGACTCCAAATTTTCTATCCATTATGGAATCACCAATTGTGTATCATCATCTGGATGAGTGTCTTGAGATGGATCCTCTAAAAAATATCCATAGAATATTGTATTAATGCCTCCACATGTAGTGGGTCTAGCAAGGAAAGGAAGATGATTTTGGACCAATCACATTACCAAACTAGGACATGGGATGCAATTTATAAGTAACCTCTTTATTAACAGTTTTTTTAAATAAAACAATGGAAGTAGATTGAGTAGTACTAAAATAAGGCATTGGCAAACCCAACTGAGTAGAAGACACATGAAGCTGAGCACTTACAAGGGCTCCCATTGTTTGCTTGAAATGAACTTTCTTGGTCTTAGAGATAATGGGGAGAAAATTAACTGAAGTAACAACATGAGAAATAGAAAAAATAAGGGTTGAATAAACAACATTACTAGAAATAATAGGAGATGAAGAAATAAAAAAATAAAGGATACAATAAGAACAATAGGGACCAAAGAAACCATAACAACTAAATAAATAATTGGAGTGGTGGCTACAATAGTAATGACCTCACCTGATCCTCTAAACTTAAGTGACACCTTTCCTTTTATTCATTTGATGATTATAACATTAACACATTTTAGTTATTCATCCTCATCCTCAAGCTTGCTCTTTATTGATGGTACTCCCAAAGTTGAACTTATAGGGGAATCCACTAATTGAAGAGGGTCCTCAGGAGATCTTACTTTTATCTTGTATCAAATTATTTTATTTTAAACTAGAGGTAGAGTCTGTTGAGTGGTGGAAGGTGAAACATCCACACTTATGGTAATAAGAACCAAGGAATCAATAAGAAGACTTATATCCTCAAATTTGGAAAAATCAGTGAAAATTTGTCCCTAAGATCCTCACAAAGAACTTATAATAACATGTATTTATTCCACCTCTTAATATTACTTAAAAACCATCATTACAATTGGTGGTGGAGATTAGGATGACCCTACTTACAAAGAAATTGAAATAACAGGGGATTCTTCTATGACATGATCCTATTTAATAGCCATCATCATAATGGGTGGTGTTTAGGATGATGTTACTTGGCTTAAGGGTTGATGGGGAGATCAATAGGTCCAATAATATATTATATCCCATCCACCTAGAGGTGGAATCCTGGTGTACACCTCTTTAGTTGTGATGGAGGGATCCATTTGTATAACCCTTAAATGATCCTATGTTAATCCAAATACTTGTGCCCTATCCAGGACCTCAATATAATCCTTTACATTTATGAAAAAAAATCATACTTAGATGGTTTATATTGGTAGGGGATGCTTAGGCCTAAGATATGTTTTTGAATAAGGCCATGGTGATCCCAATCCATGTGTGGCAAGGATACTAATGAGTATAATTCTCTAGTTTTATTAACTTCTTTGAATTTATTCTTATTGGTGTAATGCATCTGACTGATAATTAGAGAAGACCCATTGAACACACTCTTATGTTTATTTTTCATATCTTCATCAATAATCCACCATAGATGATAAGCTATTTCTTGTTCAACTAATTTGTCTAGGACATACTTTGGGAGACACAAATGGGTAACCATGTTCCTTGCCGCCATGATTATAATATAGTTTGGGTATAAAAATTAATCTCCCCTTAGACATAATGTTTTGCTGATGCTTTATGATACGCAGCCCATGGTTTCCTCATGAATTTCCCTCTAAAATTGGGGATAAACATTCTTGACAATTTGAATGATATTCCTCATATAAAAATATATGTGAAGAAAAGAAAAGAAGTCACATACTTAGTTCTTGATACAATCTAGGGATGGGCTCTAGAGTGATCCATTATGAATGTAATTAGTGGACATGAATGAATAAAATGGATAATACATCATAAATAAATGGCCACCCCTGGGTCTTTTTTCCTTATTAAACATATATTTTTGGAGCCTATCTCTCTCAGGGCAAAAGCTAGTTTTGATGTCATCAATAAATCCAACAATGACACCCATTCTAGGTGGAGGAAGTGGATGCTATTGTATTTATATAATCTATTTAGTAGGGTAATTATAATATATATTCCGTCCTAAATTTTTTTATTGGCATGGGTTACTTGGCCTTGAGGGTGACTATTTCCCTTAGAGTAATCCATTTCTTGAATGTATTTTTGATTGTGATTATCTTCTTCCACAATTTAACTCTTTGTCCATCAAATGTGAAATCTATAGTGGGTAGTCATAGGTATCTTTAGAAATCATCCCTTGAGATGTAAGTGATAATTATCTTATGGTTTATGTGATGAAAAAATCCACCAATCACCTTCCCTATGAATAAAAAGTCTAGAAGTAGATTAATGTAGGGAATCCCTTTAGACTTGGCTACTACATAATTTAGTTATTAGAACTTTAGTGGCAGTAATCCAACTATCAACTAATTTTTTTCATCCATCAAATTTTCCTCATGTGAATAGGCATGCACATTCTCTATTACATCCCACATAGATGTGTAATTATAAAATTAATCTTTAGACACTATTGCATCAAATACAATGTCTGTATATTTCATAGAATACTTAATAGAGAACTTGTAAGGTGTAAATAATCCACTAAACACCTTAGATGACAAAGCCATTCTTTATCTATTTCACTCAAGTAAATGTCATCTTTAATTTAATTATTTACTCTCTCTCATTGGAAGTAATTCATAACTAAATAAAGACAACTAGGGATTCAAGTTCTATTTGGAATGAAAAGTCGATCAAGATTTTAGTAATAAATAAGCATGATGTGTATGTAATGGGAAATGTAGTAGATATATAAATCAATCCTAGTTTAGAGAAGATAAATCCTACTTACACTTCTGATTGGGAATACATTAGATAATCAGGGTAATGACCAATATGGATCTACTAGACCTAGCCAAGGGATCTCTTACCACAATAATATCACTAGGGAGGGTTCCAAAGCCTCCAATCAAGCAAAACTACACATTAACCTTAACTAGGTCCTATGTTTTTATTTTCACTAAACTAATAACAAGTAAAGCAAATCTAATTTAGTGCTCACCAAAGCTTATAACATAAAGTGGGGGTTAGTAAACATAAAAATAAACATGCATAAGAGAATCCTAATTAAGTTATTTATACATAAGACCTTAATGAATGGAGAGAGAAATATATTTAAAAGCCATTACTTATGATACTTATATCTACTAAAGATAGGAATAAAGTTAGAGATACTTACCTTGAAGATGAACCCATCGAGATTCAATCTCTCCCTTAGCCAAAGGTGCTTTGAAAGATGTTGTTATGGTTTTTAAGGATCACAAAGAAAGGCCAAAGCATCCAAGACTTTTCCACAAGATAATACTATTCTCCAAGTAGAAACCCTAAGCTAAGATTCCTTAAGTACAATGGTGGAAGAGTAGATTGTAAAGAAGTGTAAATGAATAGTTAACTCTTGCTATCTTTCTAAGAATGGATAAATGGATATGTTTACATAGGCAAATCTAACCCTAAACTCTTCTAAAAATCTAGGCCACTAAGGTTGACCTAGTCAACCTAGTATTATAATTGGTAAAAATTAACTATGTCATGGATTAGATTGGCCATAGGTTGACCTATTCCCTAATAAGCTTTGTTAATAAAAATACAAGGTTGATGTGGATGACTATGTCATGTAAACTACCAAAAAGGGGTTTAGGTTAGGGAAAGGGCTAATGAAGATGGTAAAAGACTAGAGGAGGGTACAAAATAAAATTCAAAGATTAGGGGAATGGTTTTTAGGAGATAAGTGTAAAGATAACAAGTGGTAAAAAGGGACAACAATCTTATAAATCACCAATGGTCTACCCACCCCTTTTTGGGTACACCCCTTAGGGTGTGCACTCAGAGATATTGAGACATGATAGGTTCCTACAAGATAGAAAGCATCAGTGATTGATAAAGTTTGAAAATATTATGTGTATACATATGACCCACTCTAATGTCATCAAGTGTTACTCATGTGTAATAGGGGATGGTGCTTTGAGATAGAACATAACAACATACAACATTGAGCCTAACAAAAGTTGTAGTATTTTAAAACATAAAATAATTTAAATTAAATGATGGAAAGGGAAATAATTGAAAAAAAAATGTATGTATACTTTGAATTACCTTTATCACTAAATGGTTGTCTACTGTGTTTGTATTTTTAATCATGGAGGGTGTAGAGACTAATTTTGAAAAACCAAAGGATACAAAACTAAAGAGCAAAAAAAAATATGCAATAAAGCCAATATAATTAGTTCTATGTGGATGGGATGAACTTATAAATTTATCAAGATGGGGTGACAAGTGTTATATTAGACCAAATAACCAAGTCAAAATTTTAGAGTAAATTGGGTAATCAAAAATTCAAGGCTACTAAAGACTAAATAACTCAAACAAGTAAACCTTAAGGTTGAAAGGAAAGATCACCAAGTCAAACCAAGGACACATGCCAAAAATGATGGTAATCAAACATAAATGTGAAAGTAGTAAAAAACCTTAAAAAAAGATGGGCAAGCAAAAATGGTAAAACAACATTAATGAGTGACCAATAACAAGCCTCACTCAATCATCAATGGAAAAAGGTGCATAAAAGGGGAAAAAAACATTGGTGAGTGAGAAGTAACAAGAAAACCTCACTCAACAATGGAAAAAGTACATAAAATTAGAAATGAACTCAGGTGACCAAAAAAAGGGTAGTAAAATAATGACAAATGGTAAAAAAAATCAAGGCATATCTAGAAATAAAGAACCATGGTGTAAAGAAAGGAATCCATAGTCACTTGTACATATTATTTTATTCTAAAGATAGATAAAACTAAAACAAATTAGTATTAGCATGTTTTTAATATGTGAATAAGAAGGAAGTTCATAATAATGGAAAATAGATTTAGAATCACACTTACCTATCAAGGGGGGAAATAAAATGGGTGTAGAGGAGAATGAAGGAAAAACCAAGGTAGAAAAACTCTTTATCAAAGTTAAGAAACTCAAATTAGGTTTGTCAAAACAAGAGGACTTTTGACAGTAAGGAAATTCTCTTAGCTACACAAGTCTTCTGTTAACAAATTAAATGTGTAGACCATGCCATGCAGGATGTATGCATGAAAATTAAAATGGACCTACCATCCCATAACATGTTCCTAATTTTTGAGGACCCCTTATAGAGTAATTGGTCTACTATGAAACTTAAGTACTTACATGAGAAAGTAGTTAGCACCATAGAGTTTGTTGAATTCTCCTATTCCAATCTACTACACCCTGATGGACCTCAGCTCTGTTGTTAGGCTAACTATGGAGTTTTAGCTTCGATTGTAGATAGAAGATGTGCTTGAAATCATGTCTTTTTATGTGATTTTAACTTTTGAGATTTGTATGTTGCCTTTTTATATCATTATTTTTTGTTTCAAATAATTTTTCTTTTATCTTTATTGATGGTTTTTTATATTCCTCCTCCATATGGATTTGGAAAACTAAACATGAGTGATAAATAAGAATTTCATTTGAATATTTGGAACTTGGTTGCTAAGAGACAGAAATAAAATAGCATGGTGTCTAAGAGTCTCATAAATTTAGGTAAAATAAAAGTGCTATTTTGACTTAGACCTTGTTTTATCCCATGTGGAGTGGAAGTAAAGGAAATAAATATGAGTGAGACGTGAAATAATTTAAATTAATTCAAATTTGAAAAAATGTGATAAAGGTCAAACAATAGATATAATGATGAAAAAGTGTGATTCCTTATCATAATAATGAGGAAAATGTAGGAAAACATGCTAGCATAGATTGTTGTGTAAATTTTATCTACAAAAGAAGAAAAAGCTAAAGTTGAGAACAAAGATCAAAAACTCACAACCATTGAAAAAAACATTATAGATAAGGAATGAAAAGATGGTGGTTTTATGAGGAAGGCCAATTCTTATATATGGTCTTGCACTTCAACTCATAAAATATAAACCCAAGGGGTACCAAAAGCATGTGAAAAATATATAAGATAAAGATGGTATTTTGTGAGGAAGGCTAGGTCCTATCCATGGTCTTACACCGTAACTCAAAAAAGAGAAACCCAAGGTGTGCCAAAAAGTTTGTAAAAAAGAATGAAAACAAAGAGAATATAAGGAAATCATGAGGAATATCAAATCCTATCAACAATTTTACAATGTAACTCATGAATAAAAGATAAAACCAAAATACCAAAAGGAAGGACTAAGGTTTGTGAAAATAAAACTATTGTAGAGGGTGAGAGCTGTGTAAGTATCGTGTAAAAAGTGTTAGATATATAACATATAGAAAGTATGATAAAAATGGAAGGAATATATGCTAAAGTCTATATCAAGGATGAGCATATGAGAGATAAGCCTACGTTTCTTGGAAGGTTTCTTGAAGTTGAATTAGTTTGGTATCATGCCATGTAAAATAAGAGTGGGCATCACAAGATGCTCCAGAGGGTAATTGGATATAAGGATGTGCATCAAAAGATACCCCAGAGTTTGAAATGATATTTTGATGGGTATTTAAAGATGTCCCAAAGGGTAAAGTAATATATGGATGGGGATCTCAAGATGCCCCAAAGGGTAAAAGAGGAAGAAAAAATAAGAAGAAAAGAATACCCCATATAGTGTCTAAATGGATTGAAGTTGTCCAAGAAGATTATTGATAGAAGGGTAGAAGGAATAGGATTATAAGTAATAATAATGAGAGATAGAGAAATAATTCAACCAAATAGAGAACTAAGTTGGCCAGATGGAGAATTATGTTGACTAGATAGAAGAGCAAGGTCATTAATCAGATACAAGATCAATTAGGTTGACTATGTACTACTAAAAAAGGGGTTTAAAAGAGTACAGAGTTGACTAGGTCAACTATGCACTTATATATATAAGGCATAAGATATGTATAAGGGTAAAAAGTCATACATGTCAACTCTAACCTATAGACAAGGTATGAAATTGAGCTGATAAGGATATAAAGTTGACTAGGTAGACTTAGTACTGTAACTCAACTAGCAAAAAGGGTTATAGATTTGTATAGGTCAACTCTATATTAAAGATAGGGGAAAACATAGTCCAAAATATATTGTATTAGATAGAATGATAGTGTGCTAAAATAAGGAGAAATTTTTTAATAATTGAATCAAGAAATGGAAGTAAACACATAAATATTGGATCAATGTGAATGATCCAATTGGGGCACACAACAAAAAAACCATGAACCAATGATAGCCAATGCAAGTTTATAAAATATAACACACAATGATTAGAGAGTAATAAATCAACTAAAAATTCAATGCTAACTAAGTGGTCATCCTATGTGTTATTAGATTATTAGAAAGTATTATTTTAAGTGTGATAGAGAAGTTGGCTGAAAATAAGAAACTGTAAAGTAATCTATGGATGGTTTTATGATGTATGGGATGAAAGGGATATGTGTTAGAAATGGTATTGGATTGGTATTGGGGCCTAACCCTCACTTCACAATCTCACAATGCTAAGGGTGTCAGGTGCTTTGCCAATATATACCATTAACCACATGTTTATACTTGGCCAAAAACCCAAGTTGACTTCTCCTTTAGTGATGAAATCCAAGTAGGTAGGCCTTGGGAAGATAAATGTTAAATGAATTTTGAATATTATGTGATTTGGTAATGTGTGTAAAAAGATAAAAATAGTGTAACTAAATAGTAATTTGAAAAACCACCTAATTAGACTATGTGAGCTACTCTAAGCATGCAAACAACTAAAAATGAAAGTGCGAATTAATTACTAGTAAATGGTTGTTAACTCCCAAATTTAGAATAGTACAGAGTAAGTTTAGATGACATTGTATGAAAACATTATAGAATAGAGTTGACTAGGTCACTATTATTATATGAAAGCAAAAATCTTTAAGAATAGATTTGAACAAGTTGACTTAGTATTTTAGATAGAGGATAAGCTATATAATTAAGTTGACAAGATCAACTTAGTTTGATGTAGGGTTGTAGTTTTAAATACTAATAAATTATATAAAATATAACTAAAATAAAGTACTAAAATGACTGAGAGAGAAAGAGAGGAACTTTAGTGGGTTGGAAGATGATTAGGTTTGCAAATTTTTTGTTGAAGTGCCTTGAATGCTACTTTCAAATTCTACAAACTAAGTTGATTGGTTCAACCTAGTTCTGCAAAACTATGTGTGCTTAAGAAAGTAAGATGACTAAGTCAACCTATTAAATCTAGTTTGTTGATTTGGATGCTAAATAAAAGACTAAGTTGACATATTTGACCTAGTTTGTTGATCTATATGATAATTAAAAGACTAAGTCAACTTGTTGGACCTAGTTTGTTGATCTAGATGCTAAATAAAAGACTAAGTGAACCTATTTAACCTAGTTTTTTGATCTAAATGTTGACTAAAATAATAAGTCAACCTATTTATTGATCTAGACGCTAACTAAAAGACTAAATCAACTTGTTCAACATAATTTGTTATTTGGGACTGAATACTATTACTATGTTGACCTATCAAATCCATTAACCTAGATCTGATGAAGACCCACACATAAAGAAGAGAGTCATTTTGATATGATTATGTGTTAAACCTATGCACAAAAGTTATAACTATACTAGTAGGGTTGACATAATATTACAATTTCAAAAAAATAATTAAATTATATAAATAAAAGTGTGAAGGAAAACCTACAAGGGTTATATTCATGTTAGGTTTACCAAAATGTATGTAATGGGAAATGTACTAGATCTATAAATCAATCCTAGCTCAATGAAGATAAATCTTACTTACACTTACGATTAGGGATACATTAAATAATTGAATTCATGACCAATATGGATCTACTAGACCTAGCTAAGGGATCTCTTACAACAAAAATATCACTAGGGAGGGTTTTAGAGCCTTTAATCAATCAAAACTACTCAATAAACTTAAATAGGTCCTATGTTTTCATATTCACTAAACTAATAATAAGTAAAGTAAATCTAATATAGTGCTCACCAAATCTTGTGGCATAAAGTGGGGGTTAGTAAACATAAAAATAAACATGCATAAGAGGATCCTAATTAAGCTATATAGGTAAGACCCTAATGCATGGAGAGAGTAATATATTCAAAAGCCATTACTTATTATACTTATATCTATTAAAAAGAGGATCAAAATTAGTGATACTTAACTTGAATATGAACCCATCGAGACTTAATCTCTCCCTTGGATAAAGGTGCTTTGTAAGAGGTTGTTATAGTTTGTAAGGATCACTAAGAAAGGCCAAAGCATCCAAGAATTTTTTGCAAGAAAAGATTCTTCTCAAAGTAGAAACCATAAGCTAAGACTCCTCAAGTAGAATGGAGGAAGATCAGATTATAAAGAAGTGAAAATGAATAATTAACTCTTGTTGTCTCTTTAATAATGGGAAAATGGATGTGTTTATATAGGTGGATCTAACCCTAAATTCTTTTAAAAGTTTAGGCTGACAAGGTCAACCCAGTTGACCTAGTATTACAATTGTTAAAAACTATGTCATGGATAAGGTCAACCATGGGCTGACCTAGTCCTTCATAAGCTTTGTCAATAATAATACAAGGTTGATGTGGCCGATTATGTCATGTAAATTGCCAAAAAGGGGTTTAGGTTAGGGAAAGGGCTAATGAAGATGGTAAAATACTAAATGAGGGTGATAAATAAGAGAATGGTTTTTAGGAGACAAGTATGTATATAATAAGTTGTAAAAGGGACAACAATCTTTCACCCTTTTCTTGATGCACCCCTTAGGGTGTGAACTCAGAGAGATTGAGACTCGACAGGTTCCTGCAAGATAGAAAGCATAAGTGATTGATAAAGTTTGAAAATATTATGTGTATACATGATGTATATTTAGAGTTAATTCATATATATTTTGAGTATAAGACTTTAAATCTAGTTCATGAACCATTAGTGTTTAACATCTTTGAGTTTATTTTACTCATTTAATTCAAACTTTGAAACTTAATTTGGTGGGTATGCCACATAGAATTTATATAAGTTTGAATGAATGCCATGTTGTAACCTTGGATAAGTGTCACCCTATCTATAAATACATGTAAAAGTAATTATTATATGTGGCATGCCTTTAGAATTTATGCATTAGACATTTTATTGAAACTGAGCTACCCAAATTTTATGATGCCTAGGATGCAAGAAATGTGAAGACAAAAATTGTAAAGAATGAATATTAAAGATAAAGGTTATAAAAACTATTTGTGAAAAAGGTTCCAAATAATAATTACAAAGACTTATAATCTTAGAGATGTTGAAGACAAAAGTTATGACAATTAAAATTTATGATGCACAAAAGTTTTGAAGAATACAAGTTATAACAAACACAAGTTCTAATGAACACAAGTTCCTAACAATAAGTCTGATAAAAACTTCTCATGAATACAAAAGATGTGAAGAAGAAAAATGTCAAGGTACATGACTTAAAAAAAACTAGGAATTTTGATGAATAAAATTTCCAAAGATCAACTTCCTGAAGAGAAAAATACATGAAGTCCAAGAGTTCTAAAGTACCAAAAATATGTAAAATTTATAACTTATGATGTTCAAAATATGAAAAGTCCAAAACTTAAGATTTTAGTTCTATGATTCATGTGCATATTTTTAAATTTTTCATATATGTAAAACTCTTGAAGGCCATTAATAGGTTAGTCCAAATAAATCAAATAGTGAAAACTTGGGTAACGGGGAAATGCCCATTGCATTTATATTGAATAACATGCATAACGAAAATCATCCACGTAAGGAATGAGAAAATTTTAAAGTTTTGAGCTTATCCAGGTGAACATATAAATGTTAATGAAAAATATTTTTAAAATAGACCTAGGCCTTCCAGACCATATTGGGTCCTCATTCAAAAAATTGAGAATGGGGGTGTGTTGAGTACAACCGTGCCAAATAACTAAATTTTTATTTTTGAAATTAACTCATCTCATGAATGAGAATCCCACTAAAGTGTCCCACTTTTTAGGTGAGGTAATTTATTTTAAAAATTCACTCATCTCAAAATAAAAATTAACTTGTAACATGTGTAACAAATATGTTCTCATTGAAAATTGTAGCATATGGTAAAAGTGTTCTACCATAGTAAGATTTGAATTTTACATAGAACTTAAGAGGTAAGACATATAGATTTAATCTCATGGAATTAGTATGATGGTATGTTAAGAGTGCATGATATGGATCATGGAACTTATCATACTCATCAAAATAAAAAATAACACACAAAAATCACAAATGATGGAAATGTCAAGTGATAAGGCCAAGGGTTGCATACATGGGATTTGTTCAAATGTCACAAAATGAAAATTTCACACATGATAAACATGAATAATGTGAAAAAAATGGACATATTTAAATTTTTCACACACATAGGCCAAGGGCCAAATCAAGGACATTTTCAAATTTCACACATAACACACAAGATCTCATAGAGATGCATCAATCGAACATTGCACATAAGGGCTAAGGGATAACACAATAGAAAAGAAAAATTGTAATCTACTATGTACAAGTAAACAAAATCAATAGAATATATAATTATCAAAAGTATTATAATCTATGCATATGCCATGTGATCATATCCTAAAAAGCATAATATTCATGTACACTATGTAAGATAAAAATGTTAACAATTCTAATTTTACCCAATTGTATACAAATTTACACTTATTTTCAAAATATAAATCTAATTTCCATAATTTTATTATGCCTTTCATTAATTTATGTGGTTCTTAAATTTCACTTGTTCACCCTAATTTATACTTAATACCAAATATTATAAACATTATTGTATTATAAGACTAAATTATTCATTTGGTGATATTTAACAAGATAAAATAAAAAGGAAATAATAAACCTTATTTTCCACCAAAAATGACATGTTGCTAATCTTTTTCCTTCTCTCTTTCTCTCTATTTAACCCTAAATTGGATCTAAGCTATCCAAACTTGGTGTTAAATAAGGTTAATAATATATAAATGATAATGCACAAGGGTGATAGTCAAATATATAATAGGCCAATTGGGTGCTAAACTCAAATATATATACACTAAATTTATTATTTAGAGAATAGGCTAACTATAGAAAATAAAACTAAGCTCTGCATATAAATAAAAAATAATTAATATACTTACATAGTTTTGATATTAACATAATGATGGATCTAGAACGTGTAGAAAATAGACTAGAAGGAGATTCTAGAATAGTCAATAGATTTTGGATATGATGTTTCTGGAGCTCTAAATACTGATGTCAACTTAAGATAGTTGTGTTGACACTAATATCTAGGTTTGACACATGTATTATAAAAGGATGCAACCACCTAGATGCTTCTGGGTTTAAATTCACATTTACTCTGGTGTATTCATATCTAGGTCATAGGCCATTGCTCATCATAAAATGTCAAAACCCTAGTTATTCATCTTCATGGTGACCTTGAGAATTTTTTATAAACGAGCACATAATATTGAGCTAAACCCAAATATCCTCTATTAATGAGCATTACATACATAGACAATACTTCAAATAGATCCTCAGACTAATGTATTTTTCCTTATGTGTTGGATTGTGTGTGAATCATACAATATGTGTAAAGCAAGTATGACAATGACCTAGCTTGTAAGTTGTAAAATTAGGATCTTGGGTTGATCCTTTAGTACTTTAGACCTATAGATGTGTTGTACATATAATTGATATGGAAATACGGAGGCTTTATTCACTTGAATGCTGGATAGTGTGATTTTGATAAGTTACTTTGGTCTTGGTCTCTTTTTGTCTTTTCTAGGTTAGAAATGAATGTGGGTTGATCTTGTATTTATTTCAATTGATTTGGATAATTAAGTCACATTAAATCACTTAGGCCAACCATTAGGATACATTTCATTTGAAAAATAGATGACTTTAGGGCACTGGACACTTGTTTCAGGTTAGGACACTAGCATTAGTGCTAGTGTTTATTCTAGATGTTAATGTATAGGGAGTAGGAAAGTAATTACAAGATCATAAATTATAGGAGTGGATGATAAATACATTTTAATTATTCTAGGCAAAATAAAAATCCTAGGTCATCAACATAATATTGGTCAGACTAAGAGATTTTCCAAGGTGCATAAGATAGAGTAAATGCGAGACTTGAAGAAGTGGGAAAGGTTTATAATTGAGATAAACAACCAAGGTATAAACTTGTCAAGTGCACAATACTAAGGTTCTATATAATCCATAAATATCACCTATATTTTCCCCCTTTAATCTATTAATGAATTTGATAGTTTAAACGAAATGAATATATAAATAGGTGTGTATAACATGCCTTATCTTTGTGTGTGCACAACTTGAGTGATTTTTTTGTGAATGACCTATAACCAAGAGCACGTTACAATATATAATAAATGTATATAATCTAGAATAAAAAATAATTTAAATAGATTGAGATTGAAAGATCAAGGTTTATGAGTACACCTGTGTGTTAATGTAACCACCTTGCCTATTAAAAAGTTTATTTGAAAAATATATATCATTTTAAGGCCCTAAAACTAAGATTAGGATGAATATAGATAAATCTTGAAATTACATATATCTAGAGAGAGAGAGAGAGAGAGAGAGAGAGAGAGAGAGAGAGAGAGAGAGAGAGAGAGAGAGAGAGAGAGAGAGAGAGAGAGAGAGAGAGAGAGAGAGAGAGAGAGAGTCATATGCCCCCAATTTTATAGCAAAAGTCAGCTACGACTTGGTAGTTAGGATTAACTCAATCATGTAACCTAATGATACTTATAACTTGGTGAGTGTGAGTGAACCAAGTCATCCACACTATCAAATTGATGAGGTTAGATGATAATATCAAGTCAAACCTAAAAAATTTACAATATTGAGTGATTTGATCACCTCAACCATACCAAGAAGGTGAACTAATTGCTATAGTAGATTAACTTAATATAGTTTGTAAAAGTCTAATTGATGGGTGGTGATAGTCCCTAAAAATGTTTTGAAATATGAAATTGATTTTTTTTTGTAATATTAGGTGTACATTTCATATCATATTCACCTTATATATGTCTTAATTTGAAACTATGTATAATAATGGTACCAATGTATAGAATTTTACCACAACTATGAATCTAAATCATATAACTATGTACTTTGGCCAATTCAAAAAACTATGTGTGGAGAATATGCTTCCAAAACATTCCCCCATTATATATGGAGAAATATAAAAACTAATATATGTACCAATGTGAATAACATTTTTCCAAAAAATTCCCCCACTGTAATCTAGAGATGCTGAATACTGAATAAGTATGGAGAACATGCTTACAAAACATGCTCTTACTAAATCTAAAAACTATGAATGTGTGGAAGCCATGCCCATATGACATGACCCCACTAAATCTAAGAACTGATATAAGTACCACATACTGAATAAGTTTGGAGAACATTTTTCTAAAGCATTTCCCCACTAAATATATAAACTATGTCAATTATGGAGAATATACCTGTATGACATGCTCCCCCTTTGAGGTGAAGGAAAGATAAAAATTGGAGTTAAATCACTTCAAAATGATAAGATAACTATATAATTTGTGAATGTGACCATGTATCATATAGAAGGAACATGTCTAGGTAGATATAACATTGAAGCATATAGAATCAATTTGATCACAAGAAGGCCTAAGATGCATGATAAGGATAATGACAACATCTAGATAGTAACAATACAAACTCAACAAGAAAATCAAGTACACACACAAGAGCACTCAAAAGTAAGTCAAAAGGTAATGGTCTAAGGAGACCACAAATAAGGGGCATATTTAGATGCCACATAATTAAAGGGACATGACTTAGTTAAATTTCCATAAAATCAAGAATGACATGTTCAAATTTACATACAACAAATAATGACATATAAAAATGTCAATGAAAGCATGCATAGGTAGATGAGACATAATCAAGGGATCATATTAAAATGATTGAAAAATCAAGACAATATCAAGGAAAGACACACAAGGAAGTGCATAAAATAAATTATAAGTAACCAACATAAACATGACATAGTATCCAATGGATCAAATGTGATAGAAAAAATTGGTAAGTATATAGCATATAAAATACCCTGTGGAAGATATAATCATGGATAAAGGCATGTGTAAGTACATATTTAAGCTCAAACATGATAATGAAATGTGATCATTGAACCATATAACCTGTGTCTATCTAGATCAAAGAAGGGGATGCCCCCAATATTTGTATGGTATGAGTAGAGGGAATGCCCAACATCTAAAATATGAATAGATCATGTATATGTTTGTTCTTGTATCACATTCAAGTACAAGTGTGACACAAACATGTGTATATATAAGTGACTAAGTATTCCATCCATCAACATGGAACTAACACATAGATGCCAAAGATTTAATAAACTATATAAGTGTTGAAAATGTTTTTGTATTTTTGAATGTTTTTGATTTTTTTGTTAGAATGTTTAAAAATGAAAGATCATCTTATAATTCCATAAAATGGATGGTAATAGATATCTCCCCACTATGAACCTAGTGTAATAATATCATGATGTTGTCAAGGAACACATATAGTTCAATATTTATCATAGTAGTATCGATGATGCTCTACATATTTAAAATGGGGTTGTATCATCATGAAGAAGTAGAAAGAGTAATATGAGTATGGGTTCATGGAACCCATTTTTTAATGGTCTATGGTTTATTTAAACTATTCATAATAGGAATATATGTAGGTGCTCTAGATATCTGAACATGGTGAGTAGTAGATGGGGTTTCTATGGAATCCACTATATGTATCTGATGTAATGGTACCTCAAGTACTAGCCACCTAGTAAAGGGGATTACTTGTTGCTTACCCTTTTACAATGAATTAGCCTTAGTATGTTTTGTAATTAATTATTTGGGTATAATTTTCTCTTATTTAAGAGAATGCTCATATGGAATTCTAAAAACTATAACTACCTGATTGGCATGAATGTATTTTACAAACCCATGCACTATAGAAGGTAATACTCAAAGTGTATGGATTCAAGGTATTCCCAATAACATATAAAACATTCTTATGGAAGGTATGACTAAAAATATAGTAACCTCATATGTGATACTAACCTATAAATCTATGCCAATATCGCTAATAAACTTCTAGGAGCTTCCATCAAATTCACTAACTGATATAGTAGAAGGATGTAAATCATGATGAGTATAACCCAAGTGTGTAAGTAATGTCATGGTCCAAACATTTTTTCTTTCATCATTATCAATCTTAACACTACATATATGGTGTTTATCAAGGTATTCTCAAATGAATAAAGAATGAATATCAAATTCATCATCCTTAATATCACTATCATCAAAAGTAATAGAGGGTATCTAAACCATAGGAGGTATACATCATGTGTAAGCACCAATAATTCCATCTAGTGGGTGAACATAATGTGGTGGAGGATGTGCATTATATGCCATTTGTACTTTGGGTTCCTTCTTAGAATGGTCTTGAAAAGGATTGTTAAATATTTTTTATTTGTGGTGATCACTAGGTTTTGATCTTGATTCCTTTAGAGGATACTCAAATTTAAGATTTTGGTCATCAATAAGATCTTATATCTTATGCTTCAAGGTAAAACATTTGCTAGTAGAATACCCTAGTCCTTGATGATAATCATGAGTATTCTCATAATATCCTTTAGGTAAAGGTCAACTCATATTAACCTTGATAGGATGAGGGAGAGAAAGAAGCTGACACTCTAGTAAACATAAAATTAATGAATTTTTGGATTCAAGTAAATAACTATCTCCTTGGTGCATTAGATAAGACAAGTCAACTTGATTATTGTGAAATTATGTTAACCATGGTGGTTTTTTCCTTTTAAGGCTCATAATATTTTACCTTATAACTTGGTTTGATTGTAAATTTGGTACTAGATGTAGATGTAACTAATGTGTTTGTTACATAATTGAGCTTATTCAATGAAATAAGATTCATTTCATGATCCCATACAACATGGCATAAGTCATCAAAAAATTTGAAATTATTAAAAATAATGAACTCATGTAATGGAGCAAGCAAACTTTGCTTGAATATGTCTTGAAAATCCTTATCTATCATAAGATTGGTCATAATAGATAGTATTTTATTATATCTCAATACATATTCATTGATAGGTTCATTGGTTTGGCAATTTGAGCATAGGAAACCTTTTCAAAAATATTAATGGAAAAGTGTGTTAAAAATTGGTCTATAAGAGGTTTGAATGCTTTCACAGATTGGAGAGGTAAACCATAGAACCAACTCAAAGCGTAGTACTTAAGGCTTCTTGGAAATAATTTAGTCAAAATTTTATCATTAGAGGCATAATCAAGGCATGCCACATAAAAGGATTGAATATTTTATTTAGGATCACCCTTGCCATCATAAAATGGAAACTTAGGTGCAATAAATCTAGTTGAAAAATGGTGTAAAGAGATCTCAAGTATAAAAGGTTATGCAATACTTCTTGTGAATCAATAACATGAGGGGATTTTAAAGATTTTTTTTCAATGTTTTAAACCTTGTCCTCCAAGTTCTTTATAACTTGAAGGAGTGTTTGAATTATAGACCTAGTGGGATTTAGATTAGCAATTTGAGTAGGCACCAAAGGGTATGCAAACATGTTTTGAGTAGTAGTAGGCATTGAAACTAGTATTTATGTTAAAAAAATATTAATTCCATGGTAGATGTAGAAATAGTAGTTTCTAGAAATAAAGGTTTAAACACATAACCTGTACCCTCACTAGATGTGTTATGTTGTAATGTGTTTAAGGGGAAGGATGTTTCAACCATAGTTTTGGAACTTTTTTCCTTAATTATAGTTTTTAGAATCTCATCAAGATCTTCAGGGTTTTATCAAATCCACTCATAAAACAATGAAATTTCTTGCACTTAATCATGGTATATTTGCTCATTTTCATTTATTTCATGGTTTTCATTATCAAAATCTTATTTTATGATAACCCTATCAATATGTTTTTCATTGTCAACATGGGTATCATCATGATCCAAAGTATGAGATACCTCATTGGTTTTAGACATCTTAGATGGAGGGTGGGGAAGCTCAATGTGTGATCCGTAAACACCACTGAAAAACTCAAAGTGAAGTTTTAAACGTACAGATTTTGAATTTCTCAAAATAAACAAATTCTTGAAAATACTCAAAAGAACTTGCAAATTATTTGGCAAAGTATTCTCGGTTATCGAATTGGATTATAATTGTCAAAAAGACTGATATCTTCCATTCACCAATAAAACTAGATTTTGTTTTAAAAATTAAATGTCATAAATTATCAATTTTTAAAATATTGCATGAGCTCTTGATTAATTAAAAGTTAGAATAATTGAAAATAAAACATGTAATCATGACAAATTACCACATGAAATTGATAACGGAGTTCAGCATTGATTGCCTACATCTCTGGGTTTGCCCAATAATGAGGACCATTTCTATTAAATTTGGGCAACAAATGGCTTACTAATTATTTGGAAACATTGCACAAATTTCCTCAGGCCTGATCTTTGTCCAAGAATTCCACCTTTGCTGATAAACTCAAGCTTGATCACATGGAATCCTTCTTCAGTCTTCAATCCCTTCTAAATGTGCTTTGGTCCCTTTACTTCAACTGCAATTTGTTCACCAAGTGCAACTGCAAACCAAGTTGTTAGTGTAATAATTTTACACACTATTTGTAACCATAATTGACAGTTACAATAAAATGCCCAAAAATGAATAAGGGTCTTAGAGAATGTGCAAATATCATGCATGGCTACAAATAGTTTGTATAATTAGTACAATTACAAATGGTGCCCATAAAGGGTCTTATAAGCCTCTATTTGCACAATATAAAAGACAACATATAAACTGCAATGCAAATTTCTCAAAATAGACATACTGCTCATGTCCATAAAAACTGCAAATACTGTTGTCAAGGTTTAAAAATGAAATTTCAAAATCCCAAACATGAGTAAATATTCCAAGTATGTTTAACCTGTCCCTTGGTTGTTCTCTACGGGCCAGTCCAATAAACCATATCAACATTCAAAGCAACATGAATGCAACATGAATGCATCCACTAATCATGACAACATGAATGTCAAAAATTGTTTACCAACCCTTTTAATCAAATTTTCCTGATTAGTTGGTGAGATTTCTTTAGTGGATTTAGTAAAATTTGTATGAGTTGATTTAACTTCATTAATTACCTCATTTTTAGGTTTATAGACCATCTTAATCTTACCATTTCTAGGATGGTGTGATGGTTAAAGTCTCCAACACTTTTCAACCTGATGTCCACTTCTGTTACAATGAGTACAAAACCTTTTGTCCACTCTATTGAAAAACATATTCTTATTGCTACTCTCAGAACTCTATTTAGGAGAATAGTCTTTCAAAATCTTTCCTAACAAAGATTTACATTTCCAACATTTGGCTACACAATGATTAAACAATCCACAAAAATTGCATGGATAAATGTGCCACAAATTTTGTCTACCATAATCAAAAGGAACATTGGAATATTTATGTTGTCTAGTAGAGTTAGAATCAACATGATTGCAAGTGTGGTGATAAAATGTGTTTTACCTTCCATCCCAAATGGTTTACACTTCTCCATAGCACATCTTGCTTCTACTTTCTCAGAGCATTCACTTGTTTCATTCTAAATACTAGATCTGTATCCTAACCCTTCACGATTAGGCTTATTCTCTACCTGAATGGGGTTAGTATCACCTTGGCCATCTTTTCCTAGGCCTTCTCCATTAAATCCCATTTTAACAAGTAATTTTAAACCTATTCCTTTTGTATATTGTTCAAATTTACCAAAATCATTGTTACTAGATTCTTCATGGGAAGGAAAATCAATTGATGACTTACATGCACTTATAATGTTTTCATCCATCATAGTGCCTGCATCTATAGTGGAAGGCAAATCCTTCACTTGTCCACCATTCTGTAGTTTTTCCATGAGCTCATCCTTGGCTCGTAACTCCATTTTCAATTGGGCAATCTCCTCATCTAAGGAGTACAATCTTGCTCTCAGGAAAGCATTCTCTTCCTAGATTTGTTGGTTATATGCTTCAAGCTCATCAAGCTTGGCTCTGTTTGATAACTTGCCCATTGCACCTGTCGAATCACAAAAATTGAAACAAATGCTGAAATAGAAGAAAAAATAACAACCAACTATTAAATCCCTATTGATCAACTGCTTTGATACCAACTTGATCCGTAAACACCACTGAAAAACTCAAAGTGAAGTTTTAAACGTACGGATTCTGAATTTCTCAAAATAAAAAAATTCTTGAAAATACTCAAAAGAACTTGCAAATTGTTTGGCAAAGTATTCTCGATTATCGAATTGGATTAGAATTGTCAAAAAGACTGATATCTTCCATTCACCAATAAAATTAGATTTTGTTTTAAAAATTAAATGTTGTAAATTGTCAATTTTTCAAATATTGCATGAGCTCTTGATTAATTAAAAATCAAAATAATTGAAAATAAAACATGTAATCATGACAAATTACCACATGAAATTGATAATAGAGTTTGGCATTGATTGCCTACATCTCTGGGTCCACCCAATAGTGAGGACCATTTCTATTAAATTTGGGCAAGAAATGGCTTAAAAATTATTTGGAAACATTGCACAACTTTCTTCAGGCCTGATCTTTGTCCAAGAATTTCACCTTTGCTGATAAACTCAAGCTCGGTCACATGGAATCCTTCCTCAATCTTCAATCCCTTCTGAATGTGCTTTGGTCCCTTCACTTCAACTATTGGTTTATACAAAAAAATAACATTCTCTTTCAATTAAAAATAATAATTGAAAGGCTTACCTTGTGTATAGAGGTCAAAATTTAGATTAATATCCACTTGCTAAAGCCATCTCCAAGCTCTTATCTAGCTCTCGGCCTCTTAAAAATAAAACACAGTCAGATTTCCATGTCAATACAAGTTAAAATTACTCCCTTTTATAACACTTCAACCACCATGGCTGAAGTGGTCAAGGCCTTATCCTTTTAGGTGCCAGGTCTCAAGTTTAAAACTACCTTCCTCCATTCTAGGTGCCTAGGGATGTGGGCAAGGGCATCCTTCCTCCATGAACACGCTTTAACCAAGGAATTAGCCCCACATTTGCTGGGAAAAGGTTATTTTAATGCTTAAAATAGCAAGTTTGTTGAATTTTTCAAATGGAAAGGATTTGGGTGCCAACTTTGGCCACCACCTAGCTTAGTCAATGCCTAGAAAGGAGGGATGCATATTTTAGTGTTTGTGGCATGGAGGTTTGGCGCTTATTTCCATTTGAAAATGTCAAATATCATGTGCATAAATAAAACACCTAACAAAATTTATTTTGCCCCCTATTTATTTTCCATGTGTCAAATGGTCCACTTGGCATTTCTCAAATGTGCCACGTCAATTTTGACACCTTAGTCGCATGATTTCTTCAACTGGCTATATCCTGAGCATTCAAGCTCCATTTTTTGAACCACAAAAATCACTATAAAGCTCTTGATGAGTACTACAATGTGCAAATGATTTGAACTGAATTTGGAAACTTTTATTTTTTCACAAATGGAGAGATCCACCTGGATCAATGTGTTCAATAAGCACATATCCCAATATAGGGATATGCCTAGGTTACATGCAAAATAGTAAAATAGAGAAATGAAAAAGTATAGCAATTTGAAACCCTAGCTAGCTTAAAACCCTAGGAATAAAAAAATTGCATTCATACTAAACAGGCTCACCAAGTGTTTAACCCTAAATTAGATTTAAGGAATCCTAACTTTTTTAGATAGGGTTAATAATAGAGAAATGATAATGCATAAGGGTGATAACCAGATTTACAATAGACAAATTGGGTTCTAAAATCAAATATAAATATACACTAATTTTTTAATGCTGAAAATAGGCTAAATATAGAAAGTAAAACTAAGATATGCATGAAAATGATATCTAAGTAATATAATTAGATAGTTCTAATGCTAACACAATGATAGACCTAGAACAAGCATAAAATAAGTTAGAAAGAGATTTTGAAACAATCATCATATTTTATAGAACAAGCATAAAACAAGTTAGAAAGAGATTTTGAAACAGTCATCAGATTTTATATCTAATGCTTCTAGAGCTCTAGACATTAACATCAGCTTGGGATAGTTGTGTTGATACTAATGTCTATGTTTAATGTAAGTATATTATCCATAATACTTTATGGAAAAATATGTGACCACTTGGATGCATTAGGGTTTGAATTCACCTTCACTCTAGTGTATTTTGATATGGGTCATGTACAGTTGTTCATCATAAAATGTCAAAACCCTAGTTCTTCATCTTCATGGTGACCTTGGGTAGAATGGGTTAGTAGTCACATGGTGTCGATTTGACCCCAAATACCCATATATAAATGAGCACTACATATATATATATATATATATATATATATATATATATATATATATATATATATATATATATATATATAAAATACTCTGAAGAGGGCTTCAGACTAATGTAGTTCTCCCTTATGTGTTGGCTTGTGTGTGAATCATGTAATATGTGTAAAATAAGTACAATAATGACCTAGCTTGTAGAGTGGAAAATAAGGATCTTGGGATACTCCTTTAGTAATTTAGAATTGTATATGTGTTGTAGCTTATATTTAGAATGGAAATAAGGAATTTTTTTTCAATTGAATACTTGATAGAGTGCTTTCAATAAGTTGCCTTAGTCTTTATTGGTTTTTTATAGGTGAAGAATGAATGAGGGTTGATATTATATTTATATCAATCCAATTGGATATGTAAATCACATTAAATCACTTAGGATAAAAATTTGGATATGTTTAATTTACAAAATAGATGATTTTTGGGTACTTGACACTTGTGTTAGGTCAATACACTAGCATCAATGATATTGTCTATCCCAAATGCTAGTGTTTAGGGAGAAAGAAAGTAGGCACATGCTTATAACTTTTAGGAGTGGAAGATAAGTAAATTTTAAGCACTTTTAGAAATATATAAGGCCTAGGTCATCAACATAAGACTAGTTAGACTAAAATATAAGCCAAGGGGCATAATATATAGTAGATGCAAGACTTACAAAAGTGGAAAAGGTCCAAAATCAAGAGAAATAGCCAAGGTCTAAGTTTTCAAAGTATACAAGAATGAGGTTCTATATAATCCATAAATATCATCTACACTCTCTTTCTCCTCTCCAATACTAAAAATGACATTTGCAAAGGTTATATAAGTGCCCAACACAAATTTATACCTAAAAAATTTAACACAAAGGTGGTTAAATTTGTGTCACTATTTTATGTTACCTTTTTATCACAATTTCCTTCAATCATAGTGAAAAGACCTAAATCATGTAACAACATGAAATTGACCCATTTTTTGGCTCAAATTTCACTCCATGTAGTAGTGTAGGGATACCTATATAAGTTGTGATAAGGTTACCTTGAGTTAGAAAATTTTCTTAGGGGAAGTTGGTGAGGTCTCAAGATTTTTTAATTGAGACTAGACAAATAATGAGGGGACATTTTATATGGGATCATTATGTTAGTATAATGGATACATGAGCCTCTTAGCCATCTACATAGTTTTGTTTATTGGTGGAGCCACATTCATGTGATCATGTTCCAAAACATCTAATGACATAGATAGACTTTCCATAGTATAAGGCAAAGCATGTTAGAGAGCTATGGGGGAGAGGGGGTGCAAGTCTATGATTACTACCTCCAATTATAAGACATTAGTTGGCATCAAAAAATCATGGGAGGAGGTATATATGGAGGATAGACCTTGTACTAGTTCAAATGAGAGAGGATATACATATAGTGGTTTCTACACAAGTGAAAAGTCTCATACAAGAAGTAACTTTATGGAGGAGTCCCATGCATGAGGATCCCATGGTAGATGACGTTTTAGTAGTTGTAGAGTATAGGGTAAGATATGAGAGGCCCCATGTGTGTGAAGAATATGATGACCAGTAAGATGGTATTTAGGACCCATGGGCCTCCAAATTACATATATTTTGGTCTATGACCTAACATAATAAGTGTGGCCTTTGAGACATTATCCCTCAATTTTTTTCCTATATAGGGGATATGAGACTAAAGTATAATGTATTGATGAGATGATGAGGATGATGTATTTCTCAGGGGATGAAATTATGGGTAGGTTGTATTTGATAAATAAGATGGATATCTAAGTATATAATGTGGTGGTTATGTATGATATACTATGAAATAAAATAAATAATTAAAAATAAAGTTATGTAGCTAAAGTGAAATTAATGACAAATGACATAAATTTGTGTGTAGGTGTGGTATTATTTTACCCTAATTTGGATTAATGGGTGAGATTAATTTAATTAAGATAGAAACTTTGAAATATAATTCAAATCAATATGTATGACATTCAAACATAAATCTAAATATAAAAGATTGAGATTGAATCTTGTAATTTGATAATGGCATATGCTTAATTTGGAAAGTATTATAATAAATAAAGATACTTACATTTTATAACTGACTATATAAATGTTATCGTATATTGGAAGTGAAAATTAGGGATAAACATGCCTCTAGTTTATTCAATTTTGGAACTGATTTGCTAATTAGTTACATTGGGTCAGTTTTGCAAGAGTGGGTATGTATCACCAATTGATACTAAACTACTTGTCAGTATTGACCTAGGAAAAAGTGTGTTATAGTGACTATATAGTCAATTATGACTATCTTTGATTATTATGTGCTTGTGATCTTAAACACTAATGATGTGTGTAGATACAAGAATTAAACTATTTTGCCTTCAAACCTTAAATGTGCTTGTGAGGGATATAAACATGCAAAAATTGGGGAAGTGTAATGGGTTGAGATAACTCAAACAATTACCACATGATTATTTGGATATTGACTACATATCCAATACTCGAAGGATGGAAATCAATCCACACATAATTCTCTTACTTAGTGTGATTGTGAAATTATGCTCCTTCTCTATGTGTATGTAACTAATGATTGACTTGGTGCTTGATAATGTTTGATTTTGACTTAGATTTTGAATTTTATAGAATTGGCTTGTGGTTTATCCTAGTGATAGGTATGCAAATTAGGAATAATAAGGCATATTTACTTAGTGTACAATAGTGTATAGATACATAATAGATAAATGCCCATTCTATTTTGAAAAAGACCTTGATTTGTATATAAATGGATCTAATTTAGAAATGAATCACACCATTGATACACTAAGTTAATGGGTTGACCCTAAGGATGGGTTTGATTTTAGAAAATAGTTATTTCTAGAAGCAGTTTAGTTTTAACCAGTGAGAGTCATTATTTATTGGTGATAATGACCATAACTAGTGAAAATAAACCATTTATGAGTGGAATGATATCAGAGTATAGAGATGTATGAGCAATATTTATCAGGTTTGAAACATATAGTGAGGTTATTGTAGGTGTATAGTATAAAAATAGAAGGGTTGACTCATAAGATAACATGAAAAAGGAAAAAGGAATCTCATCCCATCCTGCATGAGGGGTTAATTCTTTTAATTGAAGGGCATTGCAAGAATAAGGCCATTGTAAAGAATCCTTATTTGGGAAAATACAAGGACCTACGAAGTAATAAGAAAGAAATAGTAAAAGGGAATGAAAAAGCTAAATTCAAACTCCCAAGCGTCAATAACCAGACTGCTGATGAGGAAACAGAGTGGGAAGGTTCTGAAAACACTAGGGAGGAGAGTCTGGAGGAAGAAGGAGGAACAAAAAGTGGGCATTCAAGTTCCAGTGAGGAATAAGAAGTGCAAGATAAGAATGAGAAAGGAGTCACTATAGAGGAAAAGTCTAAAAATAACAACCATGAGTCTGAGGAAAACTAACAAGTGTTTGAGGAAATGGATAAAGATCTAGATGATCCTGCTGTGGACCCTGATCTAATTAATGAAAAGGAAAATCTAGTTTAGGTTGCTAACCAAATATTGGAAATGGGAGCTCAAGTAAAGGAAGTAAGTAACAAAAATGTAAGCCCTGCTAAAATAAAGGAACAAAAATGAATGGAAATGGAGGATTATATTGAAGAAGTTGGAAGCAGTCCTAAAAAGAACACAAAAGATTGGAGTGACAAAAGGTAGAATGATGAACCTACTAGATTGGCCAATTGTAAAGCTGATGCTACTCTTCAATTCAATTTATGGACATATAAGGAGATAATGGAAATCAATAGGAAAATGGAAATAATGGAGGGTAAATAGGAGGCAGTTTGGAACAAAATCAATAACATGGAAAAGTAGATGAGGGATAATCCCATAAAACTCAAAGATTATGAGAACAACCTAAGGGAACTCATAAAGGAAAGTAGAATAAATATGGAGGAGGTAACCTCTAGCATTTGTGCTACTGCTATAAACATTGGAAAAAGAGCAAATGAGGAAATCAAAACTTTGGAGGGCCCTAGTAAGAAAACTAGACAAAGCTCAAGAAAGAAAGCAATGCAAGAGGGATCTACGCAGGCGACTGCTACCATCCAGGATACTGTTGTGAAAGGTAAGGAAGTAGTGAAGATGATATTGGAACTAGAAGAATAGTTCCTGGTTCTTTTAGTTGGTTCTGCTAGTTGGTTGTGTTTTCTGGTCTTGGTACCTAGTTTTTTGAACTTTTACTATGGAGTTTCCAGGTCTCTGTAAAACCTGGGGGCTATCTTTGGTTGTTCATTTGTTAGTTTTAGGTATTTGTATCTTGGTTTTATTACTTCGGTGAAGTAGGCTTTAGGCTTGCCTGTGGACATTACTATTTTATCTTTCTCCTTTTGTTCAGGGTTTTGGGGTCCCTTCAAAACCTATTTTTACCTTAATCTAAAACATGAAAGTGTGAGAGGATAGTGAATTAGGACCCTATTTTAGTGCTCAATTCATGCATGGTAAAAGTTTGTCAAGCTTATCATTATTAAGTATTAAAGACCAAATTTTAGTATCTACATGTAGTAGAGTAGCACTCATTGATCAAGGCTGTACATTATGAGATATTAGATGGGGAAATTTCGACATGTAGGACTAATATGGTCAAAAATATTGTTAAAGGTACAATCACTGAGAGGGAGGTGAATTAGTGATTCTAGATATTCAATCCAATTTCAAACCCTTTAAAACCTTAACCATTCAACATATACAATCATGAATCATGCACATCATTCATAATAATGAACATGGAAGAAAAAATAATATCAAACACCAAACACATGATATATTTGGGAAACCTTCTTGGGGGATAAAACCATCTGAACCCTAAAAGATGGAATACAAACCTATAATAATAAGATTAAAAATTTATATTATCAAAAAATGATCAAGGAACACCCATCCCTTAGTTTAGTGAGACACCCATCCCTCAAGGAGCTATTGCCCCTGTCTAGTTGAACACCCATAACAACTAGACCTTTAGCAATAGTTATCTTACAAGGAGGAACCAACCCCCTAGGAAAATAAGCACATAATTAGATAAATTTAATAGATCATCTTAAACACCTGTTTCTACTCTTAAACTGATGATGACCACCTATTTGCTCTCTTCACCTCTAATCTCTCTCAAGCTGCCTTTAAGACTAACTCACTTAAACTACCTCTTCTAGCCTCATTATGTTAGATGACCTATGTGTCCTCCTAAATAAACTTGATAAAAAAATAATGAATAATCCTCTTCACTCTTTTTTGGTCCTCAATGACCTGTACCTTCTCTCTCAAAGGTTCTCTCCATCACTTGAATCCTCACTTTCACAACTAGCACAATTAGTCCAATTAGACCTTGTACTTATACCACTCTCTTCCTTTAACCCATCTTGGTTAGCCAAGAATATTTAAATATTTTAAACAAAATTAAAATATGTCCATACAAACATTACATGTGAGAACCACACTCTTCATAGGTCAGTAATTACCTCATTAGTCCCAAACCGCCATTAGGTCTTGGTGAGACCTAAAATAATTAGGTCTTCATACTCATACATTACATGTGAGAATACTTGGACCACATTAATACTTTACCAATGATTAAAAAACATAAAAATGGTATCCAATATCCACTTGATAACTTCATCATAGATCCATGCCACCTGAAACACCAACTAACACTTGAACCTACCACTTAGGTCTCCTTGCTCTTTAGGCCTTTAAACACATAAAACATAGTCTCAAAATTTTGAAACAACTAATAAAATATTTCACATATACATATGATTATATCACATGGGTGAAACCTTAAATAAATATTAAACACATCCATGTGATTTAGACACTTCAACATAAGTTATAATCACTTAAAACAACTCTCTCAAAATGACCACTTAGATTGGTAATATATAGTCAAAATACAGTCAAGTTATTTTGACTCTCCATATGTGATCAGGGGAATATAATGACATAAAATAATTTTTTATAATCCTTATATACTTATATAATATATCCATACTAATTTTATTATTCAATTATACTCAAAACACCTTCAACTCACTTCTATAAAGTGGCCACTCAAACTGCTAGTGCATTTAATAAACATAGTCAACTTCAAATAAATTATTCACACTAAATATGGATTAGAAAAACATAAAAAATACATAAATAAAGTATTAATTGAGTATAAAACACTCTATAATAGTTAATTCATCTTGAAACATCAAAATTCTATCAAGAACAACTCAATTATCCTTCTTGGGTCACTTGGAGAACACGGTCAAACACAATCAAATTTGGAGCTCAATAACTTTGAATGTATGAAAACTCAAACCTTATAAATAAATTATATGGATGTGCCTTTAATTCATCTTAAACCTTTAATTTTAAACCATCAATAAATTCCTCTTAGATCAAACTATATAAGTAAATACTCATAACTAGTTTTTCTTTTGTTAATTTCAAATACCAATGGTCACTGGTAAATGCAAATATTACAAACACATGTGTACATATCATACTCCCTAAAAGATAGGTTAAATTAAATACATTTATCTCTTCAAGATTATCCTTATATTTATCTTTCATCACTCACCATTGATCTTAGATCTTTACTTCTAAGATCAATCCACTTGGCAGTCCTGCATGCCCTTTGCATACCCTATAGTCAGTCTCTAATGAACTTCCACAACTTGGTAGTCCTATGTATCTTCTAAGAATACTTTGAAATATTGAATTAGCACACACTATTTATCTCTATGTACATGATCATATGCTCACTATTGGATCTTTATCTATGAGATTAGATGCTCATTGTTAGATCGTTTGAATGCTCACCATTAGATTTCCTTGACTATTTTATCCCATACTTCAATGAAGTTAAACTTGATGATATTTGGTCCATCAAAATATACTAGAGAAAATTTGAAGGTTTAAATATTTAACTAAAAAACACTTCAATATTCCAAATCTTTAGAGTACCTTTTTGGCACTATAGATAACATCTCCATGAAAAACTTTGACCATAGTTAACTTTAAGAGTACTTACACTAAATGCACAAACTTGTTGGTTCATTCATATCTACATGATGTTTAGTGATGGTATGACTTCCCTTAAGTTAAAATATGCATGTTTATATTTCTAAATGATCAAATGACACACTAAAAATTCATCAAGACATCTATAGATGCCTGATAACTTCTTCTTCATCCTTAAAAAACTGCACATGTGTCATATCTCTCTACACTATCAAAAACAACTTATTTTTCATTCATGCACTAGTACCTCATGCTCTCTTTGACATAAATGACAACCTAAAACATCAATGACCATGTTTAACAAATTTCCCCTTTGTCATTTATGGCAAAACACCCTTAGAATGACTTCTTACTCATTTGAACTTCTTTATTCTGATCTTTCTCCCCCTTTGACATTAATGGTAAAGGATTTCTTCCTCAACATGCCAAAAATCATTCCTTAACATAATATATGCATTCAAATACTATTTAATATGCTTAGGATATTTACATACTTTTAAGCATATGAATCAATTATTTTCCCTTTGATATGCACCAATCTAAACTTGGACTTCTCTGATATTCAGACCTAAAAAAATGCTCATAGAGCTTATAAATCTCACCCTAACATAAATCTCCATCTCACATCATCTCTTATTTGACATACACCAATATGAACATATGATTTTTTGATCTTAGGACATATCTACCTACATAACTCACAAGCTCTCTTTGCTCATGCATGAAGATTCAATACCTTATCAAAATACATGACCTGGTTTGATCAAGTCATCATATCAATCTTCTTGAATTCATAACTATTGTAGACATATTCACATATGCTCCCCCTCACATCATGCACATCTTCTTTAAGCCACTCAATATAATTGAGTTAGCTCCCCCTTAGAAAAACACATCTTCAAATTATATTCTTGTCTTACAACATCAACCAAAGTGAAAATATAATCCACCATGATTTATCTTTCTTGTAAAGTGTCTCCTTGAAGCCTAGATAGAGACACCCTAACCCAAAATGTCCTAGAACAATATAAAACTAGGAGTTGCCCGCAACTCCTCATATTCCTTCTCCTCTTTGGTCATCTAATACTGATAGTTCTTTTTCTTATTTTTCTTCTTAGGATTAATATAGTCAAGATGCTCATCCACTACAACATTCTCATTTTTTTTAAAGAATGAATTTACAATACATGGAGACAACAACTATTAATGACATAACTCATCACTAGACATTGAAAACTAATGTTGTTCATATGAAACTTGTTCAACAATAGCAGGGTGTTTAATTATATCTGTACACACCTCAGAACTAGCCTCAAATAACACCTTTGTATTTTTTTCAAGATCAACTTGAATGGAATTTTGATTCTCCTTTTCTATTTGGATAGATGACACATTCTCTTGGGATTCCTAAACTTTCTTCATAACTAATTCTTCTTTTTCTTTAGTAGGCAGTCCACCTTGATCTTTCAACTCAACTAAATTAGTTTTCTTGGTTTTTGAATTCCTTAGGTTTCCATACCAAGGATTGACCTTTCTTGAGCACTCTAGGATGACCGTGTACCTTCTTATGACTTGAGAGCTTGATTATACAATATCTTGCAATATGAACAACTTGATGAAAACTAAAACAAATAACATCTTGTCTCTTAGGTTTATTATGCTCAAGTTTGATTATCTTAGGTCTTCATACCTAGGTTAGTATTTTCCCATGCATTCTAGGGTAGAACTTAGCAATATGTCCCATGTTACGAAAATTATACTAGACTAAATTATTCATGCCTCTAGATGACTAGTTACTCTTCCTTCTATCTTTTATTGCCTTATGACCAAAAATATTATATTCATACTAGTGACCATGCAATTTATTTTCATACCTTATAGCGTTTGGTCACCTAATCAGTCTTTTAGATTTGTTATCTTGAGCTGACCTCTCTTGATCTTTCTTAGTCTTGTTTACCTTGACAAAAAAATGCTCATGATCATCCTTCAATGAATCTATCTTGGTATTCAGTTGACCACTCTCATCCTCTTTAGCTCTCATACTTGAACTTTCATCCTCTAACTAAATTCTAAGAACTTGGATAGTCTCATTATCCACCTTAGCTTCTTTAGCCATGTCCTCCTTCAATATACATGCTTGCTCCTCAATAATATTTATATAATCAATATTGGACTTCAACTCATCATGATCATCTTGATTTGAACTCAAGTTGGCATTTAACTCTTCTAATTGAGTCTTGATATGTCTGCATTCTTCCTCTTTTTAACTTAGATTAGTCTTTATAACTATTAATTAATCCTTAATAATGTTGATGTTATATTTATCATGTTTTGATCTTGACCTTACCTTCAAGGATTATAGCTCCTTATTGAGATTGATGTACTCATCCTTAATATCCTTAAATCTGGAGGCCATGATCTTATTCTGATCTTCTTCTTGATCATACTCATCTTACCTCTGTGCTTCTAAAAAAATAGCTTGAACCAATTATATTTTTCTTCACTTAATTTTAGACATGCATAAGTACAATCTACTTGATCCTTCAACTCTTTATTTGCTTAGCCATATTTTAATTTGGATCACCTTTAAGTGGTTAAACTTGCAAAGAAGGTCTCACTTTGATACCAATTATTAGAGGTATGATAACTAAGGTGGTGGTGAATTGATGATGCTAGATATTCAATCCAATTTCAAACCTTGTAAACCCTTAACCATTTAACACATACAATCATGAAGCATACACTCTATTCATAATAATGAACATGGAAGTTAAAACAAGATCAAGCACAAAACACATGATATATGTGGGAAACCCTCTTGGGGATTAAAATCCACTAAACCCTAAAATATGGACTACAATCCTATAATAACAATATCTAACATTTAGAATAGATCCAATTGATCAAGGAACACCCATACCTTAGTTTAGTGAGACATAAATCCCTTAAGGAGCTACTACCCCTATTTAGTTGAGCACCCACAATAACTAGACCTTTAGCAAGATTTATCTTACAAGGAGGAACCAACCCCATATGCAACTAAGAACCCACTCAGATAACTTATATAGATCATCTTAAACACATGTTTCTACTCTTAAACTGATGATGACCACCTTTGTCTATAGTCTTTACCTTTAATCTCTCTCAAGCTACCTCTAGGCCTAACTCACTCAAACTACCTCTTCTAGCCTCATTAGGTCCAATAACCTATGTGTCCTCCTATATAAACTTAATCAAATAATCATGAATAATCATATTCACTCTCTATTGGTCCTTAATGACCTATACCTCCTCTTTCAAAGGTTCTCTCCTTCACTTGAATCCTCACTTTCACAACTAGCACAATTAGTCCAATTAGACCTTATACTTATACCACTCTCTACCTTTAACCCATCTTGGTCAACCAAGATACTTTACATATTTGAACTAAACTTAAAATAGGTCCATACACATGTTAAATTTGACAACCACACTCTTCATAGGTTTGTCATTACCTCAATATCCCTTAACCACCATTAGGTCTTGATTCTCCTTTTCTATTTGGACAGATGACACATTCTCTTGGAATTCTTGAACCTTCTTTATAACTAATTCCTCTTTTAATTTAGAAGAAATTCCACCTTTATCTTTCAACTCAACTACATTAGCTTTCTTGGTTTTCACTTTCTTAGATTTCCATACCAAGTATTGACTTTTCTTGAGTACTCTAGGATGCCCATGCACCTTCTTATGACTTGAGAGATTGCTTATTATATATCTTGAAATATGACCAACTTGATGACAACTAAAACAAATAACATCTTGTCTCTTAGATTCATTATGCTCAAGCTTGTCTATCTTAGGTCTCCATACTTAGGTTAGTCTTTTCTTATGCATTCTAGGGTAGAATCTAACAATATGTCCCATGTTATGACAATTATAGCAGACTACATTATCCATACCTCTAAGTGACCAAATACTCTTATTTATATAGTTTCTTTCCTTATGACCAAAAAGCTTACATGAAAATTAGTGACCATAAAATTAACTATCATACCTAATAGCATTTGGTTGCCTAATTAGTCTTTTCACCTTATTGGCTTAAGATAACCTCTTTTGATCTTTCATAGTCTTGTTTACTTTGACAAAAAGTTTCTCATGCTGATCCCTCAATGAATCTAGCTTGGTATTCAATTGAATACTCTCATCCTCTTTAGCTCTCATACTTGAACTTGCATCCTCTAACTAAATTTTGAGAACTTGGATAGTCTCCTTATCCCCCTTAGCTTCTTTAGCATTGTCATCCTTCAATCTACATGCTTGATCTTAAATAATATTTATAGAATCAAGATTAGACTTAAAATAACCATGATCACCTTGATTTTAACTCAGCTTGACATTTATCTCTTCTACTTGAGTCTTGAGATGTCTACATTCTTCCTCTTTTGAACTCAGATTAGTCTTTGTAACTCTTAATTGATCGTCAAGAATGTTGATCTTATCTTTATCATATTTTGATATTGATCTTGCGTTCAAGGATTATATCTCCTTATTGAGCTTTATGTACTATTATTTAATATCCCTAAAGCTTGAGGCCATGATCTTATTCTAATCTTCTTCTTGATCATAATCGCTCATCTTAACTATATACTTCTCAAAAAATGCCTTGAACTAATTGTAATTTTATTCAATTGATTTTAGACATGCATAAGTAACCTCTACTTGAGCCTTCAACTCTTGATTCTCTTTCTTCAATTGATTAGCCATATTGTACGTTGGATCACCTTTAAGTGGTTAAACTTGCAAAGAAGGTCCTGCTCTGATACCAATTGTTAGAAGTACAATCACTAAGAGGGGGGGTGAATTAGTGATTCTATATATTAAATAAAATTCAAAACCCTTTAAAACCTTAACCATTTAACACATAAAATCATGAAGCATACACATAATTTATAACAATGAACATGGAAGATAAACCAAGATCAAACACAAAACACATGATATATGTGTGAAACCCTCTTGGGGGATAATACCCACTTAATAATGAAATATGGACTAAAATACTATAATAAAAATATATAAAATCTATAACAACACCAAATGATCAAGGAAAACCCATCCCTTAGTTTAGTGAGACACTAATCCCATAAGGAGCTACTGCCGCTGTCTAGATGAGCACCCACAACAACTAGACCTTTAGTAAGATTTATATTTTAATGAGAAATGAATGCCCTAGGAAAATAGGCAACCACTAAAACACCTTTAAAAGATCATCTTAAACACCTATTTCTACTCTTGAACTGATGATGACCACCTTTGTCTACAATCTTCACCTCCAATCTCTCTTAAGCTGCCTCTAGGACTAACTCCTTCAAACTACCTCTTCTAGCCTTATGAGGTCCAATGAACTATGTGTTATCTTACACTAAATTGATTGGAAAATCATGAATAAGCCTCTTCACTCTCTTTTGGTCCTCAATGATCTATACCTTCTCTTTCAAAGGTTCTCTCCTTCACTTGAATCCTCACTTTCACAACTAACACAATTAGTCCAATTAGACCTTGTACTTATACCACTCTCTTCCTTTAACCCATCTTGGTTAGAAAATATGCTTTACATATTTGAAAAAAACTGAAAATAGTTCCATATACATGTTACATGTGAGAACCACACTCTTCATAAGTCAGTCATAACCTCATTATCCCCAAACCACCATTAGGTCTTGGTGAGACCTAATACAATTAATCCTTCACACTCACACATTACATGTGAGACTAATTGGACTACCATCATAATTTAACAATGATTTAAACACATAAAAATACTAATTTATAACTCCCTCATGGGTCCATTGAACTTTGAACACAAACTCAACACTTGAACCTACCAATTAGGTCTCCCCGCTCTTTAGGCCTTCAAACACAAAAAACATAGTCTCAAACTTCTCTAGAAACTACTTAAATATTTCAAATATACATATGATTAGATCACATGGGTAAATATTTCAGGACCTATTAAACACCCCATGTACTTTAGATAGTTCAACACAATCTCTAAGCACTCAAAACAACTCTCTCAAAATGACCACTCAGACTGGTCATATACAGTCAAAATACAATCAAGCTATTTTAACTCTCTATATCTAATCAAGGGCATATAATGACATCAAATACTTTATCATAAGCCTTATATACTTATATAACATATACATACACATTTTATTCTTCAATTTGTTAAGTTGTGGAGCTAAAAGCTTTACCAGCATGCTAATTAGGGAGTTGCTGAGTTCAGTCAGTAACTCGCATCGACAGTATTGCTGACGTCGGTCAGGTAGGGACCAGGGATCGGCTGATGTTGGTCAGGAGCAGACGGATAGAAACTGACATTGGTCACCTATGCAGTTGCATGTGTTTCTAGAATGCGTTTCCAGAATTAGACTCGTCTAATTTTAAGAGGTCTAAGATTGTTTGCATGTTGAAGACTAATTTAAGTCTTGAGTCTGTGTTTCTAATTATTGTAATTAGAAGTCTAATTATTTTATGCATGGGATCCTATTTAAAGACCCATGAGGCATGTATTGTAATTAAGTCAAGTAAAGCATTGAAGCAAGAAAGCAAGGTCAAAGGAGATCTACAAGGTGCAAGGTCAAGGAGATTAGCTAAAGCTATCAAGGAGGGGATAACAACTCAGGTTGTTGAGTTAGTTGTGGTTGAGAGAGAAGGAGAGAACTTTGAGGGAAGATTACTAAAAGTCTTAGAGGTGTGGGAAGCCTTAGAGATGGAAGAAGACTGTGGCACTTCTTTATTGTATTTCCTTCTGAAGAGTATTTAATACAAGATTGTGTATTATCTCTCATATTCTTTGTTGTTTCAAGTTTCTAGTTACTTAATCATTCTGGTATAATTTCATGTTTAATTGCTTATAAAAAAGGTAATCGATTGTGCTTCCTTGGGGTTCTTGACAAGTGGTATTAGAGCTAAGGTTGCAAGGAGCAGGTTATTGTTTGATTACAGGTCATTCTCAGGGGTTTTTGATTGAGTGGGAGTACAACAATGGTAGAAGAAAGTAAGCTACGAATGAAGAAGTTTAATGACAAGAATGATCAACATTGGAGGATGCACATAGAAGATTATTTGTATCAAAAAGATTTGTACTTACCATTGGGTGGGGTTGCATGCAAGCCTACAGATATGAAGGATGAAGAATGGAGTGTTCTTGATCAGAAGGCTCTAGGATCCATAAGGTTGAGCCTTGCATCATCTATGATTTCCAACTTATCACAGTGTAAGAAAACATAAGAGTTGATAGAATCTTTGGCAAATTTGTATGAAAAGCCCTCAGCTTCAAATAAGGTATTTCTTATGAAGCAGTTATTTACTTTGGAAATGCAGGAAGGTGGATTGGTATATACTCATCTTAGTGATTTCCATGGTTTGGTAAACCAGTTAGCTTCAGTCAATATTGTTTTTGATGATGAAGCAAAGGCTCTCTTAATTTTATGCTCTTTACCTGAAAGTTGGGATAGTTTGGTAATGGCAGTAAGTAATACTGCGTCTACTTCTAAAATCTTAAAATTTGATGATGTTGTGAGCGTAATCTTGAATGAAGAAATATGCAGGAAAAGCACAGGTGAATCATCAGGGAATGCTCTAAGTGCTGAAAGTAGGGGAAGGCAAAGAGAGAAGGTCGAGCAAGGGAAATCAAGGTCAAAGATGGGAAGGAGATCCAAATCCAGAAATGAAGGTATCACCTGTTGGTTTTGTGGAAAGAGAGGACACACAAAGAAATATTATTGGTTGAAGGATAAAGAAAATCAACATGAAGGTAATGAAGAAGCAAAAGATGTAGGTATTGCGGCATAGGATGCTCTCATACTTTCTTTGGATAGTCAGGTAGAATCATGGGTTTTAGATTTTGGTGCTTCTTTTCATGCAACACCAAATAGAGAATTGTTCCATGAATATGTCTAGGGACACTTTGGAGAGATTTATTTAGGGGATGGTACGCCTTGTCAAATGGTTGGCAAAGGGAAAGTGCAGTTGGAATTATAGACGGGCAACACATGGGTGTTGAAGGAGGTTATGCATGTCCCAGTCTTGAAGCAGAGTTTGGTTTCTATAGGAAAGTTGGGTGATGAGGGATGCATAGTAACCCTCACAATAGATTCTTGGAAGGTTTCCAAGGGTGCACTTGTTTTAGCAAGACGTAAGAAAGTAGGTACTCTTTATCTATCTACTTGTATTACTGATTCTACTTTTGGTTTATCTACTTCAGCTGTAGATTTGAAGATGTGGCTTAGTAGGCTTGGTCACATGAATAAGAAGGTAATAGACATTCTTGAGTCAAAGGGTATGAGTTTAGATTTGGAAGGCATAGATCGAGTTCATTGTAAGAAATGAAAATTTGATGTTTTTGACAAGAACAGGAAAGCCTTGGTGTTTATGGAGGAGATGATGGATAGAGATTAGTCACAGGGGCTAAATAATTCTGAGCAAAGTAGTATGGATATGGTTTTGATCCAAGATGAGCTTGCTGATAAAGAAGTCATCACTTACAGGGAAACATAGTTACCGACATCAGTCAGATGGAACCAACATCGATCAAACAAGTACCAACATCAGTCATGTGTAGACTGGTAGAGTTGGTAGTGTCAGGCAGGTGCAATCGACATTAGTTAGGTAGGAACCGACATCGGTGGTAGGTCAGTCGCATGGAATCAATGTCAGTCAGGTGTAGACTGAGAGATGGCTGAGATCGGTCACTGAAACGGATGTTGGGTGGACAACAAGCTGTCAAGGAGTCTCAAACACCCATATGGAGGACTAAAAGGGTAAGTGGACCTCATATTCATTATTCACCTTCTTTATATTACTTGTTGCTTACTGATGGTCAAGAACCAAGAAGATGTGAAGAGGTAATGCAGGTAGAATCTAGGAAATAGTGGGAGCATGATATGAATTCTTTAGAAGAGAACCAAGTAGGAGATTTGGTAGAGTTTTTAGTGGGGATAAAAGCACTGATAGAGGAATGGATTCCCAGATTAGAGAAGAGAGTGGATGGACACATGAGACAGAAGGCCAGGGTATATGGTCTTGAGCAGGCTGTAGGACAATGGAGGTTTAACCATTATGTTTTCTTTTACCAGGTTGGATAATATTAGCTACATTATCCTATTACTATAGTGTGTGTATTTGTCACAAGGTCACACATATAGGGAGTTTCTGAGCTAAAGGTAAAGATAGTTTAGAGGTATGCCATGAAGAATTTGGGAGTAGTGAAATTCTTTGGCATGAGAGACATGGAAGATCACAGGTTGATTTTGTCTTCAGTGGGAGCTGATGTGAAGAAGGTGTAGGTGGAGTTTAATACACAAGATGCAAAACTGGTAAACACACCAAGGGCTAGATAGTTTAAGCTGAGCTTAGAACAGTGTTTGAAATCACATCCGGTCTGGTGTAGACCTAAGTTTTCCCAAGCAGTGGGAGTTGTCAAAAAGTTCAAAGCTAATTCAGGAAAGAGGGAGTACTGGAGAGCAGTTCAGTGGATTCTTAGGGATTTGAGAGGGACCAGTAGCAGGTATTTATGTAGGGTCAAGCACTTCTCTACATGGTATGTAGGTTTGGATGTGGAAGGTTACTTGGATGACAGGTGTAGCATCACAAGATATGTGGTGGTTAGTCTTCAAAATGGAGCTTGAAGATGGAGGTGCCTGAGATGGTTAGTGGAGGTTGCTGTATAGGTATAGGTGCAGCTATTTATCTCCAAGTGGGAGATTATTAAGTTATGGAGCTAAAAGCTTCACTAGGATGCTAATCAGGGAGTTGCTGAGTTCAATCAGTAACTGACATCGATAGTATTGCCAATGTTGGTCAGGTAGGGACTAGGGATTAGCCAACATCAGTCAAGAGCATATGGATATAAACCGACGTCGGTCACCTGTGCGTGTGCATGCAGTTGCATGTGTTTCTAGAACGCGTTTCCAGAATTAGACTCATCTAATTTTAAGAGGTCCGAGAGTGTTTGCATCTTGAAGACTAATTTAGGTCTTGAGTCTATGTTTCTAATTATTTTAATTAGAATTCTAATTATTGTATGCATGGGATCTTATTTAAAGACCCATGAGGCATGTATTGTAATTAATGCAAGTAAAGCATTAAAGCAAGAAAGCAAGGTTAAAGGAGATCTGCAAGGTGTAAGGTCAAGGAGATCAGCTAAAGCTATCAAGGAGGGGATAACAACTTAGGTTGTTGAGTTAGTTGTGGTTGAGAGAGAAAGAGAGAACTTTGAGGGAAGATTACTGAAAGTCTTAGAGGTGTGGGAAGCCTTAGAGGTGGAAGAAGACTGTGGCACTTATTTATTGTATTTCCTTTTAAAGAGTATTTAATACAAGATTGTGTATTGTCTCTCATATTCTTTGCTGTTTCAAGTTTCTAGTTAATCATTCTGGTATAATTCCATGTTTAATTTTTTATAAGAAAGGTAATCAATTGTGCTTCCTTGGGGTTCCTGACACAATTGTGCTCACAACACCTTTAAATCACTTCTGTAAAGTGGTCACTCAAACTACCAGTGCTTTCAACAAACACAATCAACTTATAAAAAAAATTCACACTAAAGATGGATTGGTCAAACCTAAAAAATCCATTTATATAGTATCAATAGAGTATATAACACTCTCAAATAGTTATTTCATCTTTAAATATCAAAATACTATCAATAAAAACTCAATTATCCTTCTTGAGTCACTTGGAGACATGGTCAAACACAGTCAAATTTGGAGCTAAATAACTTTGACTGTATGAAAATTTAAACCTTATAAATAGATTTTATGGATGAAAATTGAAGTAAAATTAAAAATTTCCTTTTACACCATTAATAAATTCCTCTTAGATCAAAATATATAAGTAAAATACTCAACACTGGTTTTTCCTTTGTTAATCTCAAATACCAATGATCATTGGTAAATGCAAATATTACAGACACATGTCTACATATCATGATGCATAAAAGCTAGGTCAAAATCACTCCATATATCTCCTCTAGAGTAGCCTAGTCTTTATATTTCATATCTCACCATTAATCTTAGATCCTTACTTCCAACATCGATCAACTTGGTAGCCCTACATGCTATTTGTGTACCCTATAGTTAGTCTTTAATGAACTTTTACCACTTGGCAATCTTGCATGCCTTTTGAACATCCTTTGACATATTGACTTAACACATCTATTTATCTCTATTTAAATTATCATATGATTAATATTGGATCTTCATCTATCAAATTAGATGCTTGTTTTTAGATATTTTATACACTCATCATTAGATCTCCTTGACTATTTGAACCTAGACTTCAATGTAGTTAAACTTGATAGTCTCTGGTCCATCACAATCTACTAGATAAAATTTTAAGGTTTATATTTTGAATTAGAAAACAATTCAAGACTCTAAATATTTAAAGTATCTTCTTGGAACTAAAGGCATTATTTCCATGAAAACATTTAACCATAGTTGAATTTTTGAGTACCTACACTAAATTCACAAACTTATTAGTTCATTCATATTTGCATGACATTCAGTGATGGTCTAGCTTCTCTTAAGCTAGAATATGCATGTTTATCTTTCCAAATTATCAAATGAAACACAAAAACTTTACCAAGACATCTATGGATGCCTCATAACTTTTTATTTGTCTTTACAAACATACACATGCATCATATCTCTCCAAGATATAAAACATAACTTCTTTGTCATTCATGCACTAGTACATCTACTCTCTTTGACATAAATGACAACCTAAAACATCAATGACCATGCTCAACTATCTCTCCCTTTGTCATTGATGGAAAAACACCCTCAGAATGACTTTTTACTCATTTGAACTTCTTCATTATGATCTTTCTCCCCCTTTAAGATTAATGAAAAAGGATCTCTTCCTCATGCACACAATCATTCCTTAACATCATGTATACATTCAAATACTATTTAATATTCTCATGATACTTACATACTTTTAAGCATACGAATCAATTTATCCCACTTTGATATGTACCAATATTAACTTGTACTTCTCTGATCCTTAGACCTAACAAGCTACTCATAGAGCTTAGAAATCTCCCCCTAACATTAGGATCCATCTCGTGTCATTTATTCTTCAAAATACACCCATATAAACTTGGGATTTTTTGATCCTTGGACCTATCTACCTACATAACTCACAAGATCTCTTTGCTCATGCATGAAGATTCAATACCTTGTCAAAGTACATGACTTAGTTTGATCAAGTCATCATATCAATCTTCTTGAAATCACAACTAGAACATACATATTCACACTTTTATCATGACTGAAGCATCTTCACATATGATTTCCCTCACATTATGCACATCTTGTCCAAGCCACTAAAGATAATTGAGTTAGCTCCCCCTTAGACAAACACATATTCAAATGATATTCTTATCTTGTAACATTAACCAAAGCTCAATTGGAATCCATCATTCTTCTTATTGCTTTTCAAGTGTCTCCTTGAAGCCTAGATAGAGACACCCTAACCCACAATGTCTTAAAATAATGTGAAACCAAGAGTTGCCCATAATTCATCATTTTCCTTCTCCTCCTTGGTCATTTGATACTGATAGTCCTTCTTCTTCTTCTTCTTCTTTTTAGGCTTAATAGAAGTAACATGCTCATTCAATACAATATTTTCCTTTTATTTTAAGAATAATCTAATAATACATGGAGACAACAAATATTCATGACGTACTTCATCACTATACATTGACAACTGATGTTCTTCACATGAAACTTGTTCACTAGTAACAAGATATTTACTTGTATCTATACACACTTAAGAACTAGCCTCAACTAGCACCTTGGTATTTTCTTTGAGATCAACTTTTGATTCTCCTTTTCTATTTTCATAGATGACACATTCTCTTGAAATTATTTAACCTTCTTCATATCTGATTCCTCTTTTGCTTTAGCAGGCAGTCCACCTTACTCTTTCAGCTCAACTAAATTAGTTTTCTTGGTTTTCACTTCCTTAAGTTTCCATACCAAGGATTGACCTTTATTGAGCACTCTATCATGCCCATGCACCTTCTTATTACTTGAGATCTTGCTTATAAAATATCTTGAAATATCACCAACTTGATGAAAATTGAAACAAATAACATATTGTCTCTTAGGTTTGTTATGCTCAAGCTTGACTATTTTAGGTCTCCATACCTGGGTTAGTCTTTTCTCATGTATTCTAGCATATAATCTAGTAATATGTCTCCTATTATGATAATTATAATAGACTATAATATCCATACCTCTAGCTGACTAGCTACTCTTCCTTCTATAGTTTTTTGCTTTATGACAAAAAAACTTACATGCAAAGTAGTGACCATGAAATTAACTTTCATACCTAATAGTGTTTGGTTGCCTAATTAGTATTTTCACCTTATTGTCTTGAGTTGGACTCTCTTAATCTTTCCCAATCTTGTTTACCTTGAAAAAAAATTGTTCATGCTCATCCTTCAATGAATCTAGATTTGTCTTCAATTGAATACTCTCATCCTCTTTAGCTCTCATACTTGAACTTGCATCCTCTAACTAAATTTTGAGAACTTGGATAGTATCCTTATCCCCTTTAACTTCTTTGGCCATGTAACATTCAATATACATGATTGATATTCAATAATATTTATATAATCAAGATTTGACTTCAACTCATCATGCTCACCTTGATTTGAACTCAACTTGGCATTTATCTCTTCTAATCAAGTGTTGAGATGTCTGCATTCTTCCTCTTTTGAACTCAGATTAGTCTTTATAACTCTTGATTGATCCCAAAAAATTATGATATTCTATTTATCATATTTTGATCTTGAGTTTTCCTTTAAGGATTTTAGCTCCGTATTGATCTTGATGCACTCATACTTAATAGCTTTAAATCTTGAGGCCATGATCTTATTTTGATTTTCTTCTTGATCATTCTCACTCATCTTACCTCTGTACTTCTAAAAAAATGGCTTGAATTGATTGTACTTTTTTCCACTTTATTTTAGACATGCATAAGTAACCTCTACTTGAGCCTTCTACTCTTGATTCTTTTTCTTCAATTGCTTATCCATATTTTACCTTGGATCACCTTCAAGAGGTTAAACTTGTAAAGAAGGTCCTATTTCGATACCAATTGTTAGAGGTACAATCAATGAGAGGGGAGATGAATCAATGATTCTAGATATTCAATCCAATTCCAAATACTTTAAACCCTTAACCATTCAACACATACAATCATGAAGCATACACATCATTCATAACAATGAACATGGAAGATAAAACAAGATCAAGCACAAAACACATGATATATGTGGGAAACCCTCTTGGGGTATAAAACCCATTAAACCCTAAAATATGGAATACATTCCTATAATATCAAGCTCTAACATTTATACCAACACCAACTGATCAAGGAACACCCATCCCTTATTTTAGTGAGACACTAATACCATAAGGAGCTACTTCCCCTATCTAACAATGCACCCACAACAACTAAACCCTAGCAAGATTTATCTTGTAAGGAGGAACAAACCCCATAGTTAACTAAGCACCCACTTAGATACCTTGAATATATCATCTTAAACACTTGTTTATTCTCTTCAAATGAGGATGACCACCTTTGTTTATACTCTTCACCTCCAATCTCTCTCAAGCTGCCTCTAGGATTAACTCACTCAAACTGCCTCTTCTAGCCTCATTAGGTCCAATGACCTGTGTCTCTTCCTACATCAAATTGATCATAAAAGCATGAATAATCCTCTTTATTATTTATTTTTCCTAAATATCCTATACCTTCTATTTCAAAATTTATCTCCTTCACTTGAATCCTCACTTTCACAAATAGCATAATTAGTCCTATTAGACCTTGTACTTATACCACTCTCTTCCTTTAACACATCTTGGTTAGCCATGATGCATTAAATATTTAATAAAAATTTAACATACGTCCATACACATATTAAATGTGAGTAAAACACTCTTCATTGTTTGATCATTACCTCATTATCTCCAAACAACCATTAGGTCTTGGTGAGACCTAAAACAATTAGGCCTTCATACTCACATATTACATGTGAGATTAATTAGACCACCTTCATAATTTAATAATTATTCAAAAAAATTAAACCTATATAAAATATCCCCTTGATAAATCCCTCATGTGTCCATGACACCTGGAACACCAACTCAAGACTTGAACCTACCAATTAGGTCTCCTTGCTCTTTAGGCCTTCAAACACATAAAACATAGTCTCAAACTTCTGAAGCAAATACTAAAATATTTCACATATCCATATGATTATATCACATGGTAAAACCATTAAATACCTCTTAAAAACCTCTATGTTCTTTAGACACTTCAACACAATCTCTAAGTACTCAAAACAACTCTCTCAAAATTACCACTCAGACTGGTCATATACAATCAAAATATAGTCTAGCTATTTTAACTCTTCATATCTGATCTGGGGTATATAATGACATAAAATACTTTATAATAAAACTTATAAAATTATATAACATCTTCATACTCATTTTATTCTTCAATTCTACTTAGAACACCTTCAACTCACTTTTATAAAGTGGTCATTCAAATTGCCAGTGCATTCAACAAACATAGTCAACTTCTAAGAAATTGTTCACACTAAATATGGATTAGTCAAACCTAAAAAATACATATAGATAGTAATAATGGAGTTTATAATAATATAAAATATTTATTTCATCTTTAAACATCAAAATACTATCAAGAACAACTCAATTATCCTTATTGGGTCACTTAGAGACATGGTCAAACACACAGTCAAATTTGGAGCTTAATAACTTTGAATGTATGAAAATTCAAACATTATAAATAGATTGTATGGATGAACCTTGAAATAATATTAAAATTTTCCTTTCACACCCTCAATAAATTCCTCTTAGATAAAAACATATAAGCAAAATACTCAATAGCTATTTTTCCTTTATTAATTTTGAATACCAATGGTTACTGGTAAATGCAAATATTACAGACACATGTCTACATCTCATATTCCATAAAATATAGGTCAAAATCACTCCATATATCTCTTTAGGAGTATATTATTATTTATCTTTCATTCCTCACCATTGATATTAGATCCTTAATTCCAAGATCAATCCACACGATAGCTCTATGTGCCCTTTGCATATCCTACTGTTAGTCTCTAATGAGCTTTAACCACTTGTAGTCCTGCATGTCTTCTGAGCATCCTTTGATATATTGACTTAACACATGCTATTTATCTCTATCTAAATGATCATACTCTCACTATTGGATCTTTGTCTTTCAGATTAGATGCTCACCATTGGATATTTTCAACACTCACCATTAGATCTCCTTAACTATTTGACCCTAGACTTCAATGTAGTTAAACTTTTCAGTCTCTAGTCGATCATGGTGTAATAGAAAAAATTTGAAGGTTTATATATTAAACTAGAAAACACTTCAATATTCCAAATCTTTAGAGTAATTTCTTTGCACTATATAAAACATATCCATGAAATTTTTTGACCATAGTTGACTTTCTGAGTACCTACACTAAATGCAAATTTTTTTTAGTTCATTCATATCTACATGACATGTAGTGATGGTTTGGCTTCTCTTAATCTAGAATACACATGTTTCTCTTTTAAAATGATCAAATAACACACCAAAACTTCACCAAGACATCTATAAATGCCTCACAACTTCTTCTTTATCCTTATAGACCTACACATGTGTCATATCTCTCCAAGATATTAGATGCAACTTCTTTGTCATTCATGCAATATTACCTCATGCTCTCTTTGACCTAAATGACAACCTAAAACATTAATGACCATGATTAACAATCTCCCCCTTTATCATTCATGGTAAAACACTCTTATAATGACTTCTTACTCATTTAAACTTATTCATTTTGATCTTTCTCCCCCTTTGACATTAATGACAAAGGATCTCTTACTCAACATGCAAATAATCATTCCTTAACATCATGTATGCATTCAAATACTATTAAAGATGCTTAGGATACTTACATACTTTTAAACATATGAATCAATTTCTCCCCCTTTGATATGTACCAATATGAACTTAGACTTATCTGATCCTTGGACCTGATAAAGTATTCATAGATATTAGAAAGCTCACCCTAACATCATGCTCCATCTCATGTTATCTATTCTTTGACATACACCAATATAAACTTGGGATTTTTTGATCCTTGGACTTGTCTACCTACAAAACTCATAAGTTCTCTTTGCTCATGCATGAAGATTTAATACATTGTCAAAATACATGACTTGGTTTGATCAAGTAATCATATCAATCTTCTTCAATTCACAACTATAGAATACATATTAAAACTTCTATCATGACTGAAGCATCTTAACATATGCTTTCCCTCACATCATGCACATATTATTCAGGCCACACAAGATAACTGAGTTAGCTCCCCCTTAGAAAAACAAATCTTCAATGATATTCTTGTCTTGAAACATCAACCAAAGCTCAACTAGAATCCACCATGCTTCCTCTTTCTTATCAAGTATCTCCTTGAAGCCTAGATAGAGACACCCTAACCCATAATGTCTTATAACAAAGTGAAACTAGGAGTTACCTACAATTGCTCATATTCCTTCTCCTCCTTAGTCATCTGATACTAATAGTTATTCTTATTCTTATTAGGCTTAAGTTAAGCAACATGCTCATAAACTAGAATATTATCCTTTTATTTTAGGAATGAATTTATAATACATGAAGACAATAAATATTCATGACATACCTCATCACTAGACATTGAAAACTGATGTTTTTCACATAAAACTTGTTCAACAATAGCAAGATGTTTACTTATATCCATACACACCTCAAAACTAACCTCAAATATCACATTGGTATTTTCTTTGAACTCAACTTGCATTGAATTTTTATTCTCCTATTCTATCTAGATAGATGATACATTCTCTTGGCATTCCTAAATTTTCTTCATAACCGATTCCTCTTTTGCTTTAGTAGGTAGTCCACATTGATATTTCAACTCAACTATCTTAGTTTTCTTATTTTTCACTTCCTTAGATTTCCATACCAATAATTGACCTTTATTAATCACTCTAGCATGCCCATGCACCTTCTTATGACTTGAGAGATTGCTTATACAATATCTTGTAATATGACCAACTTCATGACAACTAAAACAAATAACATCTTGTCTCTTAGGTTTATTATGTTCAAGATTGACTGTCTCATGGCTCCATTTTTGGTTTAGTATTTTACCATGCATTTTGGGGTAAAATATAGTAATATGTCCCATGTTATGATAATTATAGTAGACTAAATTATCCATACCTCTAGTTGACCAACTGATCTTCCTTTGATAGTTTCTTTCCTTATGACCAAAAGCTTACATTTAAAGTAATGACCATGAAATTAACTTTCATACCTTATAGCAATTTATTACCTAATCAATCTTATCACCTTCTTGTTTTGAGATGACCTCTCTTATTATTTCTCAATCTTGTTTATCTTGACAAAAAATTACTCATGCTTATTCCTTAATGAATCTAGTTTGGTCTTCAATTGAACACTCTAATCCTCTTTAGCTCTCATACTTGAACTTGCATTCTCTAGCTAAATTTTGAGAACTTGGATAGTCTCCTTATCCCCCTTAGCTTATTTATCCATATCATACTTTAATCTACATGCTTGATCTTCAATAATCTATATCAAATCAGTATTCAACTTTAACTCATCATGCTCACCTTGATTTGAATTCAACTTGGCATTTGTTTCTTCTAATTGAGTCTTGAGATGTCTACATTCTTCCTCTTTTGAACTCAATTTAGTCTTTATAACTTTGAATTGATCTTTAAGAATGATGATCTTCTATTTATCATCTTTTGATCTTGATATTGCCTTCAAGGATTCTATCTCCTTATTAATCTTGATGCACTCATCCTTAATAGCCTTAAAGCTTGAGGCCATGATATTATTTTGATCTTCTTCTTGATCATAATCACTCATATTACCTCTGTACTTCTCAAAAAATGCCTTGAAATGATGGTAATTTTCTTCACTTGATTTTAAACATGAATAAGTAACCTCTAATTGAGCCTTCAAATCTTGATTATCTTTCTTTAATTGTTTAGCCATATTTTACCTTAGATCACCTTCAAGTGGTTAAACTTGCAAAGAAGGTTCTACTCTAATACTAATTGTTAGAGGTATAATCATTGAGAGGCGGGGAGGTGAATTAGAGATTCTAGATATTCAATCCAATTCCAAACTATTTAAACCTTTAACCATTTAACACATACAATCATGCAACATACACATCATTCATAAAAATGAACATGGAAGATAAAACAAGATCAGGCAAAACCCACATGATATATATGGAAAACCCTCTTGGGGAATAAAACCCACAAAACCTTGAAATATGGAATATAGTCCTATAATAACAAGATACAACATTTAAACCAACACTAAATGATTAAGGAACACCCATCCCTTAGTTTAGTGAGACACTAATCCCATAAGGAGCTACTGCCCCTGTCTAGCTAAACACCCATAATAATTAGACCTTTAACAAGATTTATCTTGTAAGAAGGAACTAAACCCTATGAAACTAAACACCCACTAATCTACCTTTAACATATTACCTTAAACACCTATTATTTCTATTCAATTGATGATGACCACCTTTTCCTACACTCTTCACCTCTAATCTCTCTCAAGCTGCCTCTAGGACTAACTTGCTCAAACTACCTCTTCTAGCCTCAATAGGTCCAATGAATTATGTGTAATACTACATAAAATTGATCAAAAAACAATGAATAATCCTTTTCACTCTCTATTGGTACTCATTTACTTGTACCTTCTCTTTCAAAGGTTTTTTCCTTCACTTACTAGCATAATTAGTCCAATTAAACCTTTTGCTTGTACCACTCTCTTCCTTTAACCCATCTTGGTCAGCCAATATTATTTATATATTTTAAACACACTTAACATAGGTCCATACATACATTAAATGTGATAACCACACTCTTCATAGGCTGGTCATTACCTCGTTATCCCCAAACCACCATTAGGTCTTGGTGAGACCTAAAAAAATTAGGCCTTCATACTCATACGTTACATGTGAGACTACTTGGACCACCTTCATAATTTAAAAATGATTCAAACACATAAAAAATATATCCAATATCACCTTGATAACTCCCTCATGGGTGCATGCCACCTGGAATATTGACTCAACACTTGAACCTACCAATTAGGTCTCTTCACTTTTTAGTCCTTCAAACACATAAGACATAGTCTCAAACTTTTGAAGCAAATACTCAAATATTTCACACATACATGTGATTATATCAATGGGGGAACCATTAAGTACCTATGAAACACATATATGTTATTTATTCACTTAAACACAATATCTAATCACTCAAAACAACTCTCTCAAAATGACTACTCAGACTGGTCATATATAGTCAAAATGTAGTTAAGCTATTTTAACTCTCCATATTTGATCAGGGGCATAAAATTACATCAAATACTTTATAATAATCCTTATATATTTATATAACATCTTAATACTCATTTTATTCTTCAATTATACTTAGAACACCTTCAACTCACTTTTACAAAGTGGTCACTCAAACTACTAGTGCATTCAACAAACACAATCAACTTCTAAGAATTCTTTCACATTGAAGATGAATTGGTCAAACCTATAAAATCTATATGGATATAATTAATGGAGTTTATAAAACTATAAAATATTTATTTCATATTAAAACATCAAAATACTATCAATAATAACTCAATTATCCTTCTTGGGTCACTTGGAGACATGGTCAACCACATAGTCCAATTTGGAGCTCAATAACTTTGACTGTATAAACATTCAAACCTTATAAATAGATTCTATGGTTGAACCTTGAATTCATATTACACTTTTAATTTTACACCATCAATAAATTCCTCTTAGATCAAAATATATAATTAATATACTTAGCATTTGTGTTTCTTTTGTTAATTTCAAATACCAATGGTCACTGGTAAATGTAAATATTACAAACACATGTCTACATCTCATGCTCCCTAAAATCTAGGTCAAACTCACTCCATATATCTCCTCAGTATTATCCTACTCTTTATTTTTCATCACTCACCATTAATCTTATATCTTTACTTCTAAGATCAATCCACTTAGCTGTCCTTTGTGCCCTTTACGTACCCTATACTCAGTCTTTGATTAACTTTTGCCACTTGGCAGTCTCACATGCCTTTTGAGCATCCTTTGACATATTGAATTAACATAATATATTTATATCTATATAAATTATCATATGCTCACTATTGGATATTTTTATATCAGATTATATGCTTTCCATTAGATCTTTTGAACACTCACATTTAGATCTCCTTGATTATTTGACCTTAGACTTCAACATAGTTAAACTTGATAGTATTTGGTCCATCGCAGTCTACTAGAGAAACTTTTAAGGTTTATATATTGAAATATAAAATAATTTAAGACTCTAAATCTTTAGATTACCTTCTTGGAACTATAGATAACATCTCCATAAAAACCTTTGACCATAGTTGAATTTTTGGGTACCTACACTAAATGTACAAACTTACTGGTTCATTCATATCTGAATGACATGTAGTGATAGTCTGGCTTCTTTTAATCTATAATATTCATATTTCTCTTTATAAATGATCAAATGACACACCATAACTTATCCAAGACATATATGGATGCCTCACAATTTCTTCTTTATCCTCATAAACCTACACATGTGTCATATCTCTCCAAGCTATCAAACACAACCTATTTATCATTCATGCACTAGTACCTCATGTTCTCTTTGACATAAATGACAACCTAAAACATAAATGACCATGATAATAAATATCCCCCTTTGTCATTGATAGCAAAACACCCTCAGAATGACTTCTTACTCATTTGAACTTCTTCATTCTGATCTTTCTCCCCCTTTGACATTAATGACAAAGGATATCTTCCTTAACATGCCAATAATCATTCCTTAACATCATGTATGTATTCAAATACTATTTTAGATGCTCAAGATATATAATTTTAAGCATATGAATCAATTTATCCCTTTTTGATATGCACTAATCTGAACTTGGACTTATCTGATCCTTGGACCTGACAAACTACTCATAGAGCTTATAAATCTCCCATTAACATCGAGATCCATCTCATGTCATCTGTTCTTTGACATACACCAATATGAACTTGGGATTTTATGATCCTTGGACCTATCTACCTAATAAACTCGTAATATCTCTTTGCTCATGTATGAAGATTCAATACCTTGTCAAAATATATGACTTGGTTTGATTAAGTCATCAATGACAACCTAAGACATCAATGACCATGCTCAAAAAATATAAATATCCTCTAATATATGAAAATTAATAAGACCATATTAGATCCAATATATATATAGGATGCCATGCCAAAGTGAGGCGAGGTTGTAACTAATAGTTATTTGTAATAAGGATATCAAAGACATAACAAGGAAATATATGTAAGTAAATAATGAACAAAGACTCTCCTAGATCCTAGATGTAAAATGGGGTAAATTAAAGAGATAAAAATTCCAATATGAAGTAAAAAAGTGTTTTATTTATTTTAATATTAATGCGATCTAAATAACATGAAACTATTGAAATTTAGATTGTATAAGATAGGGCATAGACCATAAACATATAAATTTATAAATAAGGATTGATTACAATTACTATTTATATCAATGACCTAGAAAATAGGGGAGATAAGGTACATAAATAATTTTAAGATCTTTATTACTCACTCCCTATGTCATAATCCTCAAAATATCTCTATAGAAGCATTGAAAACTATTTAGATTAGGAAATAACATCTTTAAATTTTTTAAGATGCTACCAGTAGAGATCAACACAAAAACAATAATTGGTAAATTCCATTATCTATTGGTACTATCTAGATTGATTTTTCTAATTTTTTTGGCCACATGTGTCAACATGTGTAGCTAATTTTTGGATGTTTACTTGTTCTTAGACCTTTGTGTAGATCCTAATTTTGATTCATTTCATCTTGAAACCCTAGATTCACTTTTAACATATATGGAATTGGAAAAATGGGTTAGAATTTTGTGTTTCACAACCTTAACCTCTCCTTAATTGGTGTTTAATAAATTTTTACTTTCTAATACTCTAAAAAGAGCTCAAACAACACATAATTATACCACCTATATGTATGTGTGATCAACCATGTTATACTAGGATGTAATATAATTATTTGTATTTATACAATTGATAACATGTAACTTTGAACTTACATTATATTTAGACTTGGATCTAGGATTTTTATTTTGATGATATAGGAGGATCTAGGTCACTACACCATACTGCACATCATTGTAGTTACACGTCTAGTCTCGCGCTTATGTTAGTAGCTATGATAGTAGGTTAAAAACCTACATGCCGAGTGATTCCTTGAAAATACACTTTTACATTACTTGACATCCCCTACAATTTTAATATTGTAGCTAGCAACTTATTAGTAATGATAGTCAATGATGTCACCACACTTATTAGTTATGAAGTAGTTGATGCCAACTATTGTAATGGTTCAACCTAAGCTTCATATTATTGAGTTGTATAATAATGTACACTTAAATTATTTTTAGGTTAGAAATAAATGGATCGAAACCATATAATAATGTAATTAATAAGTCTTTGACAACATCATATGATCTCATACATTATACAAAACTTAGCATTATATAATCTTACTATTATAGTTATATATCTATTATCACCTTGTTATTGCTTTCTTAGTATTTCATATTTTAATTTCATAATATTTATCATTCAATAAATCAATTCCATATATAAATTATTTAATCCACATTAAGTAGGTTATCCACCAGGTCTCTTCTTGGGATCTAAATCAATGGTATCAAGGTATACACACTTCATATCATCTTTGAATGGTATCATGGTGTTTCTAAAGTTTCATAATTGTTTGTATTCCCACTCATATGATGTTTGATTATAAGAAGTTAGGGATCAAGACTCATGAACCTTCATCATACCTTCCTTCACATCCTCAAATGGTAGACAAATTTTCAATGATGCCAACTATAAATATGTTCCAAAAAATAATTGAATATGCATTGTAGAGATAAATGGAAGACTTGGAATAATGTCAAGCATGTGAATGAGAAAGCATCATTGATCACTTTTCACTCTTTAAGAAACAAAATTCTTCAACAACTTCTCATTCTCATTGACCATTTGCACAAATTCTATATAAAATACAAGTCAATTTAGACATTCCTATGCTTGAATTAAAAATAGATATAGATACATTATGTAAATGGATTAACCTCATATTTTCATTCTATAGGTTAATCACTTCTCTGACCAATTAAAAAACACATTTTCTCTTCTAAGAGTTTCTTTATTAGTTAATAAATGGTGGTAAAATGATTGTACTACACATGAAGAAGATCTTAATTTAGACACATCTATAGACACATGGAATGGTTTTACATAAGCATTTAAATAAAACTATTATCCTATTGAAAAATATGATCATTAGAAAATTAAGTTATATTTATTGTATTAAGGCAAAAAGCAGTCTATGAAATAGTATGAAAATGCTTTTCATACCCTGGTGTCCAAACTTGAGATTCAAGACTTAAGAAAAATCTTGTTTTAAAGTTTAGGTTAGGATTGGTATCTCATATCCAACCAAATATGGATTTAATAACTATATCTGTAATTGGGGAAGACCATAGATTGAAAATTTGAATCAAAGGCCAAGGTTAAGACGAAGACAAAATATTTGAAGTTTCAAACCAAGTAGTAGTCTAAATCTTCTAAGCATAATTTCAAATCAAGGAATAAATCCAAACACCCTTAAAATAAGAAACATAAACTATATACTAATAATATTAAGCAATCCATGTTGGAAAGTGTTGTTTAGTTCATAACTCAAGTAATCATTCCAATGAATAATTCTGTGCTAGTAAAAATCTACTTGCATAACCTAAGGCAATAGGTACCATTACCAAAACATCAAAGAAAGGAAATAGACCATGAAATATAATCTTAACACCTAATATATAATAAAAACACCTCTACTACCTCTACATAAATAGAAAAAGAAAAAATATTGTTCCATTCTCAAACGTGGATCAATTACCAAATAATACATTTCATTATTGATAATGGAAGTCAGAATAACATGATTTATCCTAAATTAGTTAGTAGATTGAACTTTCCATTGATGTCTCACCCATGACCATACTCCATAGGATGGTTTAGAATGGGATTTGAGAAATAAATCACTCAATAGTGTCAAGTGATATACAACATCAATCCTTTCTATGATACAACCATTTATGACATCATTCCATTAGTGATATTCTATTAGGTTGACCATATGTTTATCATTGACATGCAGTATATGAATAAAATCATAGAAATGCTTTCATAAATGTTGGTGATATGAAATAATGCATATAAAATTTGTTCCAAAGCTATCACTTATTAACACCAAGCAGTGTAAGAAGCTAGTCATGTCTAGTAAAATGTTTATGATTTTGATGGTAAGATTTACACATAAGAAAGTCCTTATGACACCTATTTTTACTATAGTTCATCTACTGATAATGCAAAAAATAGTCGAGTTGTAACTAAAGTTGGAAGAATACAAGGATGTATTTTATCTACTAAAAGAAGCTCCCATATAATGTGTGATGGGGAATACAATTGATTTGATTCATGGACTACCTATTCCTAATGATTATTTATACAATATATCATTTTTAGAAAATAAATAAATCAAGTGGAAGATCCATGAAATAGTGGACAAAGGCCATATCAGGCCTGACTCATCACCTCAAAATAGCCTAATTATGTTAACAACTAAGAAGTATGGCACATGGAGGCCATGCATTGATTACTGAGCACTCAACAAGATCATGGTGGAAAAATGATATCCTCTTCCAAGGATTAAGGATCTTTTAGATCAAATCCACAATGAAAAATAATTCACTAAGATTTATGTTTGGGTATCATTATATTTATATTGATTATAAAGACATATGTAAGATAACCTTCAAACATAAATAAGGCTTATTATAATGGTTAGTTATTCCCTTCAGCTTGACCAATTCTCTAGTGACATTCATGTGGATGATGAATGATATTATGAGGCCATTCATTACTTCATTTTTTTAGTCTACCTTGACAACATATTGATCTTCAATAGAACACGAGATGAACATCTACACCATATAGGGTAAGTGATTGGCACTTTACGTAAACACAAAATATATATAAACATGGAAAAATATTCATTTTCCATGTCAAAAATTCAATATCTAAGATACATTATGGATGCACAAGGAGTTCATATAGACCAAACCAAGATTCAAGTCATCTGGGATTGGTCATAACTAAAGAATATAATAAAGATTCATAGATTTTTAGGATTTGAAATTTTATATAGGGCTTTTGTATTTGGTTTCTCTCACATAAATGGGACACTAAACCAAATCACCCAAGGTGGTGCTAGAGAAAAATTAGATTGGACTACCACATAATTGAAAGAATTCAAGGAATTTAAACATAGACTCTATTTTACACCAGTACTTGGTTTACCCAACCTTCAAAAACCATTTAATCTCAAGACAAATGCCTTTAACTTTTCACTTGGAATAATCCTTATTAAACATGGTCACCCAGTTTCTTACCACAAAAATACTTTCATTGCACTAATATGGAACTACCCGACATATGATCATGAGATTTATTTTATTATTTAGTCATATAAGCATTGAAAGCATTATATTTTAGTCAAGGATATCACGATCCACATAGATGATAAGTTGTTTTAGTTATTTTAGACTTAGAACATGTTACAATAAGAGTGGCATAAAAAATGGTATTATTATCTTTAATAGTTCCATTTGAACATCAAGCATAATAATGGAAGTGCCAATCTAGTTTTGGATTACCAGAGCCACCCTCTAATTCAAAATATCCTTTATGTAATTGAGATGCGTGGACATGAATTCAATACATGGTCAAAATTATATCCATCTAACATGGATTTTGTAGATATCTATTATAATTTTCTATGAGGTAATCTAGTACCAAATTTATACTTGTAGGATGGAATTATATATCATCTTGATACTTTTATGTTATGCATGAGGTAGAGAGAAAAAACTAATATGGGAGGCTCAATTCATCAAGGTTGAAATACATTTTGGGATTTAAAAGACTTTTGTGGTCTTGTATAAGTATTTATACTAGCCACATCTTAGGTTTGATATCTCCAAATACATCAATTCTTATACCACATGTGAAATTTCCATGCCAGTAAATAAGAAATAATGTTCTATACAAACCTATTATAGTTTTTAATAGATCATGGGAATCCATTTTTATATACTTTCTCTTAGGATACCCTAGAACCGAGCATGGTAATGATTGCACATATGTAGTAGTTGCTAGATTCTCAAAGATGGAAATTCTCATTCCTTGAAAGAAAGCTATATCATATCTAAAAACATATCAATTTTAATTTCAATATGTTTATATCCATTTTAGAATTTTACAAACTATATTTTTTGATAGGGAAACTAGATTTTTGAGCTATTTTTGGAATGCACTTTAGTCTATGTTAGACACAAATTTGAACAAATCCACCAATTTTCATTCCTAGGCCAATGGACAAAGATAAGTGGTAAATAAGATGATATTGTATCTTTTATGAGTGTACAATGAAAATTATAAACACACTTGGGATGTGTAAATGCTAAATATAGTTTGTACATGATAAACTAGTCTTCCATAATTTAAAAATATCACTTAAGGATCTAACCTTAAGTTCTTAACTTTTTCATTATAGAAAGGCTCATGATCTCCATATCACCATGCCTAAATGCTTATCTTATGATCCAAATCTAATATTATGATTACCCAAATCACCTATAACCCAAAATATGCTTAAAGCCTAATATATATCTATAGAGACTAAATCTAAATTATATATCACCTCAATGTTGTATACTTGTAAAATACCTATCATGGTTGTACCCTTTAGTTCTAAGACCTTCCCACTATTTAAAGGCTCATGTTCACTATATCTTATGCCTAATTTATTATTGCTTAGTTTAAAAACTATCATTATTATCACTAGGCCTCCTATACTATTAAAAATACTATAAAATTGGTCATTATCCTTCTTTGCCAGTTTTGGACCTATAGCTATTTTATAGTTTCTTAGACATTTATGTCCCAGCTAGACACCTATATTGATGAAATTATTCCTTTTAAAACTAATTTTTAAGTGCATAAAAGTCATCCAATTTGAAAATTAAATATATCTTATAGGTTTGCCTAAGTGATTTAGTGTGAGATATTTATAAAAGTAATATATATATATATATATATATATATATATAAAAGATCAACCCTCATTCATTCTTCACCTAAAAAATATCAAGAAATTGTAAAGAAACTTATGAAGAGCACTCAATAAATAATTCAAGTGATAATATCTTCCCTATTCATATATATTTCCATATCAAGCATAAGAGTAGTATTCCCATAGGTATGAAGTACTAAAGAAGCATCCTATAAGCCATATTTTCAAAATTACAAGCTAGGTCACTTTATGTACTTACTTATCACACATTGCATCCTTATGCACACACAAGCCAACATGTAGGGAAGAGTTACATAAGATTGATGCCCTCTTAAAAGTATTTTATATGTATTAAATGACCATTTATAGAGGGGTACTTGGGGAATATCAACACCATGTGGCCACTAACCAATTTTTTATGTAGTCACCCCAAGGAAAAGGAAACTAGAGTTTGAAAATTTGACAAAAGAGGACAATTTGTATGCACAATCTATACACATTAGAAGAAAGGTGATAAAAAACCTAGAAATTTCCATGTGGTTGAATCTATATCCATTTACCATTCCATAATGGATAACTATGCCCAACTCAAACCTTAATGCCAATGTAACCATCCAGATCTAACACAAACACTCAAGGTCACAAAGTGCAAAATTATAGAATTTGATGACTATTCTAGAATCTTGATCTAATGAACTTCTAGACTATTTCAACCTAGATCTATATATGCATAATAAACCAAGTACTATTGTTTTCACTTTATTTTAATATCAATCAATATTTGTACTTTCTATTTTTAGCATATCTCAGTATTATAAATTTAGAATATTATTTATCTAAGTTTGAAAATTAATTAACCTACTATATATTTTTTTATCACCCTTGAGCTTATTCATTTCTATATTCTTAACCCTATTTGTCTTTATACAATCAAATTTAGGGTTAAACATTTGGTGAACCTAACCTTTGGTCCTAAATCCTTATAATTGACCAAGGGTTTCTTGATTTTTTATTCAATTTTTTATTCTAATTTCTACTTACAAAATATTCAAAATCTAAAAATTAGATTTTGATTTCTATAATTATGCTCAATATGAATGTATCTATAGGCCATTTTGGGCTCTAATTTGTAGCTATAGTTTCATTTTACTATTATAATTACCTAATAAGATGTATCACTACACAAAATTGTAAAGTTGCACAACCTAAAACAACCTGATACACCACTAATTGATATTTAATAGGTGCCTTCTAGACCTAAATCTATGATCAAATCTCAGGGATATGAATTTATTGACCAATTGAGCAACACACATGCTAAGATATTAATCTTTGAACTTCTAAAACAATCTACTATCTATAAATATATCCTATACGAAACATTACATGATAATAGGTATCAAGTGATATAACATTGGCTAATTTTGTAGATATAGTGTAATATCTAATCCACAATAAAAATGTAATTACCTTTGATTACACATATTTTCCCTCAAAGGATAACATTGATCAAGACTTTCCCTTATTAATGCAAATTAATTTCCACAACAAAGGAAACCAAAATAACTATATGTAACATATATAAATGAAATATAATGATTTTATTGATCAAATATCACTCTTAGACTTGTTACACAAGTCAAAACCATACAAGGGTATTTTTGAGAACATTAAATATGATAACATTGCCACATAATGTAGAGACACCATATGTGGCATTTGTGTTGAACTTATCAAATGGACTAAGCATAATATTTGTATTGAAAATAATGGTTTACCATACCCACATATTAATGAAAGTAGTTTTCCTACATCTGTTCACATGTTCATTCAAAAATATATGCACATGTTGTAATAGAACCCAAAACATCAAATAATATAGTATCACAATAACTTAATAGGCTTGTCTTATCCAATGTATGAAGTAGATAATTTTCATGCTTACTTGAATCTCAAGCTTTATTTCTTCTCTCCCTCCCCATATAGAAGTTGATATGAGTCGACCTCTACCAAAAGGATATGATACTACTACATATTGTGTCTACCACCATGGACTTGGGCATTATACTAATAAATTTTATAACTTTAATCATAAAATCCAATAACTTATTGATTATGAACAACTTACATTTGATGATCCTCCAAAAGAATCAGTTTCACAACCTAGTGATCACCAAAATTTGAAGATATTTAATAATCCTTTACAAGACCTTTATAAGAAGTAACCAAAAGTACAAATGGAATATAATACACATCCTACACCAAATTATGGTCACCCATTATATGAGTTTATTGGTACTTATACATGACATACACCTTCCATGGTTAAGAGACCTTATATTTTTTTTGATGATAATGAGATTGTGGATGATGACTCAAATATTCATTCATTATTCATTCAATAATACCTTGACCACCAACATATACATAATATTATGATTGATAATAGTACTAGTTATAATGTTTGCACCATGAAACTACTTACACATTTTGGATATACACATGATGATTTACACCCTTTGACTAAAGTGGTTATAACATTTGATGGAACCTCATAATAAGTCATTAATAAGATTGACTTAACTTTACAAGTTTTCCCAAGACACGTGGTTAATATATTATTAGTTATACCATACATAAGAGTATTTGATATGTTTTTGGGATGACTTGAAATGCATACACTATATACCATACTTTCTACAGTACATGGGTGTGATAAATACATTCATGCCAATAGGGTAATTACATTTTACACAATTCCATATGAAAATACACTTGAATAAAAGAAGATTATAACAAGGTAGTTAATTATGAATCCTAATAAGGTTAATCCTCCATGAAAGGATGAACAATAGTAAATCCCCTTTCCTAGGTAGTCGATACTTCAGAGACCATTACATCAGAGATACATAATGGATTTTATGGGATCCTCATCTATTATTATGAAACATATTTAGTTACCTATATAAACCAAACATGTTCCTATTATACTATTCTAAATAAACCAAAAATCACTCAATGATGGGTTCCATGAACCCCCATTCCTTCTATTATTTTCTCATGACCATAGAGTCCTATTATACATACACAACTCATCATAGATCTTATAATACTAAATATTACACATATATATGATCCTTAGAAGTACCAATAGTTTATTGCACTATGTTACAAGTGGGGAGATACATATGACCATCCCTTGGATGAGATCATAGGATATCCTTATCTTTTCAAATATTCCAAAAATACCCCCTAAAAAAAAAACTAAAACATCCAAAAATATTCAACATTTCCATGTTTTATTAGCTCCTTGGCATCTATTATATTAGTTCCATGTTGGTAGATAGCATATAATTTATTTATATATACACACATGTTTCACGCATCTTATGAGTGTGATACAGACATATTAGGGCACATGATATATGCACATATAAATGTTGGGCCTTCCCTCAATTCATGTCATTAGTACATTAGGGGCATCCTTTTCCTTTATCATGATACACCTATATTACATTATTATATGATAATTTTCCATTATCATGTTTGATATTATGTACTTACACGTGCCTTTATCCATGCTTATATCTTTAATAGTGTACTTGATATTCTATGTACATAACATTCTTTGCTAAGACACATAAATATGGAATAGTATGCTATGATTATACTAGTTACTTATGATTCTATGCTTTCTTTTATTATAATTACTTGATTGTGTTCCTTGATTTCTATTGTCATGCATTGTATTACTTGTTTAGGCATTTTAATATACTCCATTGATTATGGCACCCATGCCTATCTTTTCCTATTTTGACATTTTCATATGTCATAAGTTGTTATTTATGGATATTTTAGCATGCATTTTTATTCTTTGTGGACATATTACTAAGTCATGTCCCTTCTATTATGCAACATTTGAAAATGAACTTTGTATGAGGACTCCTTGGATTATTACCTTTTGTTTTTCTTTTAAGTGTTCTTGTGTGTGCACTTGATTCTTTAATGAGCTTGTAATGTTACTCTATATATGTTTACATGATTTACATCTTACATATTAGGACTTGATGTGATTGTATACTATAGACCTCATTACTATATCTACCTAGACATGATACTCTTATATAATACATGATCCATACAAAGATTAAATAATTATCTTATCCTTTTGAGGTAAGGTAATTACCATTTTATACTTACCCTCACCTTAAAATTGGGGGAATATTAGTGGGGGAATGTCATATAAACATGACACATTTTCCTAGTTTCATTACAATGGATGAATGTTATATAAACATGTTCTCCACACTTAAATTAGTTTTGTAATTATCTAGATTTATTAGGGGCATGTTATGGAAACATGTTTTCCACACTTACACTAGTTTTTAGATTCTCTAGAATTTATGGGGGCATGCAATGGTAACATGTCCTCCACACTTCAAAAATATCAAATTGGCCAAAATTCATAGTTATATGCTTCAAATACACATTTTTAGAAACATTATATATATTGGTACCATTGTTATACCTAGGTTACATCTTGAGACATTAATGAGGTGCATATGCCATGCAAATAACACCTTAAATTTCAAAATCAAATGAGCATTAAAATTTTAAATACTATTATGGATTGTTATCATACCCAAAATGTAATTTTAAGAAATTTATTGATCTAATCTACTACATTAGTTGGTACACCTTTTAGCAAGGTTGAGGTGATTAAATTACTCAATCTTACCAGGTTTATACATTAGACTTGATTTAATCATCTAACTTAAAAATATTTATAAGATGGATTGATTAAATCATCCACCCTCACTAGATATATAATGTGATTTGATTGGAATACTCAAAGCCATCAGGTTATAAGTATGATTAGGTTACATCATTGAGATAAAATCCATGGCCATGTGAAAACTCAGCTTTTCTTAGGGTTGGGGGCACGATGTCCTCCAATACCTATATATATATATATATATATATATATATATATATAGAGTGATTGGAGGACATCATGCCCACAACCATGAGAAAATGTGAGTTTCCTATATATATATATATATAGGGATTGGAGGAAATCGTGCCTCCAACCCTGAGAAAAGGTGAATTTCCACATGGCCATGGACTTTATCTCTCTCTTTCTCTATATATATGCACTTACATGTTTCCAAATTGTCTTAATATAAACTCTAAGGTTTCATAATAAAGCATATGTTTAAATAAAATTTCAACAAGGCAAGATGGTTGCATCAATACATAGGTGTAATCATAACCTTGCTCTCTTTACTTTAAAGTATTTGAAATGCTTTCAATTCTAGATTATATTCATTGATCATATACTATAGCATGTTCTTGGTTTCAAGCCAGTCACCAATAAATCACTCAAGTTATTTAACAATCCTTTACAAGACCATTATAAGAAGTAACCAAAAGTATAAATGGAATATAATTTAAATCCTTCTCCACCACATTATGCGAGCCAATTATATGAGTTTATTTGTACTTATAAATGAAATACACCTTCCATGATTAAGAGACCTTATATTTCTTTTGATGACAATGAGATTGTGGATGACGACTTAGATATTAATTCATTATTCACTAAAACATATCTTAACCACTAATATACACAATGTTATGATTAATAAATTTTCTAGAGAGAATGTTTTCACCATGAAATTATTTACACATTTTGGATTTATACCTGACGATTTGCACCCTTCAACCAAAATAGTCAGAGCATTCGATGAAACCTCAAAGTAGGTCATTAGTGAGATTGACTTAACTTTAAATGTTATCCAAACACATGTGGTTACTAAATTATTAACTATACCATACATGATAGTCTTTGATATGTTATTGGGATGACCTTAGATATGTACACTACATGCCATACCTTTTATAGTGCATGGGTGTGTTAAATACATTCATTCCAATAGGGTAATTATAGTTTACATAATTCCATATGAACATCTACTTGAAAAAATAAGTTATTTAATTGTCAAACATACTAAGGTTAGTCCTTCATGAAAGAGTAATCAACAAGAACTACCCTTTCCTTAGAGGTTGATACTTAAGAGAACATTACATCAGAGATACATAGTGGATTTTAGGAAATCCTTGTATACTACTATAAAACATATTTAGTTACCTAGAGAAACCAAACATGTTCCTATTTATATTATTCAAAATAAACCATAGATCATTAAATTATGAGTTCCAATAACCACATTCCTTCTATTATTTCTTCATGACCATAGAATCCTATTATACATATGTAGAGTATCATAGATCCCAAAGTGCTAAATATTACACTATACATGTTCCTTACTAGTACCACTAACTTATTTTACTAGGTTATAAGTGGGGAGATACCTATGAATATACATTAGATGAGATCATAGGATAGCCTTATCCTTTTAAATATTCCAAAAATGCCAAAAAATTAAAAAACTCAATAATCCAAAAATGTTTAACATTTCCATGTTTTATTAGCTCCTTGACATTTATGTTTTTAGTTCCATATTGGTAGATAAAATAAAATTTATTTATATATACACACATGCTTCACACATGTATGAGTGTGATATAGGCATACCTATGATCATGATATATTTGCATACAAATGTTAGGCCTTCCCTTTACTCATGTCATCAATACATTGGGGGTATCCTTTTTCTTGATCATAATACACATATATTACATTATTATATGATCATTTCCATTATCATGTTTGAGATTATACACTTACACATGAATTTATCCATGCTTATATCTTTCACAGTGTACTTAACATTTTTTCTAAGACATATATCCATAGACTAGTATGCTATGATTATGCTAGTTACTTATGATTCTATGCTTTCCTTTCTTGAACTTCCTTGAATGTGTTTCTTTATTTCTATTGTCATGTATTTTAGTAATTGTTTGATAATTTGAATATGATCTATTGAATATGGACCCCATGCCTATGTTTGCCTAGTTTGACATTTTCATATGTCATAATTTGATGTTTGTGTACATTTGAATATGTATTTCTGTGCTTTGGAGATGTTTAACTAAGTCATGTCTCTTTAATTATGTGACATTTAAACATGCCCATTATATGAGGTCTCCTTGGACCATTGAATTTTGTTTTGATATTAAGTCCTCTTGTGTGTGTGCTTGATCACTTGTTAATCTGGTACTGTTACTCTCTAGATGTTGCCATGATTTATAATATATAATTAGGAATTGATATGATGATATGATATGTAGCTCATTTATATATCTAACTAAACATGATACTCCTATATGTTACATGATTCATAAAAAATTATATAGTTATCTTATCCTTTTGATGTAATATACCTACCATTTTATAATCCCCCTCAACTCAAAAGGTGGGCATATTAGTGGGGGAATGACATATAGGCACAAATTTCACATTTTCATAGTTTCAAATAATAGTAGGGGCATGTTATAGACCAATTATTAGATTTTATATATTTATTTGGGGTATGTTATGGAAACATATTCTCCACACTTATACTATTTCTTATATTCTCCAAATTCTATGGGGGCATGTCATGGGCACATGTCCTCCACACTTAAAAAATATCAAATTAGCTAAACTTCATAGTTATATAATTCAAATACACATTTGTGGAAACATTATCTACATTGGTACCATTATTATACCTATATTTCATATTGAAGACATATATTAGGTGCATATGTCATGAAAATAACATTTTAAATTTCAAAATAAAAGGAATCTTCATATTTTAAATACCAAGCACCTATCAATCTCACTAATTATTTACACAACTGAGTTATACTACCTATTATTTCCTATTTCTATATCAATCATAGGAGAAATATTATTATAGGTCTATATCATTCAAATATAATCCCATGAGAAATATTTTCTAAGTTTTAAGCATGATCACTACAAGTAATCACATATATCATATTACACCATTGTTCACACACAAACTCGCATAAGGGGATAACTACATCGGTCCAAGGAATTGTTAAGAGTATATGTATATGTATACAAAAATCATTGATATAGGTGTATTTGAGGTCATATTGATTTGACTTGAGCCCACTAACCCTTATTTTACAAGGTGGCATTCCCTAATTAGAAGAATTAGGGTTTTGAGCTACATATTGATATTCAAAACATATTTTCACGATCCAAAAATAAAATATTCAAGGTGATAAGGAACCCAAATAGGAATAGGTGAAATTTATATAAAATGACCTATAATTAATTATAGATATAAGTGTTGGTTTCAAGATAGAAGAATCAATGCTAACATCTAACATAGGTGTACTTTTTATTATCAACACATATCAATATAATAAATTCTTTATATGCTTATCTAAGTTTTACAATTAATTATCCTACTTTAGAGATAATATACCATCCTTATACCCTAAGCTATCTCTTCAAATTTTAACCTTAGATTCATTATATCTATATATTTAGAGTTAAACATTTGGTGGACCCAATGTTTGAACATCATTATTGCTAAGTATTCCATATTATATTTTTCTTACCTAATTTATCCTAATCTTTGTGTGCTTTATCTCTCTCATCATGGATGCTATTGATTATTTTGATGACTATGAATATGAAACTCTCCAACTTTATATGAAATAAGGGGTAAAAATTGATTACTCTTGTATTGTTCCAAATGATAAAGTATCCAATCTAAAATATTTGAATGGTGGTAGCTACCATACCTCTAATTAGGTCCATTCTATCACTCCTTTAAGGGGTAAGGTAGATGTTATATGTATGCATGTTCAATATAAAGAAATTAGGGTTTATTCTTGTGAATACATAAAATATAAAGTTACTCTTATGAGAAAAATAATAGAACTACAAAATCAAAATCAATAATTTAGTTCAAATATCACATTATTAGAAAATTAGATTCCTTGTGCCCAAAATCCAAAACATGCTAGTGTTAATCATGTGTTTGCATCTTCATCTACTAATGTTGTGACAAACAAGGTTTCTTATCCAAATTCAAAGATACAAAAAAATTCATGTGAAATAAGTGATCCAAATATTATTTCAAAGGTTACTAAGATACCAAGTGAAATCCTAAGAGAATGATTTGGGATAAAGTGATCAAATTACCTCCTCCACATCCTATCACGAGATCCAAATACTATTATGAATATAATAGAATGCAAAGGAATCATATAGATTATTGTTTTGCATTAAAAAACAAAATATAAAGTCAAAAAGTTAGTGGTGATATTATAATTGATTCACCAAAAAAATAAAACCACTCACATTATGAGCACCTCTCTTAATCCACAAGTACTAAAATAACAAATGTGGTTACCAAAGAAAAATCTAGAGTAAAAATAGTTTCTAATATCAAACATAGAGAAAAAAATGGTTCAAAAATAAGAATAAGATCAAGGAAAAGATACAAATTTACCTCTTAATAATGATACCCAACTTTCCAAACAATATGGTTCTGGAAAATAATATTTACAAAACTTTGGTTATCAGGGTCAAGAGTTGGGAAAACATTCCCAAGGCATAACTCATCCTCTTTCCACATATGATAATAATGATTTAAAAGGCTTGGAATATAGTGTAAATATTTATGAAAATCATTAAAATATCAAGAACCCAAAAATTTAAAATAGGTACAACAAGAGCAATGGGCACATCAAATACTAAAACCAAGATTTCTATCAAAAGAAGAAAAAAAGGAAGAGACATTAAAAAAAATCTAATGTTACAAATGTGGTTACAAAGAATGAAATCACAATACATTCCTAATATAAATACCCTTTTACTATCACTTCTCAAGTAGAGGGAATTCAATTCATAGATATCAAGGTTATGGACTATCAAGTTACAAATTTTTGTTCTATGCCATTTCTTAACTCTCTTGAAAATAAGTTTCAACAAGTGGATGAGACTAATGTAATTTCAAAAATTATGGGATAAATTTAGTTAAGAGTTTCATTTGACTTGAAATAATGTTCTATTATGTTTTAGGTTATTGATAATCCAAATGCTTACAATATCATGCTTGGAAAATCATGGTTACACTCAATAGAAGAAATGACTGATAAAAAAAGAGATGCATATCATTTGATCATCAAGGCAAGTTTAAATACTTTTATAATAAAGGAATTATATATTTAGACAACACAAAAAAAATAAAAGTAATGGCATATTAGTAAAGTTAAAGGACATAAATTTTATTAAAAAAGAAAATATAGAAGTTCCATTACCACTTGATCATTACAGTCAAGCTTTCTTATTTCCAATTGGGTTTCATGGCATATGGTGATTAGTTCATTACCACTAAATTTAAAGTTTCATTAAATTGAAATATTTTATACTACACACCATATTCAAATATCTAAAGCACTTACACATGTTCCTTCTACTATTATTCCAAATAAACTGTAGACCATTTAGCAATGGGTCCTACTCCTACTATTTATTCTTCATGACCACAAAGTCATATTATACATATGTAGGGCATCACATATAATATAGTGACATATATTACACATATAAATTCTCTTTCTTAGTATCACTAGTTTATTACACCAAGTTCATAGTGGGGAGATACCTATGAGAATCTATTAGATGAGATCATAGGGTAGTCTTTTTATTTGACATATTCAAAAATACACCAAAAAAATTTAAAAAAAACTTCAAATTGAAAAGCATGTTTAGAATTTACATTTTCTATTATCTCCTTGACATATATGTTGTTGGTTCTATGTTGATAGATGACATATAAATATTTTATATATATACATGTTTCACACATATTTTGAATGTGATTCAGGTATACACAGATACATGATCTATGCATTTTTAGATGTTGGGCCTTCTCTCTACTCATGTCATTTAGAGATTAGGGGTATCCACTTCTTCGATCATGATACATCCAAGTTATATCATTCTATGGTAATTTTAAATTATTATATTGAGATTTTATAATTACATATGCATTTATCCATGCTTATATCTTTCTTAGTGTACTTGATATTCTATGTACTTAACATTTTTTGCTAACACATATGATACATGGACTATTATGATATGTTTATGATGGTTTATTGTTCGTTATATCATGAACTTACTTGAGTATCTTATCTTGACATTGTATTGCTTGTTTTAACATTTGAATATGCTCCATTTTGTATCACCCTTGTGCCTTTGTTTGTGTCTTTTACATTTAAATTATGTCTTGGTTTGTTATATTTTGACATTTGAATATATCATTTCTTACTTTGTAGACATTTGACTAAGTCATGTCCCTTTGATTGTGTAATATATAAACTTACCCATTGCTTGAGGTCACCTTGGACCATTGTATTTTGATTTCTTGTTGAGCTTGTACTATTACTATGTATATGTTTCCATGATTCACATGATGCATCTTACGACTTGGTTTTATCAAATTCTTCATGTTTCAATGATATATATACCTATACATGTTCCCTATATATGATACATGGTACATTCATAATTTACATGCTTATCTTATCCTTTTTAGGTAAGGTAACTAATAGTTTATACTCTTTCTCACCTTAAAAGGTGGGACATATCAGTGGGAGCATGCCATAAAGGCATGGATTCAACATTGATTCACATATTCAAATTATAGTGGGGGAATGTTCAAATAACATGTTATCCACATTTGTCATAGTTTCAGATTTATTGGGGACATGTTTTGGAAAGAATTTCTCCACACTTACACTAATTCACATAGCATAATTATAATGGGGGCATGTTTTGGAAACATGTTCTCCACACTTATCCAATATTAAACATACCCAAATTATAATGGGGGTGTGTTTTGGAAACATGTCCTCCACATTAGAACTTTTATAATTTTTTAGATTTCTTTATATAATAGTGGGGGTATAGTCATATAAAATGTCACTTGAGTGCAATGAGTGTCACTTGAGGCCACCCATCCCTAGATTATCCCTATACCTATTTTAGGGACTCTTTAACCATTGTAGGAATTACACATCTCTAGACATCCTAGATTTAGTACTAGACCTTATCTTAGGGATCTAGGCCCCTAGTGCTCTAGGTTCTGCCACCTCAACACTAGTGAAGTTCTTTAGACACTAGTGCCCTATGTTAGTGACCCAGGGACTATGCTAGTGTCCCTTTCCAAATTTTAACCCCAATGTATATGTTTTCAATTCCTAAGATACCTAAGGTCAGCCTAGACCTATTTCACACTCCACACAAGTGCCTGATCAATATAAATACATGAATTTTAGCCCATTATCCACTAGATGTAAATTAAATGCAAATTACACAAACAAGCTTAGTACAAGTTGTGTAAAATCAAGGTTATTGATCCCTATTATTACCTAATTATACAGACAACCATCTACAAACACCCTAAAATAAGAATACACATATTTTTAGTCTCAATACTCATTCAAAGCACTTAAGTTGACACTCATATTAGCATTCAATTTCACTTACACCACTTATATTTTGAGAGCTACAATGGGATTGATACCCTCTTAAGGTATTGGTATGTAGGAAAATCTCAACATAGCAGGGTCTTAAGGATGTATAACCTAGCTAACTAACACCACACTTTTGCTACTTGTGCCACCTCAATAACCTAACAACATAGAGATCTAGGGTGTACATACAAAATCAATCTAAAATCAGACTTAGACACATTTAATCCCATAAGTTCACATTAGTCCCTACATAAGGACACTTGTGTTGAAAGTAAGACACTAGTGTAGTGAAATACTATCCAAAGTACCATGTTACTATCCAATGTATCACACTACTATCCAAGAGGGTTTCTGACATCTGGATCCTATTCAAAATAACCTGATCAACTTATATGCTAGTTTTCAACCTCCATATCATTCATATTAGTCAGTTCACAACTAAGTATTTATTTATGTCATTTATTACTATTTTTATAAATATCAAAGTAGGTAAATTCTTACACAAATCAATGGTTATATTAATTACATATTTTATACCTAATTTCTTATACTCAGACCCTTTAACAACCTAGGGATTATATTCCATAACCCTTAAAATTTAAATCATTTGGTGAACCTCAATTACTTCAAACATATTATTTAAAACCCTAATGTACCACTAGGGTTCCCCTTCTTATTTCTAGTATTTGTATAGTTTTTAGTTTGCAGCCTTTCATCATGATTATCATGATGGATGCTAGTTTTTAATTTTTGGTAAAAATTCATATGGTTTGTCTTGCATGCCTATTAACAACCATTTTTAGAATGATGCACATATATTTAAATCCTCTCATGGATCATGTCTAGATTAGAGGTAAAAGCAGGTTTTGAAGGGGCCCCGAAACCCTTTAACAAAGAGCAAAAAAAGAGCAATCTAAGCCCACAGGCAATGCCTAAAAACACTACAGAGAGGTAGTAAAAACAAATTTAGAGTGGTCCTGAAACCATAGAGATACAGCCGAACAAGACCCAAAAAATAGAAGTCTGAAAGAACAACAAACAGAAAACTAACAAAATAAAACCAGAGATCAGTATCAGTTTCTTAACCAGAAAAAAGGACCAGATTATTCATCCAGTTCCAGAATCAACTTCATGGCTTCTTTTTCTTTCAAAGCAATTTCCTGGGTGGAAGCCTCTAGCAAAGCTCCTTTTTGTGTGTCTTTCTTTCTGGAACTTTGCCTTGTCCTCTTGCAGGGGCCCTCTAGTACTTTCATCTCCTCATTGGCATGTTTCCCAATATTGATAGCAACTGCACAAATATTGGATGTTACTTCATCCATTTTCTTTTTGTTATCCTTTATAAGCTCCCGGAGGTTGTTTTCATAAACTTTGAGCTTCACAGGGATCTCGCTTAACTGATTTTCCATGTCGTTTACTTTGTTCCAAGAAGCTTTCAGAGATTCTTCCAAAGTTTCTGCTTTTTTCTTGAGATCAATGATCTCCCTACACAACCAAGAATCTAATTGGGAAGAAGACTCAGCTTTACTGTTAACCCAAATCAAAGGAGTGTGTATTTCCTCATTCTGTTTCTTCCCTTTCTAGTCCTCAACCTTTTCATTTGGGCTATTTCTTGCTTCTTCAAAGAAGTCTTCTTGGCTCTTTAATTCCCGCTCATTGAATCCTTCTTCAATTTCCATCTCCATGTTTTGAATATTTTCCTGGACTGGGATTTCCTTTTCATTCTTTGACGTTGGGTCCTCACCAGAATCTTCCTAGACAGTGTCATCCTCCTCATCTTTCTGGTTTTCCTCCTTCTCTTCTATTCTGGTAACAGAGTCCTCCTCAGTATTGACTTTGTCTTTTTCCATATCCTCAGATCCTTCTTCATCATTACTAGAGTTGGTTTCCCAGCTCTCTGTTCCTTCTTCTTCCACCAGATTTTCCTCCACAGGTTCTCCAATTCTCTCCCGACCCCTTTCTCCTATTGCATTCTGTGTATTAGGATTAGGGGTCTTAATTTTACCTCTTCTTCTTTCATTTTCATCCTTTTTATTCCCTGTCAACTTGTTTTTCCCCTATTTGGGAAACTTTACCAGTGCCCTATTCTTACAAAAGCCTTCAATGAGCAGAATAAGGCCTTCATGAAGAATAGGGCACAAGTCTTTCTTCTTATGAGCATAAAGGCTTTGAATCAGGGAGTAGCGAAGGTAGAAAGGAAAAGATAAGCTTACCTTATGCCTAAAGTGGTTGAGGAAGACGAAGTGGAACTTATGCAATCGTTTACTTCTACCATCCAGGATGAAGTATTCCCTAATACAACTTAGGACGTCCCTCCAAATCCCTTTTATCTGATCCAACTCATAAAAATCCCCATTTTTTACCATTTTTTGCTCCTCCTCATCCATTTTGGGAAATTTACAGAATGCTTCGTTCGATATGCTGGTTTGCTTTGAAAATTTGATTCCTTCCATTGACAACCCTGTAACCTCGGCAAGAAAATCCTCAGTTAAATTAACAGTTACGCCATGCAGGGTGACCCTGTCGTCAGACCAATTTTTAAAGAAGGCCATTGTGATGTGCGGTTTAGAGCCGTGAAGCCTTTCCATGTAACTCATGACATTTCCTTTCTGCAAAATTCTCCAGACTTGGTGTTTCTCTCTCCATTCTGCATAACTCTTGGGTTCCTGTTTATGGGGTTCTCCCTTCCTTTCACGCGTCATACTCATTTTCTTAGACTCCCGTTTACTGTGGATGTTACCCTCAATCTTGTTGCTGTCAGATTGATTTGGACGTTGAATTTGTTTATGGCTTTTCAGGATCCGCTTCTCCCTCTTGAGGGCCTTGCTTTTTGATAGTTGGGTTTCTTTCCCCGTGCTGCCACTCCTCCTACTCATTAAGATTTTGATACACTCCAATCCTTCCTTCATTCGCATGTGTGGCATCAAGAAGAGTGATTGCCTTTAAATCCATGTTCCTTTCTAAGGTTTCATCCCACCTCACTTTATGCCCCTCCTGGACAACACAATTTGGAAGCCAATCTGCAACACCATTGGCTTCACGGTAGGTATGGGTGATTTTTATTTCTTTAAATTTCTTCATAAGGGTTTTCATCTCCTTAACCTTATCCTCTATGGTCCAAGACACTAAATTCTTGTTATTAAGGATATTAATAACATTCAAAGAGTCCCCTTCAAGCCACAATTTAGAATATCCTGAATCCACAACTAATTTAAGGGTCTGTAGAGTAGCTGTAGCTTTAGCAATATGGCAGTTAGATATACCTATGGGAATTGTAATAGCATCAATAACCATTCCCACATGGTTTCTCAGAACACCACCACAACCAGCATTTCCCGGGTTCCCTTTTGCTGCATCGTCAAAATTACCTTTAATCCATTCTTGAGGCGGACTAATCCAAGTCACATCTGATCTGGGGTTATCATGTTTACCGAGAGTAATGTCCTTCCTCAGGGGATTATCCACATTTAGATTAGAGCTTAGATTTTTTGAGAAGAAAAATTTTCCTTTAGAGCTCTGATGATGTTCTGGCCAACCACCCATCCAGGGAGCTCTTTGTTTCTGAATATTCGGTTATTTCTTTCCTTCCATATTCCCCACCAGATATGGGGAAGAGTAATTTTCCATAAGAAGAGAACTTCAAGATTCTTTGAAGGGCAATACCAGCTTTTAAGAGAAAGTTCAACATTTTTTTGATGAACCCAAGTAATACCCCACAGATTGAGAACCTCCTTCCAAACAAGTTGAGTGAAGGAATAATTCACAAACAGATGATCTCTATCTTCAATGTCTCTCTTACATAGAATACACCTGTTAACAATATTGATTCCACGTTTCTATAAATTATCTAGAGTCAAAATTTTGTTTTGGAGGAGGGTCCAGCAAAAGAACTTGATTTTAGGAATGAGCCCCTTGATCCAGGCTCTAGTCCAAATTGGTTTTCTACCGTTTCCCTTAGAGATGAAGAAGGAAGAGACTTTAAACTATCCACTTGGCTTCTGATACCAAACAATTTTATCTCATGGATCATGTTATAACTCAACTTATTTCACACATTGGTCCACCTCACCTAGAGCCCCCTTCTATGGAGAACATTGTTACATGGCCAATTTTGATTTACCTTTAGTTAATACTAGATGGTAGAGAGCTCAGATGAATCATTTTGTTCTTCCTCCACCTAGACCTATTAACTATCTTTGCTCATATCCTACCTCTACCACTCACCCTCAAAAAATAGTAGAACATGGAGTTCGATATATTACTAGATGGAATCAGGTGCCTTTTCAGTGTATACATGAATAATATAATCCAACAATCCCTCCTCATCCCCAAAATAATACCACATGATCTAGGGATCAAGATAGAACATATGACATTATGGCTCAATTGAGAAATACACCAGTGAAGATCTCTATATTGGACTTACTCCAAAAGGCAACTATTTTAAAAAATATTCTTTTTCAAACACCCAATCATACATATTTACCTCATGATACAAACCCATCTTATTTTTCATCTATATTGAACACTATAAAGGATATTGAGGATGTTATACCTTTTACCAGCAAGGATTTTCCCTCACAATCAGTTATTGATCAGAATCTCCCACTCTTTAGTCAGGCACAAATCAAAATCACTGCTATTAAATGAGTTATAATTGATAGTGGATAAGGACTTAACATATGCAACCTCACATTCCTATAGACTTTGGGGGTTGACATAACATCCATTCAAAAAGACATATAAGAACATTATAGGTTTTGATGACATTCCTCGACAAGTATTGGGTACTATTACATAAAAACATTAAAATATTTCACAAAAACACAAAATTTAGATTTTATGAATTTCCATGTTTACATTCCTTACATTTTATAGGTACTCCATATGCTAGATATATTATTATAGTTGGTTTTATCATACATACATGCTTCACTTATTCTTATTGAGTGTTCATAGATTCTTATAGGACTTAGTTCTATCATAGAGATCCAAAGTTGTTATTAGCTACCCACTAGGGGAACATATAGATACATAAATTCATCATTGATACATTCACCCATTGGGGACATCACATAAATAGATTCTAGTTTACAAAGTTACATCTTTCTATACTCTATATCAGATATTTAACATTATTTATATGTTGATATTGATCATCCATACTAAGATTTTATCTTGACTACTAATACTATAGACTCAACCATGTACATATTTTCTCTTTTATAGTTTTGTACCACATGTTCATGCATAATTTCATTTACAACTTTCCTAGTTTAGACTTGATTGTGTTTCTTTGATTCTACATCACTTTAAGGGCATTTTAATATGCCATTATTTTATATCTCTATGCCAATTCCTTTCATTATATGTATGCTTTGGACATGTGCCCATGTCCTTATGTGTGCCTTTTTGATTGTGTATGTAGATATTTGAACATGTCCTTCCATGTGGCTCTATGCCAACTTACTTGTTGTTTGTGTATGTGGATATTTCAACATGTCTTTATATGTATTGATTTCTTAGATTTAGTGACATGTGCCCATGTCCCTTGTATTATGACTCTTTTGCCTACTTTGCATGCGTCATGTGTGTTATATGTATGTTTTCATGTATGCATCATGGCCATGACAATTGTCTCTTGCTTGTTACACTTACACTCAATTTTAGATGGCATGAGGGACCTCTTACAACGCCCCTTCCTCCTTGGGTATGTTGATGTACATCATACTCTATCCCCTAAGTAGTTACTAAGATTATTCTTAGATTATGTAGTTCCTACACATGATTACATTATTATATCTATATTAAAACCTTGTGAATGCTAGATATAAAATACATCATACATTACCAATTTATGCTAAAATTATCTTAGATTTTGATGTCATCTATACACATTATATTAGTTTGTCACGTAGATATCATATGTTTTCATCCTAACACATATCATGCAGAGCTCTTATTTTAAGGATAGTTATTACATAAGTAAAATAAATCCCATCAAAAGAAAGGGAATTCATAGGGGTTTATCATAGTGAGCAAACCATCAGAGTACACATAGAGTATAGTTTTTAGCATGTGGATAGAATTATAGAGCTAATAATTAGGAAAACATAGTGGAATATAGTCAAACAAAGATCATAGTTATTTTGGTATAAAAGAACCCAAAGGACAGTAGTGAAACACAAAGGACACTAGAATAGTAAACTATGATCCAAGGAATCATGCTACTATCCAATAATCCTAGAAATAAGAATATCCAAATTTAATAGAACACAATAGTTATAATCTAGATTTACATAATTTAAATCATAGGTTATCATATTTGATCAATTTATGCTTAATTTTCCATAGAATCATATTAGGTTTGAACAAATTAGGGGAATCATGCATGACATGATTACTCTTATTTCAATTTTAAATATATACAAACACAAATTTCTACATCTTAATCCAAAATCTATATACATAGATATCAAAATTAGGGGTATGTGCATGACACAATATTTACTCATGATTAGTTTTTACTACATAATCTTAGATGGAATGACAAATCCATGTAATTATACATATTTAATACTTTACAACACATTTTCTCCAAGTTTTACACCATATTTATGCCTTATTTCATTTGTAATAGTTGGTATTTCCACATAGTCCATGAGATACATTCTCGAGTGCCTGAGATGCCCATTGGCTATTTTTCATTTTAGAGTTTGTAAATGGCCCCATGGCCATTTGAAAAAAATTTAGTTACATTACATAGTGTTAGTTACAAATGCATATAATACACGTGGGTAGGCAATGATGGAGTCATAACCTACTTGAGTTCTTGAGACACCTACATAGGAGGGTTAGATAAGCCATCAATCCAATCCAAGTTATTCATATTGTATGATCCATCAAGCAGGGGTGGAAAATGATGGAATTAAAACCAAATTGAATTTTTGAGCCACCCAAACATGGGGATTGAGAAATCCATTAACTCAGTCTAATATATTCACCATTTGATCACTAGTTACACACACATATGATGTCACCAGGTTTTTGTGTTGGTTCACATACCTAGTGAGGTGTATTCATTAATTTTATCTCTCTCTCTTATATCTTTACTAAAAATTGTATTTTATTTTGATACTCCTTAAGTAAGGATTGATTCATCCATGTTTTAGTTGCATGTTACACAATAGAGCATGATTTACATACTCAGACCCAAATTTATAGGCTTTTCCTCATAGGTAAGTCTAGGTGCTTATTTTTATTTTATCCTAGTCATTTCAATTTGATGCATTTATAGAATAAAGTTGGGGAAAATGTAGTCATATAAAAATTTAGTTGAGTGCTTTAAGTGTCACTTAAGACCACCCATCCCTAGCTTAGAGATAGACCTATCTTAGGGCCCCTTTATACCATTATCTAACTTTTGTGTAGGTATTACACATCCCTAGACATACCATATTTAGTACGAGACTTTATTCTATGGATCTAGGCCCCTAGTTCTCTAATTTCTACCACCTAGACACTAACATGGTTCTTTGGACACTAGCACCTTGTGCTAGTGATAAAGGGACCACTCTAGTGTCCTTTGATAAATTTCAACCCAAATGGATATGTTTTAAATTCCTAAGCCACCTAGGGTCAACATAGACTTATTTCACCCTTTACACAAACACTTGATCATTATAAATACATGAATTTTATCCCTTTATCCTTTAGATGGAAATTAGATGCAAATTACACAAACAATCTTAGAACAAGTTGTGAAAAATAAAGGTTATTTATTTTATTTCTACATACAATCATCTATAACCACCTTAAGCTTAAAATACATAGATTTGTAGTCTCAAGCCTCATTAAAAGCACTTAAGTTGAGACTCATACTAACATTTAATTAAACTTACACCAACACTTAGATTGGGAGAACTACATTAATCTCGATCCCCTCTCGAGGTATTGGTATGTAAGAAACTCTCAAGATAATGGTGTGATGAAGACATCTATCCTACCCAAATAACATCACACTTTTTCTACTTGTGCCACTTAAATACCATAATAACATGGAGATCTAGGGTTTGCATAAAAAAAATAGTCCAAAATATGTCATAAATAGTAAATCAAGTTTTATCTACATAGCAATAAGCCTATTAGATTCAAACACAACTACTTCCAAAAGTTCACATCAATCCATATATAAGGACACTAGCACACTGTGCTACTATCCAAGGTACTTAAATACTATTTAAGAGGGTTTATGAAACTTGGATCCCATTCAAAACATCTTGATCAACTTATGTGCTAGTTTTCAACTTCTTTACCATCCATCTTCATCAGTTTCTAGTTATGTATTTATTTGTGTCATTCATTACTATTTTTAGAAATACCAGATTAGGTCAATTCTTAAAAACATTAGTGGATATATTTATTTCATATTTTATACCTTGATTTATTGTACTCAAACCCTTTTAAAACCTAGGGTTTACATTCCACAACCCCTTAAAAGTTAGATTAGGGGGCATGTTATGATAAGAATGTCCTCCAAACTTACACATTTTGCAAATTGGCCAAAGTTCAAAATTATATGATTTAGATACACATTTATGGTAGAATTATATACATCGGTACCATCATTATACATAGTTTTAACATGAGACATATATAAGATGCATATGTTATGAAATGTGTGCCTAATATTGAAAATAAATTTAATTTTAGATCTTAAACACTTTCAAGGACTGCCATCACCCACCAGGTTGGAATTTTATGGACTATATTGAGCCAATATATTTTAGTAGTTTGTTCACTTTTTAGTATGGTTAAGGTAATTAAATCACTTAATATTTCTAAGTTTATAAGTTGGAATTGATTACATCATCCAACATCACCAATTTTATAATGTGAGTTGACTCTATTCACTCACACACTAGATTATAATTATATTTAGGATATTGAGAAAAAACACATAAATATTTGATTAATTAAAGTGTCTCAAGGAATGTAATGCCTTATTACATATACTAATAGTTGGGCCTGACACCAATGAAGTCAAACCAAAAAGTTATCTAACTAGATAAAATAAAGGTAAAGGTAGTTGAAGAACTAAACAATGTTCACATGTAATTAGCTTATGATCCAAGGATTAAAAAATTCATTAACATCTAAGTGGTGGATATACTAGATGCTTATGTCATGCTACTAAGTTAGGACTAGTCAAGGACTCTGAATGGATACATGGAGATTGATTTCACCCACATGTGGATACCTTAGCATGGTTTGCCCAACTAAATTAGGATAAAATGAGACACAAGGTGGTTCATATGATTATTGAGTATGATAAAATAAATGATATCCTCTATGAGGAATCTAAAATGGGAGTGTATTTATTGAACAAAGAGGAAGGAATATGCAACACCCTCTCTATTAACATGGTCAATGTGTAGTCAATCCCAAAGAAGCAAGAGTTATATCTAATGTATGAAGAAGACTTATGAGAAGCACCTGAGTTAGTATCTTTCTTGGATACTACTATTACATATGATAACCTAGGATGTGATAAATCAAACATAAGTGAAGAACATTTGTGTTCTTTGCAAATAGATTAATACCATGGGATGATTAGGAATGATGGTTTGAAGTTAACTATTCATCAAGAGGTAAACATTCTAGTGACACTGACCATACCCAAGAAACCAATGTTAACAATAATATTAGACTTATGGATGTTCAAATTTGATGGTTCAAAGTCTAAAAAAGGGTGCAATGTCATGTTAAAACTAATTAATCCAAGAAGGAAGTATTATCTAATAGCTTACCATCTATAGTTCACTTGTACTAATAATGTGGTCAAATTCAAAGCCTTAGTCCATAGTCACCTATTCACCCTTGGAAAGAAAGTAAATAATATCAAAGTATTGGGTGAATTTGTATTGTTAGTTAGATAGGTGAGAAGCCAATATTATTATGATTATAAACATTTGTCTAGTTATCACAACAAGGTTTAAAACCTGATCAAAGACTTTGATGCCTTTGGCATTCACATGTTGCCTAGATAAAAGAATTATATAGTGGATGTGTTAGACACTAACATGAGTGCTTTGGAACCTATTTACCATTTGATAATGATAAGGTTCTTAGTAGAAATAGTCTCTACCCCTTTAGCCCCAGATAATAGTAATGATCTCCAAGTCTTCAATGATGACCACCATATACAAGAATTCATCACCATTGATAAAGTGTTCATGGATAAAATAATTAATAAGGATGGTCAAGAAGACTTAAAATTGGATGAGGATGAGATGATGAACTTGAAAACAAATAGCATACCTAAATGAATGATCTAACTTGAAAGGTTATTCGATATAGACTATCATGAGAATGATAAGTGAGAATCAGGAGTCCACCCCTATCAAAGGTATATAAGATGATCCATGTAACCTGGATGGTGTAAAAGAAGTGAAGAACATGCTTTTAGGTACCAATTTTACCTTGAAAGATAAATGATATTTTGCACAAACTCTAAAATAATTCAGGGATGTAATAGCATGGGATTATGAAGATCTCAAAGTCTCCAACATTTTCATTTCGATACACTATTCCCCTCAAGCCTAGATTCAAGCCATTTAGGAAAAGACAAAGGCTTATAAATATATTGTTAGATTTCCTTATTTTTAAATAAGTACAAAAAATAATGGCATCAAGGATAATCTTCTTGGTAAGACATTCTACATGGGTAGCAAACCTGATACTAGTGAGGAAAAAGAATGGGGAGATTAGATCGTTTGTTTATTTCTGTAACCTTAACAAAGCTTCAAAAAAGGATAACTACCCCTTGAATTAATTATATGAAGTGTTTTATATTGTAAATAATTCCCAAATTATGTCCTTCTTTGATGGTTATTTAGGCTATAATTAAGTATTAGTCGATTATGAAGATAAAATTAAGACAACTTTCACTACCAAGTGGGCCACCTACAATAAAAAAGGATGCTTTTAGGCTTGATTAATGTATGTTCCACCTTTCATAGGGATATGGACATTATATTCAATGACTTAATGGGTGAGTGAATATTGATATATATGGATGATCTTACAATCTTCTCTAAAATGAGATCATATCATATAGAGGATCCAAGGAAAGTGTTGCAAAGAAGTAAAGACCATGGGATTTCATTAAATCCCAAGAAATGTATATTTAGGGTGACTAAAGGTAAATGACTGGGCCATACTATCTATGAGAGGGGCATATCTATAGATCATAACAACATAGAGGTGATATTGAAAATCCCACAAACCAACACTAAGATAGAATTGAAGAGTTTATTCAAAAAAATCAACTTCGTAAGAAAATTTATCTTAGGTTTTGCTGAGATAATCAAACTACTTAATATAATGATAAATGAAGATACTAAGTTTAGTTGGAATAATGAAACAAATAGGGCATTTGATCAAATCAAGGCCACCATTTCAAAAACACCCATACTCATCAGCCTAGACTACACATAGCCCTTCTACCCTTACTCATTTTCCTCAAAGCATTTTATGGCTACCATGTTAACATAGGAGAAGGAGTTGGTAGATAAAAGGCTAGTGTCTTTCATGAGTATCCCACTAAGGAATGCTAAACTAAGATATTCCACACTTGATAAATAATCCATTATTTTAATCAAGGCTGTTGAAAAGTTTAAAAATTATATTTTACATAACAAGGTGTTTATTATGGTGCTTGATCCAATCATGAAGGCCTTATTGATGTAAAATGAATTGGGAGAAAGGTTTGGTAAATAGATGACCATACTCTAAGAGTTAGACCTAGAGATATAGTTAATTAAGATTGTTAGAGGGCAAGGACTTTGAAAAACCATCATCAGTGTAGATCCCCAAATCATTTGTCAATAATACTCAGTGCATGACATCATAAATGATGATTGGTACATGGATATAGTTAGATATCTACTCAATAATGAATGTCTAAAGTACCTGAATTCCATTTAGCATAGGGCACTATGCTTAATAAGTATCCATTTCATGATCAAAGTTAGCATTCTATTCAAAATAAACCACAAAGGCATAAATTTGAGTTGCCTAAATAAAGAGGAAGAAACTAAAGTACTTAGAGATTTTCATGAGAAATATGGGATTAGGCATGGTTTAAGAAGTACTACCATTCATCAAATACTATAGGTAGGCTACTATTGGCCACATATTTTCAAGGATTCTCATCTACATGCAAGGAATTGTCATAGCTTTGAAGTTATTGTACCTCATGAACACACCTTAGCTATGCCACTATTATAGGTCATAGAGAATTGACCCTTTGCTAAATGGGGATTGAACTTAATGAGGGATATTAACACTAATTCTTATACTATACATAAGTTCATCCTTATAATGATGGGTTATTGTAATTTTTTGGATAAATCCAAACCACTTTAGAAATGAACCATAAATGTAGTCATTCAATTCTTAGAGGAACACATTGCTACAAGGTTTGATATTCCCACCACACTGATATGTGATAATGGCCATGCTTTCTCCTCCTTACAATTCCTTAAATGGGATTATGATCATTAGGTGACTATTAAATTTTATTCAAATCATTATCCATAAGGTAATGGGTTGGATAAATCAAAAAATAAGAATTTATTGAATGTAATTAAGAAAATTTTATGAAGAAACCCAAGGGATTGGCAAAATATGCTTAAATTTTCTTTGTGTTCTAATATAACTAGGATCAAGTCTTCATTACAGAGGCCAAAATCTTATCTTCCCAACTAATCTATAGATACGTAACTTTTTATTTACTAAATAGTACCTAGAAACTAATGATCTAATAGAGGCCCACCTCTTAAACCTCATGTGGAAAAAATAAAAATGAGATTCATCCTTGCTATAATTCAATAGACATCAAGAGGTAGTCAAATGCTAGTTTTATAAAAGGGACAAAGTGAAGGCCTTATATATCTCAAATTTTGTCCTCTTATGGGATAATTATTATGAACGAAAGGGACAACATGGAAAATTTTATACATTATGGCTCAATCCTTGATAAATATCTGAAATCCTAGGTGCGAATTCCTTCCACCTAAGATGTCTTACTACTGAGGATGTTCCATTACCTATTAATGGAAAATTACTCAAGCATTATTTCCAATATTGAGTGGCTTGGAAGCCCCTATAAATTACATCTCTTTTACTTTTTTCTTTCCCTTGTTTGTTTCCTATCCCTTGTTTGTTAGATTAGGTTTGCTTTTGTTTGTTTTTTGTTTCTCTTCCTTGTTGGGTTTGTCACAACTATTTTTTGCCTTATGATCCCCCTTGTTAATCAACACAATGAAATGAAAAGTTGTAAAGATAATAAATATGTCACTCAAATAACCTAATTGTAATTTTACTCAAAAATCTTGTGTGAATTACTGTTGTTGCTTTTTTCATTTCATAAATTCTAAAGGCCAATGTTTCATAATAAAACTTATGAATTGTAGAACAACTATTTTCTCATTTGAAGCCATATAATGCACTTCAAGAAATATCTAACTAAACATATAACATTACTTCAATTATAGTTCATATTAAGTCATCATTAACTTACTAATTTCCTTTTACATGTGGCTTGGTCCCCAATGCTTTATGGCTGAAATTGTAAAATCTCCTTTCAAAATAATTGAGTTAAAATGTAAAATCTAAAATTCTCCTCATAAGGGTGATATAGATAGCCTCCAACATAGTATTTATAGCCTAATTGGTAATGGATAAAGGCTTTTGGAAGAGACCAAAGGTATTTATATCAAGGCTATAAATGCCTAGATAGTAGTAGAGCTATACCCAAACCACTTCCCCCCAAGCTAAATTGTAAAACCTTTTCCATTCGATAGTTATAGCCTTGTGAAAATCTAAATCACTATGTGTGAATGCAAAGGAAATGAATAAATCAGTTGATCACCCACAAATATGGTTTTGGTAGGATTATAACTTAGTTTGTCACTCATTCTTATAGACTTTAGTTCCTTTGAACTCATGTTTGTTCTATGTGATATCTTGTAGCTAATGCTTTTTCTTCTTTTGAAATCAAATATTATATATTATTGAAATACTTAGGAGTATTTCTTAGTAGGAGTCACCATTTATTGTTGATTACATAACACACCCTATTTTTAGTCTAAAAATGAGGACCCTATTTTTGCTCTGATGTCTGATCTTATACCTTTCAAGATTTTATTATGGTTGATTGGTTCAAATCATCCTTCTTGGAAATATACTAGATGATTACAAGTTATTTAATGGGTTTAATTTAATGTCTTTGTATTTCTTTAGTTCAGTCTAAGATTTCACTAAGGAAACCATTCATTTAAATATCTGAATTTACATAATTCTACTAAGACTCAGTCTATTCATTTGTTTTTGTTTTGAAATATATTTTACAACTTCCTTTTAGAGTATTTCATCTTAGTTTTGTGCAAATTATCTGACTATTTTAGAATTTATACCTCTTTTTCTTAATAATTTTTGTTTATTTCTACTTTAATTTCAATCTAAATGACTAAAAATTTATAAGGTTTTACTTTTTAACTTAGTCACTTCTCATAAAAATGGACAAAATTGCTTTGGAATCAAGAAAATGATTGTAATTACATAATTTCTAGTTTATACTTAGTCATTTTTTAGATTTTGCCTTAACCATTTATTTTGAAATAGTTAGCCATTTGTTTTCAAATACTTAGCCATTTATTTTCAAATGCTTAGTTGTTATTTTTTTAAAACCAAAGTCACTAATCATGCCTTTTCATATTGTTCCCATAGGTATCAAAAGGGAGTAGTCAAAGGTTTTACATGAAGGAGAGTTTACAAAAAACCTAAAAACTTTGTGAGATTTGGCTAAGTCTTTTACTCTTTGGGAAAAATGTTTCAATTTTGTTAGAATGTTTTTTTGAAAGAAAGGATCTTCAAAACAAAATTTGTGAAAGCAATTTTCATGAAGATTAAGACTTGGGTCTTCAAAAATAAAAAATTTTGCACATCCAAAATTTGTAAAGACTTGGGTTTCTTGAAAAAGTGTCACGATAACAAAATTCATAAAAATAGTTCAAAGCAGAAGTTGTGAAGACTAATAAGAAGCGAAAATTGTGAAGAAGGAAAAAGAGGCTCATACTTTTGAAATAATTATGTCAAAAGTTTTGCATGGGTGAGAGTTTAAAAAAATTTTGAACAAACTTTCTAAACAAAAGTTGTGAGAAAAATTTAGGAAGGTGAAATTTCTAAAGACTTAAAGCAAAATTCACACAGGCATGGAAGGGTGAAAACTCAAAAGTGTAGAAACTTAGGGGTATTAAAATGTTGTGCCAAAATTTAATCCTTCCATGGTCCTAGTGCCCTAAGAAGATGCCATGTGGTAGCTTCCCACAACCCTAGAACCATGGTAGGGTAGATCCATAAAATCCCAAGAGCGTAAAACCATTGCACCATAAGATAAAAGATTAAATGACTAGGAGAACAAAAAAGGGTCACATGGCCATGGATATGATAAAAGTAAGTGGTATAACTAGAACATTTAAAAGTTGATGAGATACCAAGTGGTGAAATTAGAGCCCAACCTAGCCATGAAGTACCACATAAACTAAAGGCAAAGTGGTCAATCTCCTAGACATGACAAAGATGTTAGAGCTTGGGAGATCTTGATTGAGTGGAAATCCACCATGTGTCTCAAATGTTAGATGCATTAGTCTCCTAGAGGTGATAGATATCAGGGCCCAAGGGAACCCAATGTAACCAAGAAACACCACATGGTCAAATATGTCATAGCCTAGGAGAGCTTGGTGTATCATAGAGTGCCACATGGTATATCTATACACATTGATAGGTGAGACCCTTACGGCCCTAAGATGATCAAAATGAAGCACAGGTGGAGTTTTAGAGGCTAATAAAAGGACACCACATGTCTACAATTGAAACTTCACCATACCAAGTGTATAAGAGTAGAGTACTTGATTGTGCCTAGGTGTCAACATGTGGAAAAAATCCAAAAGTTCAAATGCCTAGAGGACATATAGACACTATGTGGTAGATTTTTATAATCTTAAAATCTAACCAATGATCACTCCCTTATGTCAGACATGTCAGTATCCTAGTCCTGACATAAAATGTCAAATCCTAAGAGCTTGATGCAATGATAAAATTCCATACAACTTTTTGTTAGAGTAGTTAGTATCTTTAGTTTGATAGAGATGTGAGCCCTTGGGAGACCCTGATGTATCATAGTATGACATGTGGCATAACTGAGAATATTGGTAGGTGGATTCCCAAGGTCCTAGAAAGATTATAATGAAGTATAAGTGAGGATCAAAGGTCAATGAGCAAAGGACACATTGGATATGTAGCCAACAAGGCATGAGCCTTAATTTAATGGCCCATCTAGCCTTCAAAATCATCAACATGTTGAGAATGGACTGCACATCCAAATTAATTTACATAATTAAATTGCATTCCAACTAAATCATGAGTAAAGTGGGAGTCATTATCATGGACTACATATCAATATTAAGCATTAAAGGAGAAAATATATGGCTTAAAGAGGCATGGCTGTAGCTACACAGGACATGGGTAGCTGACCATCTCAATAGAACCTCAATATAATTCCCCCATAGGTGCTCATTCTTGATTTGGTCTAGCATGGTTCTTGATATTTTCATGATGAAATTGAGTAGAATTCATTCCCAAACAACTTGAAGTGGGAAGGCCACATTGATGATTTCTATAACTACCCCATCAGTGGGGTGAATTTGAATTTGAATTTATATTTGAATTCGTTAGGCATAGGTTCCTATGTAATATTAAATATTATTCAATAATAAGGTTTGGATCTTTGGGGATTGTGAAAGGAGGCATATAGAGCTAGGCTTTTTCTTGCTTTTTTTAGGATAATCTCTTTTGTTTTCCTTTTTTAGCCTTATTGTTATATAGTTATTTTTTGAGTCTTTGATGATTGTATAAATTCTAAGATATTGTTAATCAAAAGGAAGAATCCTAATAATTGGAAGACTATTAAGTTTGTGTGGTAGTTATGTCCTTATTTCTTAGAATCACTCTCCCCCTAGAATCTAATACTGATTTAGTTAGATTTGTGTTACGTCTATCTCAATTAAAGGTTAGTTTTAAGGGATTCACTCAGTCATATAACTCTAGGTTCATTTGTGCTTATAATAGGTGTTTTATCTCTTTATCCTTAATATTTTACTCTTTTTATTTATGATCAAGTTAATATAGGAACTTAGCAATCTGAATTTATTTTTTTAGTTTGATTTATTATATATATATATATATGTATCAAAGTTTATCATTGTTATTACATTGTTGCATTTTTAAATGTGATAAACTAATAAGGGAAATTATCTTGGGTTAGGAAATAAAAATTAGAATCCTAATTTATTTTTGAGGTTAAACTAGGAAAACTTATCCCAAGTGAAGTGTGTGGTCTCCTTTCGAACCCCTTAGATTTAACTATGGATTGAATCATTAAAATGGTCCCCTTAAATGAAATAGTTCACATTAGCTAACTAGGTGAGGATAAGTATACCAATTCCTAGTATATTTAGACCTTGGGGAGGTATTTTATTCATGGGATCTCTCCATCCTTTTAGAATAGGATAGGGATTAACAACCCCTTGCCTAATTATTGGCTATGTCAAAACACATGTTGACACAAGTATTCATGACCAGATTTAGGTAATTACATTCCCCCCCCCACCCCCGGCGCCCCCACAACCAACCCCCTCCCCCCCCCCCCCCCTAGTCTAGATTTGAAATTACTATATTAAAGGATAACTATACCTTAGTGTGTAAGACACACTTTATTTTTGAGTTTCATACTTCAATCATGTAAGGAACTGTACAGTTTGAAAAACCATGAAAAACAAATGAAGTATTTATTTCATTCCTTTGAAAATTGAAAACTTGAATTTGAAAATTTGAAACTTTGATTAAACCTTGACAATTCGTAATTTAAAATTATTTAACCCTAAAAATAAAGAATTGGGGTATATAAGGTTAAGAATATAGAAATTAATAAACACTAAGGTGGTAAAAAAAATCTATATCAAGCCAATTATCTATGAAAATTACATAGAACATATACTGAATTTATTGTACTAAGATATGCCAAAAATGGAAAGTACAACTATGATATATATTGTAATGATAATAAAAATAAGTAATCAATTGATTCTAATTATAATATATATTATTAGAATTATAATATACATTATTTTATAATAGTCTCCAAATTCTAGGTTTAGTGCCTTTATAGATTAAAACACTTGCATCAACCTTGAACAGTTACATCAATTCTAGTTTTTAGGTCGAACATAGGTGTTATGTACATTATATCTATTAGAATAAGATGTAACCACCTAGATGTTTCTAGGTTTTTCATAACCTTCACTCTATTTAAATCAAATTTGGGTCATGCAATGTCACTCCTTATCAAATAGCAAAACCCTAGTCCTTCCTCCTCATAGTGGCTATGGGAAAAATGGGTTAGCGGACACATAGTGTCAAGCTACCCCAAATACCACTACCTACATAGCCAATACTTATAAGAGGACCTTAGACTTATGTAGTTATCCCTTACATATTTATTTGTGTGTGAATCATGCAATGTGATAAGTAAGTATAATAGTGACCTTGCTTGTAACCTAGGAAATATAGCTCCTACATTGCTCCTTCAGTACTTCAGACCTATGTATGTTCTATTCTTATGATTGATATGAGAATAAGAGACAAAAAGAAAGATTTTTATTTATTAAGTGATTTTGATAAGCTACCTTGGTCTGTGATAGGTGAGGAATGAACAAGGGTTGATCTTATATTTGTACCAATCCCTTTGGAGAAAAAACTCACATTAAATGACTTAGGTTGACCATTAGGATATGTTTCATTTACAAATTAGATGACTTTGGGTCTTTGGATACTTACATTAGACTAAGACACCTACGTCTATGTAGGTATTTTTTTAGGATAAAAGTACTTGGGTATAATAAAAATAGGTACAAGATTAGGACTTACATAGGCATACGATAAGTATATTTTAAGCATTCTAGGTAAGATAGAAGGACTAGGTCATCAATATAATATTGGTCAAACTAAGAGATAGAGCATGGGGCATAAGAGAGAGAGTAGATGTGAGACTTGGGGAAGTGGGAAAGGTATAGAAATGAGAGGAACAACTAGTCTAAGTTTGCCAAATGTACAACATTGAGGTTTTATATAATTCAAAAATAATGTCTACATTCCCCCTTTAATCTAGTAATAAAATTTCTAGTTTAAAGGAAAGGAATGCATACCTAGGTGTGTATAAAACATCTTGTCTTTACTTGAGTCTAAATTGATTGCTTTACTGGTGACTGACCCAAAATTAAAAGCATGTTACAATAAATAATCAATATATTTAATATAAAATTGAAAGTATTAAAATTGAAAGATATCAAGGTTTAGGAGTACACCTATGTATCGATATAACTGCCTTGCCTATTGGTAATTTTATTTGAAAGATGTATCATTATGAATCACTAAAACTAAGATTAGGAAAAATATAAATCTAGAAATTTAATATATCTAAGGATATAGAGAGAGGGAAAGATAAGAGGGCCCATTCCCCCAACCTTAGAGAAAAATGTGGATTTCCACTTGGTAATTATGATTATTTAAATCTTACAACCAAATCAAAATTATAACTAGGTGAGTGTGAGTGAACCAAGATAAATCATACTATCAAATTGGTGAGGATAGATGATACAATCAAGTCCAACCTAACAACTTGCTAAGATTGAGTGATTTAATCATTTCAATCATACCAAAAAGTGAACCAACTACTACAATATATTAGCTTAATATAGCTCATAAAATTCTAACTTGGTGGGTGGTGACAATACCTAAGAATGTTTAAAATCTAAAACTCATTTGGATTTCGTAATATTAGAAACACATTGCAGAACATATGCACCTTAGATATGTCTCTTGTTAAATATGTGTATATAAATGGTACCTGTGTATAGAATTCTACCATAAATGTGTATATGAGTCATATAATTATGTGATTTGGCCAATTTAGAGATTGTGCAAGTATGGATGATATGTTACCATAAAATACCCCCACTATATATGGATAAATTTGAAAACTAATATAAGTGCCAATGTCGAGAACATGTTTCCAAAACATGCCCCCACTATAATATGGGTATGCTAAATATTTAATAAGTGTGGATAACATATTTCTAAAACATGCCCCTATTGTATATATAAAACTATGGATGTGTGGAAGCCATGTATTTATGACATGCCCCTATTGAATCTAAAACTTTAATGTTCATAGAAGCCATGCCTCTATGACATTCCCCTAATGATATGCCCCCTTTGAGGAGATGGAAGAATAGAAACTAATAATTACCTCACCTCAAAAGGATAATATAAAAATATAATTATGATTGAGCCATGTAACATATATTAGAACATGTATGAGTAAATATATCATTGAAGTGCATAGACTATGATGACACCAAGGCCTAATATGCATGATAAATATCATGGCAACATATACATAATAATAGTACAAGCTTAATACACAAATCAGTCACACACATAAGAGTACTCAAAAGTAAGTCAAAAGGCAATGGTCTAAGGAGACTGGAAACAAGGGGCATGCTCAAATGCCACATAATTAAAGGGACATGACTTACTAAAATGTCCGAAAAATCAAGAATGACATATTCAAATGTCCATACAACAAGAAATGACACATTTAACTGTTACATAAATACCAAAGGCATGAGGATTGTAAATAGTGGAGCATATTTAAATGCTCTATAACCAAGACAATATCAAGGCAAGACACTCAAGGAAGTGCATAAAGGAAAACACAAGCAACCAACATAAACATATCATAGTAGCTCATGGGTCAAATGTGTTAGAAAAAAATGTCAAGTATATAGCATATGAAGTACACTTTGAAAGATATAATTATGGATAAAGGCATGCATAAGTACATATATGAGCTCAAACATGATAATTCAAAGTGATCATAGAATTAATAATTGGAAGTATCATGATCATATAGGTGGATGCCCACAACATCTTAGTGACATGAGTATTAGTAAAGCCCAACATCCATAAGTGCATAAATCATGTGTCTTTGTATGTCTTTATCACACCCAAATAGAAATGTGAATCACATTTATGTATTATTAATTGATATGCTATTCATCAACATGAAATTAACACATAGATGCCAATGATCCAATAGAATATGTAGATGCCAAAAATATTTTTAGATTATTTTTGAAGTTTTTTTATTTTTGTTTTGGTATTTTTATGATTTGTGTAAGTACTATCCAATGATTTTGAGAGGATAATAATTATATGTGAAGCATGGTAGCTAAATATCACATCATGATTGACATGTGCCATATTTATGCTTAGGAAAACTATTAATTTTATCATGTGATTTTGGTAAATTTTTACTTGGCATCTTTACTATAGAGTTATTTGCCTTTATTGCTAGTATCCATGGTTTTTCGAGTTTTGAATTATATTTAGTAAAAAATGGATGAATATGCAATTGAATAGAGCATTATTTGGATCCAAATGTGATATTACATTGAATAAATCCAACACAAAAATTGGATGTCGTATCTTTATTCACATGTTTCATACCATATCTTAATGTAAAGAATTTCAAGGTACATATATTGAATTCACAAGTTGGGTTAAATATAATATTTTGACCTTGCTTGTCATCTATGTAAGGTTCAATAATTTGATGTTTTGAGGAATGATTGGTAATTTATTCATATGAAGCCGCACATTTGACATTATCCTTTTTAGGTACTTTTTTCTCTTTATGTACTTATTACTTTTGTATCATGTTTTTATATTCTTGGTGTTTAGGCAATATATATTATTCTATTTATTCCTTTGTCTTGTATTTTATTTCATTTATAGGATTTGATTCATTTACATTAGCCAAATGTATTTTTGAATGATTTGCATTAGTATTACTAATATAGCCTAAGACTTAATGGTCATTTTAGTCATATGTGGAAATATTATGAGTGATGCCTTGGGAATGTTTTCACAATCCATGACCATGATAAACAAAGTTTTTTAAATATTTCATTTGAAAACCATACTATTTGGAAAATAGAGTATCATTATTGAGAGGTGAATTTATATCTTTTTCCCAATCCGATTTTTCTTTTTGAACATTTTATTTCTCTAAGTTTGATATTTGTAACTATTTTTGATCTAAAGTTTTCTTTACTACCCACGTTTTTTGTTTTAGAGCTTGTGTTTTAGGAGAGGTACTCATAATGTGAGTTTTTTTATTGAGTGATGTATCAATTATAGGATCACCACTATCTTTGAGACTTTTTATTTTATTTTATAATGCAAAACAACAAATTGTATGATGCACATGCATTCTGTGGTATGTACAATGGTACTTGGATTTGCATATAGGATGTATAGGAGGTAATTTGATCACTTTGTTTTGAAGCACTTATCTTAGGATTTTAGTTGGTCTCTTAGTAAATTTTAGTAGACTATTTTAATCACTTGTTTTAGATGTGTTTTATTATAACTTTTCATGTGGATGGAAAACTTTATTTGGCACAACATTTGAAGATGAGGATGAAAACACATAATTAACACTACTATGTGTTGGATTATTAGGAGTTTAATATGATTTTGTAACTCCTTTATTAAATTTATCATACTAGTGATTTGATATTTTAGGGATTAATAAACACAAACCCTAGGTACCTTAGATTGAACATGGATACCTGCACTGTATACCTTACCCCTTGAAGGAGTGATAACCTAGACCTAGTTGGAGGGATGGTAGATATCACCCTCCTTAGGGTTAATGTGAGGAAGATGCTCATTTATATCCATAGGAGAATATGATTAAAAAGACATATCAATGCTAAGGAGCACTCAACCTTGATATAACAAATATATAGCAATTTTAGACTATTGGCTATTTTTTTTGAAAATTTGAGATAGTTTTTCCTTGGAAAAATAAGAAATGAGATGAACCTAGAAAAATAGGGAAACAAAAGTATGGTGTACAACTTGTAGGTATAAATAAACTAAAAATGGTAAAATGCTAAATTCACAACATTCACATAATATTTTGGCAAAATAATTTTTTTTATCTATATAAAAATAAATATGAAAAAAAGTCATGGAATTTTAAATTTGATCTATTATGAATCATAAATAGGCCAAACAATGTGGAATGCTTCATAGGTAAAACCCTATAATATTCCAAATAAAGAATCACTTTTTTTGATAAAATAAATAATTTATTTTAGATATTTGAGAGAGTTTTTTTAATAATTTTTTTTTTGATGAATACTAGAAGTTAATTACAAAATAAGTACACCATTTGAATTATATGCCAATATTAATTAAAAATAGTAAATTATAAAAATGGAAAAATCTGTACCAAATTTTGGTGAACAAAAATAATTTTTTAGTATACCAACCTTATTAAAAAGTACCTTTGAGGAATTTTAAAATGGACTTATTTAGTGGTTGAAATATGTCAATCAGGGAAGAATCAATTTGAAAGCATATGCACATGAAGCCATTATGACCAGAGGAGGGTAAAACCCTAGGGCAAAGTTTTATATCTAAAAACACATCAATACAAGATAAAACCTTAGGAGCTTGAAATCCATAGATAATTTTTTTTGCATTCACATGAATTGGGTTCACCTAATGTTTAACCATAAAAATATAGAGTTGGGTATCTAGGGTTAAGACTATATAAATGAATAAACATAAGGGTGATAAAATAGATCTATAATAGACCAATTTATTATGAAATTTAGATCGAACATACACCAAATTTATTATACTAAGATATGCCAAAAATGGAAAGTAAAACTATGCTAGATATTGTAATGATAATAAAAACAAGAAATTAGATGATTCTAATGCTACTATAAATTTACATTTAGAACATGTAGGAAATAGACTAGAAGAGTATTATGGAACAATCACCAAATTCTATATTTAGTGCTATATAGCTTTGGGCACTTGTGTTAGACTTGGATGGTTGCATTGATGTTAGTGTCTAGGTCAAACATATCTATCCTATATAAATACCTTTTGGAATAAGATTCGACCACTTAGATGATTCTAAGTTTTTCATCATCTTCATTTTGGTGCAATCAATGGACTATCACTCCTTTTCAAATAGCGAACCCTAATCCTTTATATTCATAGTGGCCGTGGGGAAAAATGGGTTAGTGGGAACTTAGTGTTGAGATGCCAAAAAGACCCCTTTATCAATGGCTACTAATTACATAACTAATACTTTAAATAGGGTCTCAGACTTATGTAGTTCTCCCCTATATGTTGGCTTGTGTGTGAATCATACAATGTGACAAACAAGTACAATAGTGACCTAGCTTTTAACTTGGAAAATATATCTCTTAGGATAATCATTCAGTAATTTATACCTGTGTATGTGATATTTATTTAACTGATATGATAATAATAGAAAATAGGAAAGACTTTGATTTATTTGATTAAACACCTTTGATAATTTTCATTGGTCTATGGTAGGTGAGGAATGAATGAGGGTTGGTATTATATTTATAGAAATCCCTTTGGAGAATAATTTGAATTAAATCACTTAGGTTGACCATTAGGATAAATTTCATTTTCAAATTAGATGATTTTAGGGTACTAGACATTTATGTCAAAGCAAGACACCTATGTTGATGCAAGTGTATGTTCAAGATGCAAGTGTCTAAGGAGTAAGAAAACATGTAAAAGCTCAAGACTTGTAGAGGCATAAGATAAGTAGGTTTTAAGCATTCTGGGTAAGATAGAAGGCTTGGGTCATCAATATAAGACTATTTATACCAAGAGATAGGTCACAGAGCATAAGAGAGAGTAGATTCGAGACTTAGGCAAGTGGAAAGGTCTATAAATGAGAGGAACAACCAATGTTTGATTCTTCCAAGTGTAAAATAATGAGGTGCTATATAATTCAAAAATAACATCTACAAAAATAATATTTTATAAGTTAAAAATTGCTTGTATTTGAATAATTTAAAAAATAGAATGAAAGTATGGAATAAATACACCTACATGTGTGAAATCAATTCTAATTTTTATTAATTTAATTATTTATGATTATTATTTAAAGTATTGGATAATTGGTGCCTCCCATAAATCACTAGAATAAGATGGTTCCTTAGCTAAACAATTTAAGAAAAATTAGGAGTAATCAAACCCCAACTTGAATTTTCTCTTTTGAAATGAAATAACACTCATTGAGAGATGCTGAACCTAAATTTAATTTTGATAATATTTTTAACCCAAATATGTGAAATGGGTTGAAATCCTAACATATTAGTACACATAATTATGGAGTGCACAATGAACCCCAAGTTACACACTTTGCACTTATATTAAATCAACCATCATAGATGGCTTGTGAATTCAATTGCAATATTATGGTATAGTTTAGTTTATTTGAAAGCATGATCATAATTTAATGGAATACATCCATCCTCCTACCATTTATACATCTATAAAACTATACATGTGGCATGAAATTGTATCATTCCTCCATTTATTTATAGAATTTAAAATTGTATAATAATGCTAATTGTAACTTATGTTTGAAACTTTGAAACTATGTGAATTTTCTATTTGAAATTAAAATAGGAGTGTATATGCAATGGCATATGCCCCCATGATATGTTCCAATAACTTATTTTTGTAATAGTTTGTAACTTTGATTTTGCCAAATAACTAAATTTTACAACATTTTAAAAATTTTAAACTATGATTATGCTTGTTGTTGTGGTTTTTAAGCACATCACATATAATGAGGTAACCTCTAATGTTTTAAGATCTCAATGGAGGTAAAATCCACTCTAAAGCACAAGTTGAAGGTATGTGTTTAAAAATGGGTGGTGAAATCACAAGCTAAGCATGCATGTTATTAAATGGGTGTGAGTGGATGAACAAAACCTAAAAGGAATTGAATCCTATTTGAGTTGGATGGATGGAATTTATGCTAGAATGGGTAGATATAAAAAAATTCAAAAAGGGGGAAATGTAGGGAATAAAATAAGGCTTTATGATCTTGATAAATATTACTTATAAGTTGGTCTCTTTGTGGGTAAGTGTCTCAAAACCAATGCTTGCACTCACACACATACAAACATAACAAGGTAGTTTGAGTAAAAATGATATAGTAAACTCTGAGATCTCAACTAAATGTTAATCCTATTTAGAGTATCTATTACACACCTTTAATTACAAGATTATAATAGAGAGGCATCTAAGACAAATATTGCTCACTCATAAAAAACTATACATGAAAAACACTTATACATACTCAGAGAAATGAAACAATCAACTTAATTGCATAAAATCAATGATGTCTGATGATAATGAAATAGTTAATGCACATCTTATATTATATTACACCAATAATAACAAAAAATAATTTTGGGTAGCTTTTACACACTTTAAATTACTAAATCAACCAACTAGGAAAATAAACACAATTAATTACATAGAATTGAAATAGAAAGACATCAACACAATTATGTGACAATCAAAAGAGATTTATTCCTATATTGATAAAATTTTCCAATCAACATTTACTTATTGAAAACTAGAGGATTTAAAATATAAATATGTTTGGGGAGGGTTGCCTCATCCTCTGAATCCATGAAAAAATATAAAATTAAACATTAATAATAAGAACGAGAGTTCTAATTGATGTAAATTATGCATGTATAATTTAAGTTTGTCAAAACTATGTCTTCAAAATAAAACTCATTCTTACAAAACCATAAAATGTGTGCATGTTTATAATATTATTTAGTCAACTATTACTTGATTTAGTTCCATTTTCCAATTTACATGTAAAATACATAAGAAAACTAAGGTTTACTCAAAGCTGGGGCCTACATGGTTGAACTTGTAGTAGTCAGAGGGACTGAACTTGATGGTGGAGTTGAAATGGATACTCTATCCATTGCCTATTTATTTTCTTCCAAGTCTTGATAATGCTTATATCTAATGCTATGATACAATATGATTGCATCCATATTTAAAAGATATGACCTATGCACTCTAATGAATTGTGCCAATAATCATGCATGCCCAACATTTATGGTTATGAACTCCACCTAAAAAAATTATAATTTAGTAACTTTATTCTTATCAAACCCCATTTCTTTTTCAAATTTCTCTAGTATACACCTTTGAAGACTTTGCCTAAAACTAGCAGACTCTTGCTAAAGTAGTTGGTTAAAATTAGCTCTACTTGTTAGCTTGCCCAAAGGTTCTTAGGCCTGAGAAAATTTTAGCTCATACATAATTTGTAATAACTATTTTCATGCTCTACCAACTTTGGTATCAAGGTTTGTGCACTTGACACTTAGCCCTACACTTTTTATGTCCTGATGAACACCAAATTGAGAGCATTAGCTATTGCAAGTGATGTCATCAAATACAAATGGATGAATGCCTTATTAGTTGTGTACAATACAAGGAAATTTATTTAATCTCATCATCTTCCAAAGAATTTAACAATTTAGACATTTCAACAAAATGGGGAGATAATTTGGTTCTCACTGAATTGATGGTGTCCAAGATATTATATAACCTGGGAGTTGCATTCTAAATATCACTCTCAATTTCCATAGGAAAATGTATAATTTATTGCTAATCTCATACCTAATCTATATCTTGCTACAAATCTTGTCTGGCTTGTTTAGTGCCCTCATGGAGTTCCAACCAAGCCTTTATAAATTCTTGAAGATAATACTTAAAATAATCATTGTATGGAGACTCTCCAAGTTTCATATTATTTCTCTTGTATAAAGATAAAACATATTGTATTTCCTCTAAAATCACACCCCTACTAAATTCATCTTATATCTTCCTCTTCTTGACCCTCTAGATAGTTCTTGATTTATCAAAAATGGATCTCATAGTAAGTAATTTATTAATCACTAGATTTGGTCTTTGTGTAGCTTGGTCCTCCAAGTCTGCTACGCATTATGGAATAACAAATTGTGTAGCATAAATTAGATGAGTGTCTTGGGAGGGATCCTCCACCAAAATATCCCTGGAAAACTTCATTAATGCCTCTATATGCAGTGGGTCTGATAAAGAAGGAAATATGATTTTAGACTAATCCACATTACCAAAATGGGGCATGGGATGCATTGTATAAATAGCCTTATTCTTACTATTTTTTATATATGAAATAGTGAAAATGGCTTGGGTAGTATTATAAGAAGGCATTTGCAAACCCAAATGAGTAGAAGACACATGAAGCTGAGTACTTACAAGGCCCCCCACTATTTTCTTAAAATGAACTTTCTTGGTCTTAGAGATAGTGGGGAGAAAAGTAACCAAAGTAATAACATGAGAAGTAGAAATGAGAGGGTTTGAAGAAAAAAAATTACTAGAAACAATAGGATATGAAGAAATAATGATATAGAAACATTAGGGTCTAACACAATAGTGATAATCTTATTCCTCAAGACATAATGTCAAAATTTCTTCACTGCTTTGATAAATGTAAAGATATGCTTATTTATCATTGAGTACTTAAGCTCTAATTCCTTTAAATTTGTTATCATAAATGGAATAGGATGATAAATTTCATCCTTATTATAGGTAAGCACAAAAATTATTATGTGCTCTGAAGAAAATGAATATAATAAAAAACTCTTTGTTGAAGTCCAGGCTTATTAACACTAGGGCTTAAGATATGACATCCTTGATGTATTGAAAATAATTTTAGGCCTCTGATGTCCATTATATTTTAGAATATTGGTTAAGAATTACATTAAAAGGTCTAAAAATTTATGCAAAACCTAAGATAAACTTCCTCACAAAATTTATCTTTCTAAAGAAGGATTTGAGCTCTTTTTTGTTATTTGGGAATACAATCTTGGAAATCCCTTGAACTTGATCTAGATCAATGGTGATAACTTTCTTGGTGATGATGTGCCCCAAAAAATTACCCTCATTAACGCAAAATATTCTCTTTTTAGGGTTTAGTGAGATGTCAAACCTTCTACATCATTCAAATATTGACTATAAATGGCCTACATGATCAACTATGTTCTTTGAGAAAATAGTGAGGTCATCCATGTAAATGATTTTGAATTTATGTATCAACCCTTAAAATGTTTGGTCTAAAACCCACTAAAAGGTAGCTACTTTTTTAATTACGCTAAAAGGTATTCTCTTGTATGCATAAGTACCCCACTTTGTGGTAGATGCAGTCTTCATCATATCTTTAGATTATAACATCTCCTAGTTATATCCAAATAAACCATCCAAGAAGGACATCATTATAGAACCACTTAATATCTAAATCACCTCATATAAGGAAGGTAGAGGGTAGTTGTATTTATTAAAATACTTATTTAGGTTCTTGAATTCAACACACAATATAATCTCCCCATTTTTTTTCTTGATTGGAACCAAGTTAGTAGCCCAAGTTGAGTGTCTGATAAGGAACACTATTTTAGAATTTAATAACTTCTCTACTTCTTTCTTGATGAGTGGTTCTAGAATTGGATTGATTTACCTACCTCTATCTTTACCTAAATGGATTATGGTTTATATTTAGTGGGATTATATGGGTGATGAATAAATGATTGAAAACCTTGAAGTATTCATAAGTCTAGGCAATCACATCCTTATATTGGATGAGAAATTATTTCACCCTTTGTATTCAATTTGTCATGAAACTAAGACCAATATTGAAATAATGTGGATCACCTTCATACCTTAAGTTCTCCTTATTAAACTTAGATTCATTAACTTTGGGCTACCTCTACTATTGGGCTTGGGGATCCATATCAAATGCTCTCTTTAAATAAACTATCCCTAGAGGAAGATGATTTTTTTGAGTTGAATGAATTTCTTTTCCCAATTCCTCTAGGCATAAACAACTAATTTATTTATTATCAATGTTTGATATCAAATTGCCTTAAGTTGGTCAAGAATTGGATAATATGCTGATCATCATCAAACACATAGAAATTTTATAGATTTTTAGGAATTTATGGGCAAGGCATGAGTTCAATATAAAACCTCTACACTTTGGACCCTTGTAATGGTGCCAAATTGGTATCTAAAGCTATTAGTGAGTCAGTAGCATAGTTTTGATACCTATGAACAACTAATAAATTAAATGACTTAAATAACTCAATAAAATACCAAGTCTAGTTTTTATAATTCTTAAGATATGAAAATTTGCATTGGTATTTATTTTTGACCTAATTAATCACAAACTCTTAATATCCATATATTAGCAACTGATTGACATTATATTTGAGAGCAAATTATAGTCCCAAAGTTAGTGCCTCATACTTTGATCTATTGTTGATGCATGGGAATTATAACCTACATACTGCTAGGTATTTCTTATCTAGTGCATCAACTAGTTCAACACCAACACCTGATCCCTTCTTGGATATCACACCATCAAAATGGAGATCCCATAATTAGGAAGGTCCCTAGAATTCTATATCTTGCACCTTATACTTAATGGTAAAGGTATAAATCCCAATATTAGGAGATTTATAACTTATTCATTCTTATAATTGTATTCCATGATGGGATACTTCATTCTTGACTCTTGATCAATTTGAATTTGATTTGGAATACCTCTCTAGGGTATCTAAATGTGAGACAAGTATATTACTACATATCCATTTAGCATATTTGACCCATCCCTACTTATTAGTATTCCATATCCCTCTAGGATATATACCACAAGTATGTTTATAGTCATATACAAACATGGATTAGATTTAACATTAATGTGCACATAATTTATTTCTTCAACTACATGCACTACTATTTTGTCCAACTGTGAAACCATCCTCTTAGATGGGTTTAGAGTTAATCTAAGATTTTGACAAATAGAAGTTGGCATTAAAGTAGATGAAGCTCTAGAATTAAATAAATAATCATGTACATTTTTGCCAAATGCTTTGATAGTTAACAAGAAAGGATAAACTTCTATCTTACTCTTATATATAACATTTGCATGAGTGGCTGTTAACTTTTCTACAATAGAATTCCTTGTAATATATCTTCATAGGAGCTCATTATATTTAGTATTATGGTCCAATTCATGAAGATTGATGTTTTATTTTATCTTCTTCATGTCTTTAATGATGTTATACCCGCTTTACTCTATTATTTATTATTCATTATTCAAGGGATGATCATTCCATTTTGAAGGAGGTGGATTATATTTAGCCTTCAAATTCAAGGGAACAATATTATTGTTTAGAGGAGTAGTCTTAGTAAAGGGTTGATTGTTACTCAAAATTTAATTGCTTCTCTAGAATTTTTAGAAAACATGTACCTCATCCGAGTTGTCCTATGACACATTATCATCTTCACTTGGGAAATGAAACTCATGAGGTTTAAAGACCATAACTATGCTTGAGTAACTAGTATCATGGGGGAACTTTGGTGGATTATTCATTGAATATTGCCTCACCTTTTCTCTCTATAAGATTTTAAATGCTACATAAAACTCAACACAAATAAGTACACCATGCTATGATGTGTTGTGAACCCTAAACTAAGTGGGTAAGACTATCTCTATTATGTTGATCTCTGATGACTTATTAGATTGCTTCTATTATTTATTATTTGTATAATTATTGAAAGGCTTATTATATATTGGAAATCCAAAATTCTAATTATTATTTTTACCAATATCATTACCTAGCTTCCTTTGCATGACCAAGAAGTCATTGCTTAACTTTTGAACCATATTCTGTAAATAATCCAATTCTACTTTGGTAGAATATACACCCTAGGAAGTTGTAGTATTGGATGGGAGTGAATTTTGACTCTGTTGATGACCATTCATTTATATATGACTATTCAAGAATCCATAGTTATGATTTGATGTATGCTGCATCATAGGAGGTAGTGCATGCAATTGATTCTAGTTGAGTGAAGGAACATTATTATTCATATGAGGCATTAGATTCAAATTTGGGAAACCAATATTGAGGTTGGGAGTGCTTGGTATTTGAGGATTTAGCTTCCTATACATATTGATCACTTCTTATTAAGCCAATGCTAGAGTGTTAGCAGTAGTAGCTCTTCATATAAATATTGAAATAATAAGATCTAAGGCATTCTTGTACATTTAAAGCGATAGAGCCTCTTTTGGTTTATATGAAAAATTTATCCAAGTGTATATCTTTTGAAAAATCACATTAATATCAAATATTGGTTCATTGGGCTCCCTATTCATACAAGTGAAATATTGATACATCAGGATTAGATTGGTAACCTATCTGAATTGGGTAATAAAAGTGATTTGACATAAGTCCCATGAATTAATTGATTTCTATTGTAAGTTGAGGAACTAATCATAATCAACATACTACAATGTGAATGGGAAGAACTTGCATGCAACATCTTCATTTATGACATTCATCAACCTTAATGAAGATTTGAAAGACTTGATATGCTCCTCCACCATTTTTCCTCTTGAGGGGGAGAAAGAAGGTAGGTATTTCTATAGATTCCTTGGTAAATTATGTAATCCCCTAGGAATAAAATATAAAACCCAACTAACCAAGGTTGAGCAATAGGATTATTGATAGGATAGGTGTTTCTCAGTAGGGAAGGTGTCCTGACCCATGGTATTATGGGAACAATTGGTGTAGATCTAGAACTTTGATGGATTGGAAAAGGTGAAAAAAATACTAATTGGGATATATACTTGGTTAGTCTCTTAGGTGTCTCTAGTGAAACTCAAACTTAGGGGATAACCTCTTCTAGAGAAGGGCACACAGTGGTTTCAACCCTCCTTATAGAGCTAACTTTTTCTATCGATGTGGTTTTTAAGTACACCATAGATAAAAAGGTAACCTTTAATGTTTTAGGTTATCAATGGAGGTAAAATCCACTCTAGGGCATGAGTTTCAAGTATGGATTGAAAAACTAGGTGGTAGAATAGTAGGTTGAGCATGCAGGTTATTAACTGAGTATGAGTGGAGAGTGAAACCAGAAAGAAATTGAATCTTATTTTAGTTGGATGGATGCAATTTATTTTAGAGTGGTTAGATCTCAAAAAAAAATATAAAAAGGGGAAAGGTAGGGAAGAAAAAAGGCTCTATGATCTCAAGAAAGATTACATCTATGTGGTCTCTTTGGTCTCAAAACCAATTCTTGTAGCTAGCAACTATTTTTGACACACATATAAACACCATAAGGTAGTCTAAGGAAAAAAATATATAGTAAACTCTAATATCTCAACTAAAGGTTTCTTATATTTAGAGTATCTATTACACACCCTTATTCAAAAGATTATAGCTCAGATTAAAGAGGTATCTAAAGAAACTATTGTTCACTCTTAGGAAACTATATCATGGGAAATACTTCTACACACTTAGAGAAATGAAATAGTCTATCTAATTTCATAAAATCAATGACATATAATAATCATCTAATAACTTTGCACATATTATATAAACATACACCACTAATAAAAACAAGGAATTCTAGGTAGATTTCACACACTTCAAATTAATGAATCAACCAACCAAGAAAATAAAAACAACTAATTACACATAATTGAAATATAAAGACATCAACACAATTGCATGACAATCAAACGTGATTTCTTCTTATGTTGATAAAATTTTCCAATCAACCTTCCTTTATTAAAAATGAGAGGATTGAAAATACAAATAGCTTTGGGGAGGGTTCACCTCATAATCTAAACCCATGTAAAACTCTAAAATTACAAGATAATAATAAGAATGAGAATTCTATTGATGTAAATTTTGCATGTATGATTAAATATAGTTGAAATTTTGCCTTCAAAATAAGATTCGTTCTTACAAAACCATGTAATGTGTGCATGTTTCCAAAATTATTTAGTTGACTATTACATGATTTAGTTACATTTTCCAATTTATATGTAAAATACATAATAAAACTAAGGTTACTCAAAGTTTGGGCATGTATGGTTTAACTTGTAGTAGTTAAAATAACTAAACTTAATGGTGGAGTTAAAATGGATGTTCTTATCCATTGCCTATTTCTTTTAATATAGGTCTTGATAATGCTTGTATCTGATGCTATGCTACAATTTGATTGCATCTATATTTAAAAGAGATAACCTATGCACTCTAGTGACTTTTAACAATAAGTGTGAAGGTTCATGGATATGAAATCCACCTAATATATTTCTACTTTAGTAAATTTATTCCTAACAAACTCCATTTCTTGTTCAATTTCTTTTAGCATATACCCTTGGAGACTTTACTTAAAACTAACAAACTTTTGCCATAGTAGTTGGTCAAAATTGGCCCTACTTATTTTATTACCCAAGGGATCTCAATACTAAGATATTTTTATCTCATCCAAAATTTTCAATACCTATTTTTCATACTCTACCAGCTTTGGAATCAAGGCTTGCACACGTGACACCTAGTCTTAGGCTCCTCTATCTAGATGACCACCAAATTGAGAGCATTGGCTACTTCAAATGGCATAATAAAATCTAAATGGATAAAATACTTATTAATTATGTATAATATAGGGAAATTAAATTTATTCTCATCATATTTCAAATAATTTAAAAATTTAGACATTTCAACAATATGGGGAAAAAATTCAGTTCTCATTGAATTGATAGTGACCATAATATTATAAAACTTGAGAGCTATATTCTATATGTCACTCTTAATTTCCATAGGAACATGTATAATTTATTTATATTATCACACCTACTATATCTCTTGTTATCACTCTTTTTTGGCTTCCTTAGTGCCTTTATGGAGTTCCAACAAAGCCTCTGTATTTTCTTGAAGATAAGCCTTAAAATCTTTGTTATATGGAGACTCTCTAAATCTCTAGTTCTTTCTCTTGGATAAAGAGAAAACATCTTGTCTTTCCTTTAAAATCACACCCATACTAGATTCATCTTGTATCTTCCTCTTATTAACCCTTTAGATAGTTCTTGTTCATTTATAAAAAATGGAGCTCGTAATAGGTAGCTTTGTAGTCACTAGATTTGGTGTTTGTGAAACTTGGGCCTCCCAGTTTTCTATCCATTATGGAATCACCAATTGTGTAGCATCAACTAAATGAGTATCTTGTGAGGTAGCCTCCAATAAAATATCCATATAAGACTACATTAATGCCTCCGCATGTAGTTGGTATAAAAAAGAAGGGAAGATGATTTTGGACCAATCCACATTACCAAATTGGGGCATGGGATGTAATTTATAAGTAGACTTTTTCTTACCACCTTTTATTGATGAAACAATGGAAGTAAATTGAGTATTACTAAAATAAATCATTGTTAAACCTAATTGAGTAGAAGACACATAAAGTCAAGCACTTGTAAAGGCCCCCACTCTTTGCTTAAAATGAACTTTCTTGGTCTTTAAGATAGTGGGGAGAAAATTAATTGAAGTAACAACATGAGAAGTAGAAAAAATAAGGGATGAAGAAATGACAACATTAATAGAAATTATAGGATATGAAGAGATAACAAAAACAAAGGAGAAAATAAGAATAATAGGGACTGAAGAAACCATAGCAACTAAAGAAATAATTAGAGTAGTGACTACAATAGTAATGACCTAACTTGATCCTCTGGCCTTAAGCAACACCTTTCCTTTTATTCTTTGGAGGCTTAGAACTTTATCCCTTTATAGTTAGTCATCCTCATCCTCAAGCTTGATATTTATTGATGGTGCTCCCATAATTAAACTTAAAGGGGACTCTCCTGATTAAAGAGGGTCCTTAGGAGGTCTTAATTTTATCTTGTAACAAATTGTTGTCTTTTTAACTAGGGGAGGAGTCTACTAAGTGGTGGAAGGTGAAAGAACCACACTTATAACAATAATAATTGAGGAAGCAATATGAATACTTGTATCCTTAAAGTTGGAAAAATTAATGCAAATCAGTTCCTATGCTTCTCCCAAAGAACTTATAATAGGAGGTATTTCTTCCACCTCTTGATATTAATTAACAACAATCATTACAATTAGTGGTGGAGATTGGGATGTCCCTTCTTGAAAATAAATTAAAATGATAGGGGATTATTCCATGCCATGCTCCTGTTTAATAACCATCTTCATAATGGATGGTGTTTGGGATGATGTTCCTTGGTCTAAGGTTTGATGGGTAGACTAAGAGATCTAATAATCTATTGTAGCCCATCTACCTAGAGGTGGAAACCTGGTGTGAACCTCTTCAATTATGATGGAGGTATACCTTTGTATATCCCTTAGATGATCCTATGTTAATCCAACTACTTGTACCTTATTTAGGACCTCAACATTATCCTTCACATCTATGAAAGCAAAATCATGCTCATATTGTTTGTATTGGTAGGGGATGCCTAGGCCTAAGATATGCTTTTGAATGAGGCCATGGAGATCCCAATCCATGTTTGGAAAGGACACCAATGAGTATAATTATCTACTTTTCCCAACTTATCTAAACTAATTCCTATTTGTGTAATGCATCTAGTTGATCATCAGAGAAGACCCATTGAACATGCCTTTATGTTTATTCTTCATCTCTTCATCAATACTCCACCATAGCTAATAAGTTATTTCTTATTCAACTAATTTGTCTAAGACATACTTTGGGAGACACAAATGGGCAAATTTGTTCCTTTCCACCATGATTATTATATAGTTTGGGTATAACAATTAATCCCCCTTGGACATAATGTTTTCTTGATGTTTTCTGGTACTTGATCTAGGGTTTCCTTACGAATTACCCTCTAAACTTGGGGATAAACATTTTTGACAATTTTGAATATATTCCTCATATAAAATAGATGTGAAGAAAATGAAATAAGTCACATACTTTATTCTTGATATAGTCTAGGGATGGGATCCAAAGTGATCTATTGTGAATGTAAATGGTGGCCATGAATATATCAAATAGATAAGACATCTTGTAGAAATGGACACCCATAGCTCTTTTATCATTCTTAAACATATTTTTTTGAGCCTAACATTTATTATCTCTCCTGGGTTAAAATTTAGCTATGAAGTCAACAATAAATCTAACAACGACATCTATTCTAGGTGGAGGAAGTGAATGCTATTATAACCATATAATATATTCCATAGGGACATTCTAATATAGACTCCATCTTAAATTTTGTGATTGGCATGCATTATTTGGCCTTGAGGGTGAATATTTCCCTTGGAGCAATCCATTTCCTTAATGTATTTTTGATTTTCCTCATCTTCTTCCATAGTTAAACTCTTTTTCCATAAAATGTAGCATCTATAGTGGGTAATCCTAGGTATCTTTGGAAAACATCACTTGAGATAAAGGTGACAACTATCTTATGGTTTATGTGGTGTAAAAAGCCACCAATCACCTTCCTTACAAATAAAAATTCCATAAGTATATTAATGCATGGCATCACTTTGGAATTGGCTACTACATAATGTAGTTATTGGCACTTTAATAGTGGTAAGTAAACTACCAACTACTTTTTCTTAGTCATCAGATTTTCTAATGTGATTGGGTGTCTACATTCTCTATTACATCCCACAAAGTTATGTAATTAAAAAATTAATCCTTGAACACTATTGTATTAAATACAATGTCTATATATTTAATATAATCCTTAATAAAGAACTTTTAAGGTGTAAATACTCCCCTAAACACCTGATTACTAAAATATCAATCAAATTTTCATATAATCCTTAATAGAGAACTTTTAAGGTGTAAATACTCCCCTGAACACCTTATATGACAAAGCCATTCTTTATCCATTTCACTCAAGTAATTCTCATGTTTAATTTAACTATTTACTCTCTCATTGCAAGTAATTCATGACTGAACACAAATAACTAGGGATTCAATTTCTACATGGAATGAAAATTTTATCAATATTTTAATAATCGATAGGCACAATGTGTATGTAATGGGAAATATAGAAAATCTGTAAATCAATCCTAGCTCAAAGAAGATAAATCCTACTTACACTTCTGATTGGGGATACATTAGATAATTAAGGTCATGACCAATATGGATCTATTGACCTAACCAAGGGATCTCTTACCATAATAATATCACTAGGGAGGGTTCTAAAGCCTCCAGTCAAGCAAAACTATGTAGCAACCCTAACTAGGTCCTATGTTTTAATATTCACTAAACTAATAATAAGTAAATTAAATCTAATCTAGTGCTCACCAAAGCTTGTGGCACAAAGTGGGGGTTAATAAGCATAAAAATAAACATGCATAATATAATCCTAACTATGTTATGTATAGGTATGACCCTAATGTATAGAGAGAGAAATATATTCAAAAGCCATTAATTATGTTACTTCTATCTACTAAAGAGAGGAGTAAAGTTAGATATACTTACCTTGATGATGAACCTGTCGAGACTCAATCTCTCCCTTAGCTAAAGGTGTTTCATAAGAGGTTGTGGTTTATAAGGATCACTAATAAAGGCCAAAGCATCTAAGACTTTTCCACAAGATAAGAATTTTCTCCAAGTAGAAACCCTAAGCTAAGACTCCTCAAGTAGAATGACAAAAAAGTAGATTGTAAAAAAGTGCAAATGAATAATTAACTCTTGCTATCTCTCTATGAATGAATAAATGGATGTGCTTACATAGCTAGATCTAACCCTAAACTCTTTCAAAATTTTAGGTTGACAAGGTCAACCTGGTTGACAAGGTCAACCTGGTTGACCTAGTATTGTAATTGGTAAAAACTAACTATGTCATGGACTAGGTTAGCCATGGACCAACCTAATCCGTAATAATCTTTATCAATAACAATACAAGGTCGATGTGGATGACTATGTCATGTAAAATAAAAAAAAAGGGGTTTAGGTGAGGAAAAGGGTTAATAAAGATGGTAAAATACTAGAGGATGGTGGAGCTTAGGGGAATGCTTTTTAGGAAATAAGTATGTAGATAGCAAGTGGTAAAATGGAACAATAATATTTTAAAGCACCAATGGTCTACCCACCCCTTAGGGTGTGCACTCAAAGATATTGAGACTCGATGGGTTCCTACAAGATAGAAACCATCAGTGATTGATAAAGTTTGAAAATATTGTGTATACATATGCCTCACTCAATGCTCATTACATGTTACTCAGGTGCAACATGGGATGGTGCTTTGAGAAAGAACATAGTAACACACAATACTAAGGATTAAAAAAACTTGTAGTATTTAAATCATAAAATAACTAAAAGTAAAAGATGGAGAGGGAAATAACTAAAAATTTAAATGTATGCATACCTTGACTTACCTTTATCACTGAATGGTTGTCTATAGTGTTTATAGTTTTGATTTTGGAGGGTGCAGAGACTAATTTCAACAAACCCAAGGATACAAAACTAAAGAGCAAAAAAAAAATGTAGGAAAGCCAAAATAACTAGTTCTATATGGATGGGATATACTTGGAAATTTGGCAAGATGAGGTGATAAGTGCTATGTTAGACCAATTGACCAAGTCAAAATTTTAGAGTAAATTAGGTAATAAAAAATCCAAGGCTATTAAATACCAAATAACTCAAACAAGTAAACCTTAAGTAAGAAAGACAAACTCACCAAATCAAACCAAGGATACATGTCAAAAAAGATGGTAATCAAACATCAATGTGAAAGTAGTAATAAACCTTACTTAAATAAATATGGGAAAGAAAAAATGGTAAAATAACATTGATGAGTGAATAGTAACAAGCCTTACTAAATCATGTATGGAAAAAGGTTCATAAAAGGGGAAAATAGCATTGGTGAGTGAGAAGTAACAATCCAACCTCACTCAATAATGGAAAAAGTGCATAAAATTAGAAATAGACCCAGGTGACCAAAAAAAAGGATAGTACAACAATGAAAAATGGTAAAAGAAATCAAGGCATATATATAAATGTAGAACCATGGTATAAATAAAGGAATCCATATTCACTCAAACATATTATTTTGTTCTAAATATAGATAAAACTAAAACAAAGTAGTGCTAACATGTTTTTAAGATGTGAAGAAGAGGGAAGTATAGAAGTAGAGAAAATAGATTTAAAATCACACTTACCTATCAAGGGGGGAAATGAAATGGGTGGAGGGGAAAATGAAGGAAAAAATAAGGTAGAAAAACTCTTTATCTAAGTTAAGACACTCAAATTAGGTTTATTAAAACAAAAGGACTTTAAACCTTAAGGACTCTGATGAACTTATCTTAGCCACACAAGTCTTAGGTCAAAAAATGAATCATGTAGATCATCCCATGAAGGTTTTATGAATGAAAATTAAAATGGACCTACCATCCCACAACATGTTACCCATTCTTCAAGAACCTTTATAGAGCCGTTGGTCTACTATGATGATTGGGTACTTGTGTGAAAAAGTACGTAGCACCCAATTTTCCTCAACTCTATTATGAGGCCAACTATGGAGTTTAAGATTCAATTAGAGATAGGAGATGTGTTTGGAATCACATATTTTGGTGTGATTTTAAATTTTGGGATTTGTATTTTTCCTTTTGTATATCATTTCCTTTTATTTTGAATGATCTGGCTTTTAAATTTCTTGATGGATTTTTATATTCCTCCATACATATTCGGAAAACCAAACATGAGTGATAAATATGAATTTCATTTGAATACTTGGAACTTGGTTTCTAAGAGACATAATTCAAAGAGCATGGTATCTAAGAGTCTCATAAATTTAGGTAAAATAAAAGTGCTATCTTGACTTTGACATTGTTTATCCCATGTGGAATGGAAGGAAAGGAAATCAAGATGAGTGAGACATGAGACATTTTGAATTACTTCAAATCACAAAAAATGTGACAAAGGGAAAAAAATGGACATAATGATGGGACGGTGTGATTCCTTATCATAATAATGAGGGAAATATAGGAAAACATGCTAGCATAGATTGTTGTGTAAATTTTATCTACAAAAAAATCAAAAGCTAAAGTTGAGAACAAAGATAAAAAACTCATAACCATTGCAAAACAAAATATATATAATGAATGAAAAGATGGTGGTTTAATGAGGAAGGCCAAGTCCTATCCATGGTCTTACACTGTAACTCATAAAAGAGAAACCCAAGGGGTGTCAAAAGCATGTGAAAAATATAAGATAAATATGGTATTTTGTGAGGAAGGCTAGGTCCTATCCATGGTCTTACACTACAATTCAAAAAAGATAATTTGACGGGGTGATAAAAAGTGTGTAAAAAAGAATGAAAATAAAGATAAAAAAATGAAATCATGAGGAAGACTGGGTCCTTCCATGGTTTTACAATACAACTCATGAAGAAAATGGAAAAAAAAATACCAAAAGGAAGGACTAAGCTTTGTGAAAAGAGAATTTCTGTAGAGGGTGAGACCCATGTAAGTATCCTACAAAATGTGTTAGATATATAACATATATAAAGTATGGTAAAAAAGGAAGGAATCTATGAGAGATTCTATATCAAGGATAAACATGTGAGAGACAATCCTATGTGTCTCAGAAGGTTTCTTAATGTTGAATTAGTTTGATATCATGCCATGTAAAATAAGAGTGGGCATCACAAGATGCTCCAAAGGGTAATTAGATTTAGGGATGGGCATCATAAAATGCCCCAAAGTTTAAAATGATATGTAGATGGGCATTGTAAGATGTCCTGAAAGCTAAATTAATATGTGGATTGGCATCACAATATTCCCCAAAGGCTAAATAGAAGAAGAAAAGATAAGAAAAAAAACACCCCATATAATGTCTAAATGGATTGAGATTATACAAGAAGATTTTGATAGGATATTTCATGATTCTTGATAAAAGGAAAAGGATTATAAGCAAAAAAAATGAGAGATAGAGAACTAAGCTGGCTAGATAGAGAAATAAGTCAGCCAGATAAAAGAGCAAGGCCAATAATTAGATACAAGGTCAATCAGGTTGACTGTGTACTATTGAAAAAGGGGTTGAGAAGAGTAAAACATCAATTGGGTCAATTGTTTACTACTAGATATAAGGCAAAAGAGATGGATAAGGTTATAGAGTCATTTAGGTTAACTCTATACTATAGATAGGCATGAAACTAAGCTAATAAAGATACAGGGTCGATTAGGTCAACTTAGTACTATAACTTGAATGGTAGAAAGGGATAGAGTCATACAAGTCAAATATAAATTAGATATGGGGAAAACATAGTATGTAAGAGACTATATTAGATAGAATAAAAGCGTGCTAAAATAGGGATAAATTTTTCAATAATTGAAGCAAGAAATGGAGGCAAACACATAAATAATTAGATCAATGTGTGTGATCCAAATGGGGAACACCACACAAAACCTTGAATGAACACTAGCCAATGCAAGTTTTTAAAATATAACACACAATGATTAGAGAACAAGTAGTCAACTAAAAATTAAATGCTAACTAAGTGGTCATCTTGTGTGTTATTATATTATTAGAAAGTATTATTTTAAGTGTGACAGGGAAGTTGGCCGAAAATAGGGAACTTTAAAGCAATCTATGGATGGTTTTAGGATGTTTGGGATGAAAGGAATATGTGTTAGAAATGGTACTAGATTGGTATTGGGGCCTACCCCATCATTTTATAATCCTGTAGTGATAAGGGTGTTAGGTGATTTGCTAATATATACCATTAACCACATGTTTATGGTTAGCTAAAAAATCAAGTTGGCTTCACCCTTGGTGATGAAATCCAAGTAGGTAGGCCTTAGGAAGACAAATGTTAAATGCATTTTGAATATTTTGTGATTTGGTAATATGTATAAAAGAAGAAAAATAGTGTAACTTAATGGTAATTTGAAAAACTACCTAATTAGACTATGCAAGCTACTTTAAGCATGGAAGCAACTAAAAATGAAAATATGAATTAATTACTAGTAAATAGTTGTTAATTTACAAGTTTAGAATAACACACAGTCAATTCAGATGACACTATATGAAAATAGTATAGAATAGAGTTGATTGGGTCACTACTATTTTATGGAAGCACAAGTCTTTAAGAATAGAGTCAAATAGGTCAACTGTTTCTTTTAAACAGAGATAGGCTACAAAATTAAGTCACCCATGTCAACTTAATTTTTTGTAGGGTTGTAATTTTGAAGACTACTAACTTGTATAAAATAGAATAAAATAAATTAATAAAACTACTAAGGGAGAAAGAGAGGAACCTTGGTGGGTTGGAAGATGGTTTAGTTTACAATTTTTTTGCTAAAGTGACTTGAATGCTACTTTCAAATTATGCAAACTAAGTCATCTGGTTTGACCTAGTTCTACAAAATTCTATGTGCTAAAGAAAGATAAGATGACGAAGTCAACCTATTTGACCTACTTTGTTGATTTGGATGTTGACTAAAACACTAAGTTGACCTATTTGACCTAGTTTGTTGATCTAGATGCTCATTGAAAGACTAAGTCAACTTGTTTGACTTAGTTTGTTGATCTAGATGCTAATTGAAAGACTAAGTGAACCTATTTGACCTAGTTTTTTGATCTGAATGTTGACCAAAATACTAAGTTAAATTGTTTGACATAGTTTATTGATCTAGATGATGACTGAAAGACTAAGTCAACTTGTTTGACATAGATTGTTACATAGAAATAAATAAGAGTACTATGTTGACCTATTTAATCCAATAACTGGTATCTGATGAAGACTTGCATAGACAGAATAAAGTCATTTTTATATGACTATGTGTTAAACTTACACACAAAATTTTGAACTATACTGATAGGGTTGACAGAGTATCACAAATAAGCAAAAATAATGAAATTATAGAAATTAAAGTGTGAAATAAAACCTAAAAATGTTAGATTCACATTAGGTTCACTAGAATGTATGTAATAGGAAATGCAATAGATATATAAATCAATTCTAGCTTAGAGAAGATAAATCTTACTTATACTTCTGATTGAGGATACATTAGATAATCAGGGTCATGACCAATATAGATCTACTAGACCTAGCCAAAGGATATCTTACCATAATAATATCACTAGGGAGGGTTCCAAAGCCTCTATTTAAGCAAAACTACATAGTAACCCTAACTAGATCCTATGTTTTCATATTTACTAAACTAATAATAAGTAAGGTAAATCTAATCTAGCTCTCACCAATGCTTAAAAAACAAAGTGGGGGTTAGTAAACATAAAAATAAACATGCATAAGAGAATCCCAATTAAGCTATGTATATGTAAGACCTTAATGCATGGATAGAGCAATATATTCAAAATCCATTACTTATGTTACTTTTATCTACTAAAGATAAGATCAAAGTTAGATATACTTACCTTGAAGATGAACCCATCGAGACTCAATCTCTCCCTTAACCAAAGGTGATTTTCAAGAGGCTGTTATATTGTTTAAGGATCACTAAGAAAGGCCAAAACATCTAAGACATTTCCAAAAAGCAATATTCTTCTCCAAGTAGAAACCCTAAGTTAAGACTCCTCATGTTGAATGGTGAAAGATAAAATTATAAATAAGTGCAAATGAATAATTAACTTTTAATATCTCTCTAAGAATGGAAAAATGGATGTGTTTTCCTAGGCAAATCTAACCCTAAACTCTTTCAAAAGTTTAGATTGACAAGGTCAACTTGGTTGATCTAGTATTGTAATTAGAAAAAACTATGTCATGTACTAGGTCGTCTATGGGCTGATCTAATCCCCAATAAGCTTTATCAATAAAAATACAAGGTCGATGTGGTTGACTATGTCATGTAAACTTCTAAAAAGGGGTTTAGGTTAGGGAAAGGGCTAATGAAGATGGTAAAAGACTAGAGGAGGGTGTAAAATAGGAGGCAACACTTAGGTCAATGGTTTTTAAGAGACAAGTGTGTAGATAGTAAGTGGTAAAAAGGGAAAAAATTCACACAAAGCACCAATGGTTTGCCCACCCCTTTCTTGGTAGGGTGTGCATTTAGAAAGATTGAGACTCGATAGGTTATTACAAGATAGAAGACTTTAGTGATTGATAAATTTTGAAAATTTTATGTGTATACATGATGTTTATTTAGAGTTCACTCATATATATTTTTAGTATAGGAATTTAATTTTAGTTCATGTACCATTAATGTCCAATGTCTTCAAACTTATTTTACTCATTTAATTCATACTTTGAAACTTAATTTGGTGGGTATGCCTCATAGAATTTATATAAATTTGAATAAATTCCATTTTTTAACCTTGGAAAAGTGTCACCCTATCACTGATTCCATGCAAAATTAGTTATTTCATGTGGCATGCCTTCAGAAGTTGGGTATTAAAACTTTTGTTAAAATTGGGCTAGCTTAATTGTATGATGCCTAGGATGCGAGAAATGTGAAGATGAAAATTGTAAATAATTAATATCATAGATAGAGGTTCTAAATAATATTTGTGAAAAAATTTCCAAATTTTAATTATAAATATGTAGAAGCTTAGAGATACTGAAGACAAAAGTTATGACAAATAAAATTTGTGATGCACAAATTTTTTAATGAACATAAGTTCTAATGAACATAAGTTCTAATGAACACAAGTTCCTAATAATAAATTTTTCAAACACTTCCTATGATAAAATGTGTGAAGAATAAAAATATCAAAGTAGATGACCTAAAAAAATAAGGAATTTTGATGAACATAATTTCCAAATATCAACTTCCCGAAGAGAAAAATATGTAAAGTCCAAAACTTAAGATTTTAGTTCTATAATTCATGTGCATATTTGTAATGTGTGTGTGTGTGTGTAAAACTCCTTAATGCCATTAATAGATTAGTCTAAATAAATCAAATAGTGAAAACCTGGGTAATGGGGAATGCCCATTGTGTTAATATTGAATATCATGCATAACAAAAATCATCCACATAAGGAATAAGAAATTTCTAAAGTTTTGAGCTTATCTAGGTGAACATATAAATGTCAATGAAAAAATATTTTAAAAATAGACCAAAATCAGAATGGGGGTGTGTTGAGTACAATAGTGCTAAATAACTAAATTTTTATTTTTGAAAATAACTCATCTCATGCATGAGAATCACACTAAAGTGTCCCCATTTTGAGGTGAGGAAATTTATCTTGAAAATTCACTCATCTAAAAATAAAATTTAACTTACAACATGTGTAACAAATATGTTTTCACTAAAATTTTTAGCAGATGATAAAATTGTTCTAGCATAGTAAGTTTTGAATTTTACATAGAAATTAAAAGGCAAAGAAAATAGATTTAATCTCATGGAATTAGTATGTTAGTACGTTCAGAGTGCATGATGTGTATCATGACACTTATCACACTCATTAGAATAAAAAATAACACACATAAATCATAAATGAAAGAAATGTCCAGTGATAAGGCCAAGGGCCACATACATAGAATTTGTTCAAATGTCACAAAATTAAAATTTCACACATGATAGACATGAATAAAGTGAAAAAAGGGACATGCTTAAATTTTTCACACACATAATACAAGGGCTAAATCAAGTACATGTTCAAATTTCACACATAACACATAAGATCTCATAGAGATACATCAATCGGACATTGCACACAAGGGCTAAGGGCCAACACAATAGAAAAGAAAAATTGTAATCTACCATGTACAAGTAAACAACATAAATGGAACATATAATTATCAAAATTATTCTAATCTATGCATATTCCATGTGGTCATATCCTAAAAAATATAATGTTCATGTACACTGTGTAAGATAAAAATGGAGCAATTTTAATTTTACCTAATTGTCTACAAATTTACACTTATTTTCAAAATGTAAATCTAATTACCATAATTTTACTATGCCTTTGATTTATTCAGGTGGTTCATAAATTTAAATTATTTACCCTAATTTGTGATTAATACAAAATATTACAAACATTATTTAATTATAAGACTAAATTATTCATTTGGTGATATTTAACTGGATAAAATAAAAAGGAAATAATAAACCTTATTTTCCACCAAAAATGACACATTGCTAATCTTTTTCCTTCTCTCTTTCTCTTTGTTTAACCCTAAGTTGGATTTAAGGTATCCCAACTTGGTGTTAGAAAAGGTTAATAATATATAAATGATAATGCACAAGGGTGATAATCAAATCTACAATAGGCCATTGGGTGCCTAACTCAAATATAAATATACACTAAATTTCTTATGCTGAGAATAGGCTAAATATATAAAGTACCACTAATCTATGCATGGAAATAAAAAAAATTAATATACTTAGATGGTTATGATATTAACACAATGATGGATTTGGAACATGTAGAAAATAGGCTGGAAAGAGATTTTAGAATAGCCATTAGATTTTAGATTTGATTCTTTTAGAGATCTAGACACTAATGCCAACCTAGGATAGTTGTGTTGACATTACTATCTGAGTTTGACACAAGTGTCATGTATGAAATACTTATTAAAAAGGTGAAACCACCTAGATACTTCTAGGTTTAACTTCACCTTTGTTCTAGTGCATTCATATTTAGGTCATGGACTGTTGCTCATCATAAAATGTCAAAACCCTAGTTCTTCATCTTCATGGCAACCTTGAGAAAAAATGGGTTAGCAGACACACACTATTGAGATAAACCCAAATATCCTCTATTAGTGAACATTACTTACATATCCAATACTTCAAAGAGAGCCTCAGACTAATGTAGTTCTCCCCTATGTGTTTGCTTATGTGTAAATCATGCAATATGTGTAAAGCAAGTATGATAATGACCTAGCTTATAACTTGTAAAATAATGATCTTGGGTTGATCATTTAGTATTTTGGACCTATATATGTGTTTTACATATAATTTATATGGAAATAGGGAATCTTTATTTAATTGAATGTTTTATAGAGTGCTTTTGATAAGTTACCTTGATCTTTTTTGGTCTTTGCTAGGTGAATAATGAATAAGGGTTGATCTTGTATTTATATCAATCCCTTTTGGATAATTAAATCACATTAAAGAAATTATATCAACCATTAGGATACATTTAAATTGAAAAATATATGACTTTAGGGTACTAGACACTTTATGTTAGGATGCTAGCATTAATTCTAGTGTTTATACTAGGTATTAGTGTTTAGGGAGTAAGAAATTAGGTACAGGCTCATAACTTATCAAAGTGGAATATAAATACATTTTAAGAATTCTAGGTGAGATAAAAATCCTAGGTCATCAACATAATACTATTCATACTAAGAGATAGGCTAAGGTGAATAGGATAGAGTAAATTCAAGACTTGAAGAAGTGGGAAAGGTCTAGAACTAAAATAAACAACCAAGGTCTAAGTTTGCCAAGTGTAAAATATTAAGGTTCTATAAAATACATAAATATTATCTACATTCCCCCCTTTAATATATTAATGAATTTGATAATTTAAAGGAAATGAATACATACCTGGGTGTGTATAACATGCCTTGTCTTTGTGTGTGCACAACGTGAGTGATTTGTTGTAAATGACTTACAACCAAGAGAATGTTATAATATATAATCAATGTATATAATATAGAATTGAAAATAATTGAAATAGATTGAAATTTAAAGATTAAGGTTTATGAATACACCTATGTGTCGATGTAATCAGCTTGCCTATTGAAAAGTTAATTTGAAAAATATATCATTATAAAGCCTTGAAACTAATATTAGGACAAATATAGATAAATCTTAAAAGTACATATTTATAAGGGTATAGAGAGAGAGAGAGTGACATGCCCACAAATTTATAGGAAAAGTGAGCTACCACCTAGTAGTTGAGATTTGTTCAACTGTGTAACCCAATGATACTTATAACCTAGTAAGTGTGAGTGAACCAAGTCACCCACATTATCAAATTGGTGAGGCTAGATGATAATATCAAGTCCAACCTAAATTTTTTATAATATTAAGTGATTTTATCACCTTAAACATACCAAAAAGGTGAACCAATTTCTATAATTGATTATATTTTGTAAAAGTCCAACTGATGGATGGTGACAATCCTTGAAAAGTGTTTTGAAATCTTAAGTTTATGTGTTTTGTAATATTAGGCACACGTTGCATATCATATGCAGCTTATATATGCCTCAAGTTGAAACTATATATAATAATGGTACCAATGTATAGACTTTTTCCACAATTATGAATTTGAATCATATAATTATGTACTTTTGTATATTTAGAAAACTGTGTAAGTGTGGAAAATGTGCTTCCAAAGTATGCCCCCATTATATATGGAGAAATCTAAAAACTAATATAATTACCAATGTGGATAACATGTTTCCAAAACATGCCCTCACTTTAATCTAGAGATGATAAATACTGATTAAGTGTGGAGAACATGCTTACAAAGTGTTTTAATTTATTTGGGAATAATAGAGTTCCATTCCTATTTTAGTTAAGGGTTTGGATTAATAAATCAGTATAAAGTATATAAATAAATACAGTCCTGATTTATGCAACGATTTGTCTTTTCATCTTTCTAAAAATAGTAATTATTGTCACTTGGATTTGAACCCTTTAAGGATATATAAAATCTCTCCTCATCCAAATATAACAATGGAATCACCTCTAGGCTTGTGTTTAACCTAAGGAATGAGGTGAATCTCTAGACAAGGCTAGCTCCCTTGATGTACCACTTTGGGTTACAACTACTACTAAACTTGGGGGGTAAAAAGGGAGAAGGATAATTGAAAGAAAACTAATCTAAGGGAGGTGATACACCAAATAACATGAAATATAACTATTTGCATGTTACACTTGAAATCAAAGGACAAACTAAAAATACACTTCTCCAATCTTCATCTTCACACATTAATGTTACATTATGAGGTTATGGATGAATGTGCAAAGCTAATAAGAATATACAAGAGGATTATGAGGGAACTAATGAAATAACTCAATGAATCCTTGACATCTCCTAAAACACTTCACATTCCATACAAGAAGAAGTTTTCCAACTACAAGTAGGATGAAAGAATGAAACAACATGCTAAGGAATCTATAGTCTTCACTTATACAAAATCAAACATTTAAAATGAACACACTAAGAAAAATCATGGAGGAGGTAAACATAAATATTATTATTGATCAAAATGTATACATTTGATTAGGGATTTACCATACTTAGGTGGAGCATCCCCTAGAATGGCCAAAATGCCTAGTTTTTATAAAACTTGAGAGAGAGAGAGAGAAGAAGAGAGAAGTCCAAAGGTCATAAGGACACTTGTAAAGATTATAAAATAAATTATTTATGCATTATAATATTAATTGAGACAAACCATGCAAGTTAAATAGATATAAGTCTCAATCCAAGTCATAAACCTCATGAAAAGTGGTAAGAAACTCCTCATTTTGGCTCAAAAAAACTACCTACATGATTATCCCTATTTGAACACCTTATAACTGATTGGGAACAGGTATGGTGATATTAAATAATTTTAAGGACATAATACATACCTATACATGCATTGGTTTTATGATTGATCATTTGGAATCACTTGGAAGGGAGCAATCATCATCTGCTACCAAGAAAAACTGTTCTTCCATACACTCTATACACTTGGCTTCCAAAAATGTATAAGTTTTCCAAGAAAATAAATAAAAGGTAGTAAATTATATGTTTAAATAACCTAAATGTAATTATAAGCATAAGGGTCACCTTAAAAGGCCATTCACTTGAAGTTTTCACACTTCTCCCTAGCTTGTCTATTAGACCAATTTTGACTGGCTGAGTTAAAACACCTAGTTTGGAAACTTATGAGTTATTGAAAGGAATGAGAGTGATATGGGGAGTTATCTTAATTATTAATATTCCTTCCAAACTTTATTTCATGAATTTAATCCTCCTATATCCTATACAACACAAAAATGGTAAAAAATACCCTATTTCTTCCATGTCTATATAGGTCTGTACATCCAAAAAGAATGTGGATTAATTGAGGTAGTACTTTAAAAGGTCCAATAGGTTTCATGGTCATAATATTCAATTAGATTAGATTTCCAACTCTACTTTCACAAACTTGTCTTGACTAAGGGTTTATAAGGGTTTTAAGCCTATTTGACCTCTTAAGGTTTGTTCAAAGAAACCATACATCCAACTTGAAAAAAATTCATCAAACATGGCCTTAAAGACCCCTAATAACCTACCCTAACTCCTTTTTCTCCCATTAACAACATCATGAAAGATATGAGTGCTTGAACTTGACCTATCAAGCTCTTTTTCTCTTTCCCTGCATGTCTAAGTTATTTTTTAGTCCAAAATGGCCTTTTTGATGTTTATTATAAATAATAAAATATTTATAAATTTTCTAATGACATCATAGACATATTTCAATCCATTTATATTCTTATTTCATGTTGAAATGAAAATGAATCCTTCTTTGGGCCTTAGGCATACCCTTGCCTAATAGGCTTAACTGCACTTTAAGGCTCAAACTGACCTTTGATGATTTTACTTACTTATTGACGGTTCATAAACCTATTATATGACTCTAAAAACATGATACAACAAGGTATAATCCATGCTTAGGTCGAAAAGTGTGAGTGCCCCTTCATTTGGGCACTAGGCTTGCAACTTGCCTTTAGGCCTACCTATAAATTTTATATTTTGGACCTCCCTATTTAGTCCACCCCTAGGTAAGATGTTCTCCAAACTATCCTATATATTATTAAACCTATAAAATAACCTTTCCAATCCTTAAACTACTCCCTCTCATCTCTTTTCCCAAAACTATAGGCTTCATGCATGGGGAAAGTACCCTCTATCTGAGATAAAATAGAGGGTATTTACCCTATTTGTCTAGGTAGATTTATCATTATAAGAGATTATACAAGTCATGGAGATGCTCTGTACAAAAATTTATCCCTTTTTTAGGTTATATGAACTACTAATTCTTTAAAAGTCCAAGATAAACTTATGGAAAAGATAGATTGTAAACAGAGTTCCTTGGTGGACTATGTGTAGCTTGTTTGGGCCCCTCTCTCTACATAATTCATGTTGAATTAGAGAATCTATATTACATAAAAACTTTTAACAAGGTGTTCCAGGTTATTTCATCATCTCAAATCCTCAATGCCTTCCCATACACCTTACCAATGATGACTATGTGTCAAATCTCGATTGTGTTTTATTGTTGAAAAGACCCCTACCTATAGGTATTCATGCCTAATTGGAATCCAAAAAAATGTCAACAACCTCATATAAATATCCTAGATTCATTTGATTTTTCTTGGATTATTTTATTCATCCTTGAACTATGATCATTTCAAGAAACTAGCCTACTTGTTCCTTGCCTGTCTGAGACATCCTACCCTTCTGATATTATGCCTATAGGTGAAAATCATCTTTAAGCTTTGAAAAAATATTTAAAACTTCACTATAGCCTCTTAGGTCTATTACACACCTATTTTAACTCATCCATTCACTTTTCTTAGCCTAAACTGAGCACATTTTCTGATTATGTTTTCTTCCTAACAGTACCCCTACCTATAGTTGAGCATTTTGGGAATGCTGGGACATCTGTAGATGCACGTTAAACTTTGGAATCTTACCACTTAAATATTATTGATGATACTTTGGATCATAATGTCACCTTTATCATTTAGAGTCATTTACACAAGCTATCTTGGTCTATTATTGTCACTTTTAAGAAGTAGGGTCACTTTAGGTCAATACACAGACAACATTGACTGAGTATAGTGTATAAAAGTGAATTTTTGGAGCTCCCAATAACCATCCACCTTAAGTAATTTGACCTCCATCCTTTGTATAGTGTTTGTATTATATATAGGCTAGAACATTAGTATATTATAATTCATACAAGACATTATAAATCTTGTCGTAGGAAGTCCATAAGAACCCCCTGGAGCTCTATTTTGACCCTTTAGGGAAAGTTTCCTAGAAATCAATCTTTGACTCCTTGAACATGATTTACAACATGTTTTGAAATTTAGCCTTATTGGCATGGATATTATGATTTATTTATAATGTTATCACCTCAATAATTATTTCATTATTGGCTTTTATACCTATACACAAGTACCCCTATTCTCTACCAATGAACCCCGTGGGTGGACATTCTCAAGTCTAAAAATAGTATATGCAAGTGTGAACAATATAAATTAATTTTATCCTCTCATGAATTATGAACCACTTTCAACACTTAAAATTTATTCTTCATGTTTACAAAATCTTTAAACCTCTTGTCTAAGGTCTTCAACCTCAACATGATGTCAGTAATGGCTCCTGTAGATGATTATTGGTTGGGTGTGGATAGTGGGTATGAAATAGAGCAATCAGATGGACAAAAGTCCTCATAGGAATTGAAAATCATTTTTAAAATTTTAAAATTCATGAAATTCACTAATAACACATTGAAACAAGATCAAAAATATCCTTTCCAATGTGAAAACCTCTTGACAACATCTAGAATGGAGCAGGTAGCGTGTTTAATGGTGGTTTGATATGATGAAGGCATGGGTTTTTGATAAAACCATGTTTTTGTGAGATAAAAACCTATAAATAGGTGACCCTCATGGAATTATAACATGGAAGACACCATTTACTATTCATATGAAACTTTTGTATGTAATTCAAGCTCCTATAAGTGGAAAACTGATTGAAACTGTGCATGTTGGCACCTTCTTGCCAAGTGAGTTATATTTCTCATTAAAACACCATAAAAAATGAAAACAAGCTTGGGGATAATTTGAGGAATAATTAAAAATTATCTTAAATCAACATAAATATCTATGTTGTATGGAATCTCCCAAGCCAAGGCAAAAGCTATAGGGTGCATATATTAGCAAGTAGATTTGCATAATCAACTTGATAGAAATGGTTCATAAAGAATAGTTAATAAATATTAAAAAAACTTATAAAAAAACTAAGGTATATTATTTTAATAAAACCTCCCCAATTATTTTGATCTAAAACATCTTGAGCTATTTGTACCAAGTACAAACTTGTAAGTCACTTTTACTTGCCAAAAAGGGTTGAAAAGGAGTAGAATAGTTTTGAGCAAGAAATGGAATTTAAATATAAAAACAAACATGGAACTAATCTTAAGGAAGTTGAATATTATTTTCCTAACCATTTACCACATGACACACTTCCCAAGGAGGTCATACAAGTGCCAAACTCCTCTTTTCCTTCAAAAAAATTACCCTTTCTTCTGTATAACCTACCATTTTTCAGTTATGTCAATTGATTAAGACTTAAGTGGAAATATGGGTAACTAAATTAGATTTTTTATCTTTCAAATTTCCCAAAAAACTTATAGAACTCATTAAATGCACCTTTTTGACTGCTAAAATGACTTAAAAGGACATGTTGGCTAATGGAAATTATGACCAAGGCTAATATATCATTGAATAACATTAAAAGACCTATGAAAAACCTCATGAAAATATATTATTCCCACCAAAACATCTATAAAACTAAGTTTTTACCTAGAGGTGCTCTAAATTTAACTAAAAAGTCAAATTTACTCAACAAATTGGTGACTCATAGGGGTAGTATGCCTACTATACTAACTAGACTAGTAGCCTTATCAATCCATTGGGCTTAAGATTCATCTAAAGCTTGATAAAAATAAGGAAACCCTTGACCATTTTCCATAAGCTAGACCATGAAAAGACAACTAATTACTACTTCAACCATACAAAGAAAAGGACACACATAACACATAAAGCAAACACACACACACACACTTGCTCAAAGCACTTAGGGGAATCATAAAACAACTATTATGTATAACTAAAAACTAAGAATACCTCCCTCTTGGATCAAAGAGGAATTTTTAAGCATCACATTATTCATGAGATGGAACATGGTGCAAAGCATGTTTCTTCTGGGATTGGATGTTTTATGGATTAGACCTATTCCTTGGCACTTCAATTACCATGCTCTCAAGTAGACCAACTTCAAATATATCTAAAATGTAAAAGTGTTCCTCTTGCATCCAAACATCTTCAACCTTTTCATTTGGATCCTCAATTCTAACTTCAAATTATGATTCAACAAGGTGTACCTTCTTATCTCCCATAGTGCTTTCAAAAAGATTGGGCTTCCTCTCAGTTACAAGTTCTTCTAGCTCATCAAGGAGCCTTGAAAATTCTATCCAATCTTAATCATTTTCATTCATGGAAGATTATTTATTAACCTTTTCATGTACTTGAACCTCAACCTAGAAAATTTATTCAAGATCTTGAAAAAGCTCCATTTTCAGCTACCAATCATCCTTGTCAACAACTTCTTGTATACTAGCATCACCAAGTGAATTCATGATAGTAGGTTCTTGACAAATAGAAATAGCTTCCTCTTTATGTTTGGTTGAACACTCAATATCAAGGTTAGACTCATCAACAAGCTTGTGATCAGGTGTTCAATATTTTGGAGAAGGAGAAGCTTCATACAAACCATATAATTCCTTGAAAATAGCATTGAACCTCTACCATAAATATTATTATTCATAGATGCCATATTCAATAACTATTTCCTCTATCTTAGTCTCATGAAACTCTCCTAGGACTTCCTCTTCTTGAGGGATGACTTGAATTTCATTCTTGATAGTACATTCCACTTCATGTTTAAAATGATCATCTACAACTTTTGATAAGTTATAGAGTCTTCTTCAAGGGCTGTAAGATCCTCCATCTCTTTCTCCATGGTAATTCCAAGAGTAGGCATCTTTAAATCATATGACCTAGACCAATGAGGCTACCAAGGAGGTAGGTTTTATTCAAGTAAGAGTTATCTTTCTTTATCAACTAGTTGATCCTCCTTAGGTTACCATACCATAGGTCCATCAAGGTAAAGAGAGATAGGATTAGGAAAAGATGAATGAGCTAGTGGACGTGGCACATAAAACTCAAAGTTAGATTGAGGGTGAAGTGTAGGGGGTTCTTCATGGAAACACATCCCTTTAAATATAAAGACATTAGCTAGTGGATTGTCTTTTTGTTCATGAAGGAGAGTCCATATGGTGATTTATTCCTCATAATAATTCATGAAAGCCTCTGGATTAGTCATGAATTGATTTTTTTCTTATTTACTTGCTTGTCTCAAGATAGGTTCCTGCTTGAGAAGGAATGATGTGAAATTTTGATGGATAGGCTCATGGATTTGAGATGAAGGAGCTGGAGTATGAGATGTAGTGGAAGGTGAAGGAGTTAGATATGGAGTGTGTGATGAAGGAGAAGGATTATGAATAGGTTTGGAAAAGAGGAAAGAACTAGTGAGCTCATATGGAAGTGAATTCTTTGGTTGATTAGGAATAATAACATCTATATGATCAGGAGCTCCATCTTAACAATGATAATTTTGTGTAAAATCCATGAAAACATTTGGTTTCATATGACAAGACTCATAAATTCTTTTGAGGGTAATATAAATCATAGTATAAATGATAGGACTCAAATTGAAGCTGATAGAGAGGTGTTTCTTGGTAACCATTCTCATTGGATTGTCCAATAACATGGTATTCATATGGAGAGGGAAACAAAGGGCTATGTGGCTGCCATGGCTCATAAGATTTATAGCCACTTTGATAGGATTGTTGAGGGGTAAAATGTGGTTCATATCATGGTAAATTTAAGGACTGATATACTTCTTAAATGGGCTGATTAAGGACTTCTTCATATTGTTAGGGAATGAGACAAGCTTGAAAAGTCTCACCAAATTGTGTAAGACAAATCTCAACATCAAAATCAGCCATGAAAACTTCATTAAGAAGCAAGGACACAAGGAATGGATATCATAAATATTAAAAAGGAATACTTGGGATACTTGACCAACTGATATATCTTTAGATTCATCATTTATGCTTTGATAGATTCCTCAAAAGGCTGATTGTTGAGATATAACACCAAAAATCTCCCAACCTCTTTAAACAAGATTCTCACTGGGCATGAAAAAAACAATTATCCCTTGGACTTTCACCCTTTTAGGACATGGAAAATATTTCCTCATCCAAGTGACACAATGGAATCACCTCTAGGATTGTGGTAAGCTTAAGGAATGAGGTGAATCTCTAGATAGGGTTAGCTCCCTTGATGTACCATTTTGGATTACAACTACTAATAAACTTGGGGGTGAAAAGGGAGAAGGATAATTGAAAGCAAACTAATCTAAGGGAGATGATACAAAAATTAACATGATGACATCCAAAAATATGAATTTTACACTTGAAATCAAAGTACAAACCAAAAATACACTTCTCCAATTTTCATCTTCACACATCAATGTTACATTGTGAGGTTATGGATGAATGTGCAAAGCTAGGAGGACTAGACAAGAGGCCTATGAGGGCACTAATGAAAATAATAACTCACTCAATCCTTGAAATATCATAAAAAACTTAAAATTACCTAAAATAATAAGTTTTTCAACTACAAATAGGATGAAATAATGAAACAACATGATAAAGCATACATAGTATTAACTTATGCAAAATCAAACATTCCAAATGAACACACTAAGAAAAATCATAGAGGAGGTAAACATCAATAGTATTATTGATAAAAAGGTATAAATTTGCATAGGGATTAATCATAATCATGTGGATCATCCCCTATAATGGCCAAAATGGCTATTTCTTATAGAACTTGAGAGAGAGAGAGAAGAAGAGAGAAGTCCAAAGGTCACAAGGACACTTTTGAAGCTGATAAAATTAGACATACCTCTACATGCATTGGTTATAACACCTTATAACTAATTGGGACCATGTATAGTGATTGGAAATAAGTCCAAGTTAATTAGAAATACCTCTACATGCATTGGTTATAGGCCTAGTCATCTAGAATCACCTAGAAGGGAGCAATCATCATCTGCTACTAAGAGAAACTATTCTTCCATCCACCCTACACACTTGGCTTAAAAAAAGGCATAAGTTTCCCATGTAAATAAATAAAAGCTATTAAATGACATTTAAATACCATATATGGCCTTATAAGCATTATGGATACCTTAAAAATCCATTCACTTAAAGTTTTCACACTTCTCCCTAGCTTGTCTATTAGGCCGATTTTGACTGGTTGAGTTGAAGCACCTAGTTTAGACACTTAGGAGTTGTTTCAAGGAATGAGAGTGATATGAGAATTTATATTAAGTCTTAATATTACTCCAAAAATTGATTATATGTTTTGAATCTTCTTGTAGCTTGTACAACATAAAAAATAGTCAAAAATATCCTATTTCAACCATGTCCATATAGGTCCGTACATCCAAAAAGCATGTGGAGTAGCTTGAGGGAGTCCATTCGAAGGTCAAATAGGTTTCATGGTAATAATATGCCATTATATTAGCTTTCAAACTCCACTTTCACAAATTGGTATTGATTGAGGGTTTGCAAGGGTTTTAGGCCTATTTGACCTCTTAAGGTTTGTTCATAAAAACCAAACATCCAACTTCAAAACAAACTCAACAAACATGGTATTCAAGATCCCTACTAAATCTCCCTATTGAAAAACCCCCTACCTAGAGGTATTAATGCCTGATTGGACTCCAAAATAATGTTCATAACCTCATCTTCCTCCCCTGGATTAATTTGATGTTGCTTTGATTATTTGATTCACCCTTGAACTATGAGCATTTCAAGAAACCAACCTACTTGCTCCCTGCCAGACTGAGACATCCTACCCTTTTGATATTATCCCTATAGGAGAAAATCATGTTTAAGCTTTGAAAAAATATTTCCAACTTCACTATAGTCTCTTAGGTATATTCCACACCTATTTAAACTCATCCCTTTACTTTGCTTAGCCTAGATTGAGCACATTTCATGACTATGTTTTCTTCTTAACAATACCCCTGCCTATGGGTGAGCATTTTAGGGATGCTGGGACACCTATAGATGTATGTTGAACTTTAGCACCTTACCACTTAACTCTTATTTATGATCCTTTGGATCATAATATCACCTTCATCATTTAGAGTCATTTACATAAGTTGGCTTTGTCTAGTATTGTAACTTTTAATAAGTAGGGTAAATTTAGGTCAATACACATAGACAACATTGACTGAGTTCAATGTATAAAAGTGCATTTTTGGAGCTCCCAATAACCATCCACCTTAAGTCATTTTCCCTCCATCCTTTGTATAGTGTTTGTCTTATATAGAGGCTACAAAATTAGTATAGTAGGATGCATATAATACATTAGTAACCTTGTCATAGGAATTTCATAAGAACTCCCTAGAGCTTTGTTTTGACCCTTGAGGGAAAGTTTCCCAAAAATCAATCTTTGACTCCTTGAACATGATTTACAACCTATTTTGCAATTTAACCTTATTAACATGGATATTATGATTTGTTTAGCACGTTAGTACCTCAATAAGGATTTCATTGTTGGATTTTATACCTATACACAATACCCCTATTCTCTACTAATGAATCCTGTAGGTGGACATTTTCAAGTTTGCAAATAATATATGCAAGTGTGAATAATGCACATTAATTTTAGTCTCTCATGAATTATGAGCCACTTTAAACACTTAAAATTTATTCTTCATGTTTCCAAAATTCTTGAAACATCTTGGTTAAGGTATCTAACCTTATAATGACATCAACAATGGCTCTTGTAGATGATTATTGGTTGTGTGGATAATGGGTATGAAATAGAGCAACCAGGTAGACAAAAGGCCTCATGGGCAGCCAAAATAATTTTTAAATTCTTAAAATTCATGAAATTCACTAATAAAACCTTGAAATAATATTAATAACATCCTTTTCAATGTGAAAACCTCTTGATAACATATAGAATGGAGCAGGCAGGGTGTTTAATGGTGGTTTGATATGATAAAGGCATGGGTTTTTTTTAAAACCATAGGGATGTGAATAAAAAACCTATAATTAGGTGAATAAAATGGAATTTAAACATGTAATACAACATTTACAATTAATATGAAAATTTTGTATGTAATTCAAGCTCTTGCAAGTGGAAAACTGATTGAAATTGCTCATGTTGGCACCCACTTGCCACGTGAATTATATTTATCATTTAAACACCATAAAAAATGAAACTAAGAATGGGGAACATTGGAGGAATAATTAAAAATTACATATAAACAACATAAATAGCTAGATTGTATGGAATATCCCAAACCAAGGCAAAACCTATAGGGTGCACAAATTAGCAGGTAGATTTTCATAATCAACTTGTTAGAAATGGTTCATAAAGCATAGTTGATCAATATTCAAAATAATTATATGAAAATTAAAATATATAATTTTACTAAAACCTTCCCAAGGTGTTTGAGTTGAAACATCCTAAGCTGTCTTTAACAAGTACAAACATATAAGTCACTTTTGCTTGCCGAGAAGGGCTGAAAAGGAGTAGAATGGTTTTGAGAAAGAAATGGAATTTGAAAATGAAAAAAAATGTGGAACTAAGATTATAGAACCTAAATAGGCACTTATTGAACATTTTACATGTGGCACACTTCCCAAGGAGGTTTTACAAGTGCTAAATGCCTCTTTTCCTTTAAGAAAACTACCCTTTCTTCTATATAACCTACCATATTTCATTTATGTCAGTTTATTAAGACTTAAGTAGAAACATGGGGCATGTAATAAGATAATTTAACCTTAAAATTTCTTAGGAAACCTATATAACTCATTAAATACACCTTTTTGACCCCTAAAATGACTCAAAAGGACATGTTGGCTAATGAAATTTATGACCAAGGATAATATATCATTGAATAACATTAAAATACCTATGAAACACCTCATGAAAAGATATTATGCCCAAAAAACATCTATAAAACCATGTTATTACCTATAGGTGCCTCAAATTTGACTAAAAACTCAAATTTGGTGAATAGTAATAAATAAGAAGAAATTAACTTATCTAAAAAATAGATTGAGATAGGTGATACATATGTTGAAAATAAATATTCAAGACTAAAGGGGTGTCATAAACCTAAATCTATATTTCATTTAGTGAAAGGATAGGAGCACCAAAAAGTGGTGCTTTGGTGTCTAACACTGTTATCCATTCCTATCATTATTTCCAAACTAATCATAGAGACCTACAACTTTTTGGGTAGTTGTGATGTGCCTATGAAATATTGAGTAATATTTGTTGATGGAAATCACCATGGAGATTTTTTTTATTCAAACCCTAACCCTCCATCATTCTTGATAAAATGATATTTGAGTCACTTGAGAAAGAGGGGTTTAGTGTGAAAGATGTATTGAACGTGGAATCCACAACCCTCATGCGGGCATCCTACCTACATACCAATAATCCAAAGAGAGATCAAGCCATATGTAATTATCCTACCTATTGTGATTTTTACAATAGTGTGACATAGATGCAAATGCCAAATTGATAGTGTTTGAGGTGGCTAGGGATTGGTATGAGGATTTGAGTAGGTTTGTAGTTGTGTTGGGTGAGTGTGTGAAAAGAATAGGGAAGTTTGCCTTAGTGATTTGTTTGTATTCTTGATTTATTTGTAAGTTTGTTCACCTCTTTTTTAAATGAGATTTGAGTTGGATTTTATAGGGAATATTTGATCATGGGTTAGATGTATTCATGTTAGGCTGACCTAATTAAGGATAAGGACTAGATGAAACTAACCATTGGGGATCAAAGTGCAAATGGATAGGACCACTAAAATGGGTCACTTTGGTGTTTGATGCTATAGTCCAAATGGGGATTTCCTATATTATAGGCTCAAGACCTAGGGGAACATGATTTATATGGGGAATACTATCTAACTATGGTGGAATAATCATCCAGAAGGTTTTTGATGACTGGTAATAAGAAAAAAGGTGTCTAAAAGATTTGAAAGAGAATGTAAAAAGGACCTATAAATGGGGTGTCACAAGCCATATTCAAACTATTAATTTGGACATTTTATATGACCTCATTTACCCCCACTTTATTATAGTGATGTAACAAAAAAATACTAGGATAAAGGAAAAATAGAAAGTGTACCTAAACTTACCTACAAGGGTGAAGACCATGAAGATGTGTGATGCTGAGTGTGTGTAGAGAGATCATATCATGAAGCATAAATATACAAGAAAAAATAAGGAGTAAATCAATTGTTATTGGACATGCTATCTAAAATAAAAATGTACAAAGGCTAGGTAAAAGAGAGAGGAAGAGAAAGGAATGAATACACCTCACTAGGTACACAAACCAATACAAAACCTATTATGATGTTGAGTGATGCTAAGTGATGCTAGGTATGTGCTATACCAAGAGTAATATCATGAACATATCTAAGTGCTCAATTCCCTAAGGGTGGCTCAAGAATATAAATGATAACCCTTTAGCTTCATCATCAGCCACTATATAGTGAAGCTATGTGATCATGCATGTATTAATCGATATTTGGACTATGTGTCCAATCACTCTAAGTAGGTGGCTCAAGAATACAAAGGCTAGCTAGTCCTTTATATCCATCATTGCCCACTAATTGTGAAATATGAATTGATACCGATATGAATGTGTGTCATATGAGATGGCTCATGAAGCCCATGAATTCTCTCTAATATGAAAATGTATCATGGATAGTTGAATGTGTACTAAGAACTAGGCCAATCTTGTCCACTCTGAAAGTTGGAGATTAGGATTATATAAAATCCACTCCAAAACTAAGAACTAGGATTATATGAAATCCACTCTAAAATTATGCCAACCACCTATAGATAGAATAAGGCATGTAACTACTAAGAATAATTGGGTAATACAATGAACTAGAAAGAAAATAAGGTAAATGTGCCATGTATATTTCCCCTAATCACTGGTGTCTATAACATGGATTCTAATCTAGAAGTTATACCAACTACCCAATCTAAATTTGGAAGTGAGATCCATCATGTCATGCATGATGCCCCTATATCTAGATAATTTGATTAAAACTATACTAAAACTACCAAATCTAAACTAGATTATATCTGGCAAAATTGTAATTAACCTTACCTTTCTGTTTGTTTCTAAAAATTCTAGGTTTTTGGTTGTTTGGATAGGAGCACCAAAAAGTGGACACTTTGGTGTCTGGTGCTATAGTCTAAATGGGGCACTTTTGTCCTTTACTATTTTTTATGATTGTTTTGTGTTTGTCACTATTTTTTTGCTCTATTCTATGTGCTTTGAATTTTGATTATTATTCAGGGTGTTTTGAAAACTAATTTTTGATCGATAGAGGGATCTAATCTTTGGGACAAAATCCCTTTTTTTTACCCCTCTTTTGAGGGTAGGAATGAAGACCCTCCAATGACTACCCTTAGAATAAAGAGCCTTGCAAGTGTGTTATGATACAAAATACATGATATAGTAATGATAATCCAAAAGATGTCTCAAGATATAACATAGTTTGCATTGGAGATTGTTAGATCAACAAGTGTATGCCTAGATAGATGTAACAATGTAATAACATGTAAAATATACTGAACTAAAACTAGAAATCTTGTTAGTTTTTAAGGAGGGATGGAGATGATGTCCATAATGGCATCCAAAAAGGCAAGATAATGCATGATGTGGATCACGACATTGAAAATAATTGATAAGCAAAAAAGCAAACAAGCACGCAAGTCAAGAATCATACAAAAGAGGCCAAGGGTCCAAGTAAATAAGGGACATGGGCACATGTCACTCAAAATGGGAAAGAAAGCATACAAGGAATGTTCAAATTCCCACATACACATAATTTCAAACTAGCAAGATTAGCATGAGGGCCACAAGCACATAGAAGATTACAAGTAAAGGCCATTGGCATATGTCCTAAGGAACACACAAGTAACAAAATAAGAATTGAGAAATGTAATCACATCTATCTACTCAAAGAAATAAAGGAATGCATGTGAATTTTAGAAATATTATCACATCTAAATGATCAAATAAAGAAGTAAAAGTATGCAAAACATGTAGTACAAGACTAGGTATATGCTAAGAAATACACAAGTGCTATATACTAGTGAGTGTTGATAGAATAATCTATGTAAGCTATTAAGTAATGTACATTAACATGATAACTAGAGTGTGTGGTGTAGGAATGACATAACCTAGATGGTGTAGTCATGTAGAAGATGCCCTCAGTGGGTAGATATGTTGATGCATGTCTTGAATGTAAAAGTAGGATACCCCCTCAATGGGTAGAGTGAAGTAATCAAGGATTTGGGTGTCAATTCACACACTCAAAGAAGATCAAGTGAAGCATGGTAATGTAGATAAATAAACAAATAATAGCATAGAATAGAAAAATGTAAGTCTAACATGGTAGTAGAAATGTACAACATGGATAATGCATGAAATTGAAAGTTGTTTGGTGTTTTGAGTCATTTGAATGTCTTTGTATTTTAACATGTTATATTATTTTTGATATTTGGAAATATTATATTATTTTTGGTATTTTTAAATAAGCTATGTATAATTTGTTAAGGTGTGGAGCCTAAAAGCTTCACATATGAGCGCATTACCAAAGTTGCAGGTTTACACAGTCACCGGCGTCGGTCAGGAGTGACTGATGTCGATCAGGTGCAGTTGAAGAGACGCTAGCATCGGTAGAGGATCGATTGACGTTGGTCATAGGCAAGCAGGTAGGAACTAGCGTCAGTTACCTGTGCATCCAGAATGCTATTTTTGAGGACAAAAATGAGTGTTTGCATGATGAGTTTAAGTCTTAGTCTTAAGTTTGCGTCTCTATTATTAGTAAGATTGTTTTTAGAGCCCTTGTTCAAGAGGCTTAACTGTTGGTTGTAAAGTGCATGCTCAAGTCTCCTAATTCTATATGTAGAATTAGATCTTCTTAGCTTAGTGTGGTTGTAGTAGTTCATTGTGTGTGAATGTTGAAGAACAGTACAAAGTTGTATCAATCCAAGTTGTTGGAGTTGATTGTACTTGAGAGAGAGAGCTCTTGAGGGATAGAGATCTAGAGAGAGATCTTGTGCATCTGAGAGAGGTGTGGAAGAAAGAAGTTTCTTCAATTGTATTCCTTCTATAAAGAGTTTAATACAAGTTTTCAGGGTGGTTTCTTGTATCTCTTGTTCTTTGCTATTATCTGATTCTAGTTACTTATCTATCTGATTTAATTCCACAGTTTATTACTTTCATAAGTGTAATCATATTGTTGGTTGATCCCCAACAAGTGGTATCAGAGCCTTGGTTGTAGGTTTAGAGTTTGATATCCAATAATTGGTATCAAAGCTCACGTTCACTAACAGGTGGTTCAAATCTGTGTAGTGTGTATTGATTACAGGTTGCTCACAGGGATTTTTGCAGGGATTTCTACTTGAGTGGGAGAAGCAATGGTAGAAGAAAGTAAACTAAGAATGGAGAAGTTCAATGGCAAAAATTATCAACATTGGAGAATGCAGATAGAGGACTATCTGTATCAGAAAGATCTATACTTACCATTAGGTGGGATTGCAAAGAAGCCCACAGACATGGATGATGAAGAATGGAAAGTTCTTAACAGAAAGGCTCTGGGGTCTATAAGACTGAGTCTAGCATCTACTATGATATCTAATTTATCATAGGCAAAAAAAATGGTAGAGTTGATGACTAATTTAGCAAATTTGTATGAAAAACTCTCAGCTTCTAATAAGGTATATCTTATGAAGCAACTATTTAATTTGCATATGCAAGAAGGTGGATCTGTATCTAATCACTTGAATGATTTCCATGGTATTGTAAATCAATTAAGTTCAGTCAAAATTATATTTGATGATGAAATAAAAGCTCTTTTAATATTATGTTCTTTGCCTAAAAGCTGGCATAGCTTAGTAATGGCAGTTAGCAATACTGCATCTGCATCAAATATTTTAAAAGTAGAGGATGTTGTTAGTGTTATCTTGAATGAGGAAATTCACAAAAAAAGCACAAAAGAGACATCTAGGAATGCTTTAAGTTTTGAGAGCAGGGGAAGGCAAAAAGAGAAGAGCAAGAAAGAGAGATCAAGATCTAAGTCTAAGGGGAGAGGTAGATCCAAATCCAGAAATGGCAGGAAGCCACAATGCTGAAATTGTGAAAAGATGGGGCACATAAGCAGAGATTGTTGGTCAAAGCCTAAGGAGGACAATCAGCATGAAGGAAAGGAAGAAGTAAAGGTTGCAAGTATTGCACAAGATGCTTTAATATTCTCTTTGTATAATAATATAGAATCTTGGGTGTTAGATTCTAGTGCATCTTTTCATGCTACCCCTAATAGGGAATATTTTAGTGACTATATCCATGGAGATTTTGGAATAGTGTATCTAGGGGATGATGAGCCTTGTAAAATTATTGGCAAAGGTAAAGTGCAGCTAAAAATGCAGAATGGAAACACATGGGTGTTGAGAGATGTGATGCATGTTCCTAACTTGAAGAGGAATTTGATTTCTATAGAAAAGTTAGGGGATGAGGGTTGTACAGTAACTCTCACAGCAGAATCTTGGAAGGTGACCAAGGGTGCACTTGTTATGGCTAGAGGTAAGAGAGTAGGTACTCTCTATTTGTGTAATTGTGTTACTAACAATTCTCCTTCTGTATTATCTACTTCAGATGTGGATGCAAAATTGTGGCACTCAAGGCTTGGCCACATGGGTGAGAAGGGGATGTCAATTCTTAAGACTAAAGGTAAGCTTTCAGATTTGAAAAGCATGGATCTAAAATTTTGTGAGCACTGTGTTTTTGGAAAACAGAAAAGGGTTAGTTTTCTCAAGATTGGGTCTACAAAGAAGAAGCATAAGTTACAGCTTGTTCACACAGATGTGTGGGGACTAGCTTAGATAGCTTCTATTGGAGGATCACAGTACCATGTTTTGTTCATAGATGATGCTATAAGAAAGGTATGGATCTATTGTATTAAGAAGAAATTTGATGTATTTGAGACTTTTAAGATTTAGAAAGCTATGGTTGAGAATGAAACAGGCAAAAGATTGAAGTGCCTGAGATCTGATAATGGTGGAGAGTTCTACAGTTATAAGTTCAACTGGTATTGTTATATGCATGGAATCCATAGGCAAAGGATGGTTCCAAGGACACCTTAGCAGAATGGAATTGTTGAAAGGATGAATAGAACAATCATGGAGCGTGCAAGATGTATGAGATTGCATGCTAGTTTGCCCTTAGAGTTTTGGGCAGAAGCCGTTGACACTGCATTGTACCTGATTAATAGAGGACCCTCTACAGCTCTAGATGGTGGAATTCCAGAAGAGGCTTGGATAGGTAAAAAGGTAGATCTCTCATTCCTTAAAGTTTTTGGTTGTGAAGCCTTTGTGCACGTAGATAAGGAAAATAGAAAGAAGCTGGATGCTAAGTCTATGAGGTGCACATTTATTGGCTATGGCTCAGATGATTTTGGTTTCAGATTTTGGAATCTAGGAACTAACAAGATAATTAGGAGCCATGATGTTGTTTTCAATGAAAAAGTGATGTATAGTGATCAGCTAAAGAAGCTGAATCAATCTGGGCAAAGCAATGGTGAATTGGACGAGGTGACGGTCCAAAATGAGCTCACAGGAAAAAGAAATAATCACTTGCAAGAAAACACAGAGACTGACGTTGGCAGCAAAGGAACTAGTATCGGTAGAATAGAAACTGATGTCGGTCATACAGAGATCGACGTCGGCAGAACAGGCACCAACGTCGGTCAGGCAGAACTAACGTCGGCCAGTAATAGGTCTAGAGGTGACCGAGGTCGGTCACTGTCAGAGAATTTGGGTGGACAGCGTGTTGTGAATGAGTCTCAGACACCCATCAGGAGGTCAGAAAGGGTAAGTAAGCCTCCAATTAGATATTCTCCTTCATTATTCTATTTATTGCTAATTGATGGTGGAGAACCAAAGAGTTTTGAAGAAGCAATATAGGTGGAGTCCAAGAGTCAGTGGGAGTGTGGCATGGTTGAGGAGATGGAGTCCTTAAGAGAGAACCAAACATGGGATTTGGTTGAGTTGTTAGCTGGTAAGAGAACACTGAAGAATAGATGGACCTACAGGTTGAAGGAAGGTGAGAATGGACAGATGAGATATAAGGCCAGATTGGTAGTGAAAAGATTTGCATAAAAGCTAGGTATTGATTTTGGTGAGATTTTTTCTCCTATTGTTAAAATGACTTCTATACAGATTGTACTGTCTTTGGTTGCTGTTGAGGATTTGCATCTTGAGCAGCTAGATGTTAAGATAGCGTTTCTTCATGGAGATTTGGATGAGGAAATTTATATGGAACAGTCGAAAGGATTTGAGGTCAAAGGTAAGGAGAAGTTAGTGTGCAGATTGAAGAAAAGCTTGTATGGCCTCAAGCAAGCTCCTAGACAGTGGTTTTTGAAATTTGACAGGTTTATGACTGAGCATGGCTACAATAGGTGTCAATCTAACCAGTGTGTGTATTTTAAGAGATTGGATAATGGTAGATATATTATTCTATTGTTGTATGTAGATGATATGTTGGTTGCAGGATCACACATGCAGGATATCTCTGAGCTTAAGGTGAAATTAGCTCAAACTTTTGCTATGAAGGATTTGGGACAGCAAAGAAAATCCTTTGCATGAGCATTAAGAGAGACAGAAAAAATCACAGGTTGATATTGTCTCAAGAGGATTATGTGGACAAGGTGTTGAAACAGTTCAATATGCTGGATGCTAAACTGGTAAGCACACCTTTGGCTGGACATTTTAAGTTGAGTAAAGAACAATGTCCTAATTCACATGATGAGGTAGAGTACATGAGTAAGGTTCCATATTCTTCCACAGTAGGAAGTTTGATGTATGTAATGGTGTGTACTAGACTGGAATTACCCAAGTAGTGGGTGTTGTAAGTATATGGCCAATCCAAGAAAGGAACATTGGAAAGCAATTCAGTGGATCCTCAGATATCTGAGAGGAACCAGCAGTAGGCACTTGTGTTATGGAGGTTCAAATACTTCTCTACATGGTTATGTAGATTCAGATATGGCAAGTGATTTGGATGGCAAGAGGAGGACCACCAGATATGTTTTCACTATAGGTGCAATGATGGTTAGCTGGATATCAAAGTTGCATAAGGTTATTGCCTTGTCAACTACAAAAGTAGAGTATATTATAGCCATAGAGGCTAGCAAAGAGATGATATGGATGACACGGCTCATGGAAGAGCTTGGAAGGGAGCATGAGAGTTTCAGATTGTATAGTGATAGTTAGAGTGCAATCCATTTGGCTAAGAATTTAGCCTTTCATTTAAGAACCAAGCACATACAGCTTAGGTACCACTTCATAAGACAGGTATTGGAAGATGGTGAGTTGAAGCTGGAGAAGATCCATATAGACAAGAATCTTGATGATATGTTAACCAAGCCGGTTACAAAGGAGAAGTTGAATCTTCATTCAACTTCTATTGGTCTTCATGATTGAGTTGAAGATGGAAGAGCTAGAAGATGTTGCTGTACAGGTACTGGTGCAACTGTTTATCTCCAAGTGGGAGATTGTTAAGGTGTGGAGCCTAAAAGCTTCACATATGAGTGTATTACCAAAGTTGTAGGTTTACATAGTCACCGACGTCGGTCAGGAGTGACTGACGTCGGTCAGGTGCAGTTGAAGAGACACCGGTGTCGGTAGAGGATCAGTCGACGTTGGTCACAGGTAAGCAGGCAGGAACCGACATTGGTTACCTGTGCATCCAGAATGCTATTTTTGAGGACAGAACCAAATGTTTGCATGATGAGTTTAAGTCTCAGTCTTAAGTTCGCATCTCTATTATTAGTAAGATTTTTTTTAGAGCCCTTGTTCAAGAGGCTTAACTGTTGGTTGTAAAGTGCATGCTCAAGTCTCCTAATTCTATATGTAGAATTAGATCTTCTTAGCTTAGTGTGGTTGTAGTAGTTCATTATGTGTGAATGTTGAAGAACAGTACAGAGTTGTATCAATCCAGGTTGTTAGAGTTGATTTTACTTGAGAGAGAGAGCTCTTGAGGGATAGAGATCTAGAGAGAGATCTTGTGCATCTGAGAGAGGTGTGGAAGAAAGAAGTTTCTTCAATTGTATTCCTTCTGTAAAGAGTTTAATACAAGTTTTCAGGCTGTTTTCTTGTATCTCTTGTTCTTTGCTATTATCTGATTCTAGTTACTTATCTATCTGATTCAATTCTGCAGTTTATTGCTTTCATAAGTGTAATCATATTATTGGTTGATCCCCAACACAAGTAAGCAAAAAGACACTATGTAAAAGTAAGCTAAGAAATTATAAACAAGAAAGATTGAGAAGAAATGATATTAACTGATGAGTTTCATAAGAGACTCCCTATCATGGTGTCCTATATCAAGGAGAGAGATCGTGCATGATCATGAAGCATGATGAAAGTGCTGAAACTATGACTATGAAAGCTATGTATACTGTAAGTGATCTAAAATATCTATAATGGAAACTAACTGTGGGGTTCCCATATAATTCTAAAAATTAGATGCAACTATGGGGCTCTTAGGGACCCATCTGGTAGTATAATAATATCTTTAAAAATGTGCTCTATGTTTAAAGGCATGAGACCTTAATGATACTACCCTAGATGTGAATACTATAGTTAGAAACTATCTAGATTCCTAAAACTATCATTGATGTAGTGGTCACTCTAAGAGGGGCCTCCATGAAAGTGTATGAACTCTTTATGTTGGTGAGGGAGGCCTCAATTGTGTTTAAATCTCAATTAGAGGAAGAACTAGGAATGTTTGTTTTTAGTATAAGGGGATGTAAGATATCACTCCATGCATATCAACCCTATGGCTACTGTATCACTATCTGAACCCTAATGGCCAACTGAATAAGTGGCCATATTACTCATGCTATGTAGGAACATACCTTGTATCTGATGCTATTTATGATGCACTAACTATAGCTATACATGGATAATCTATAATATTCAATTTTAATGGATGCATAACTAAAATTATGTGTTATGAAGGAGGCTCATATATCCATAATTGTAGTCGATTACTACATGAAATAATACCCTATGGCCTCTACTATAATGCATATGACTGAATAATAGATTAAGATGAAACTATAAACTATGATGGGGGATCATATAATCTCAATTATAGTGGGTTACTATGTGAAATAGGTCCCTAAAAACTTGGCTATAGTGAATATCTATATGGAGTAGTACTCTATGATGTGGGTTCATCTAATCTTAATCATATCAAGTTGTTATGTGAGATAGGACCCTAAAAATTTTATTGTGGTGACTGTGACTATGCTAGATATGTATATGAAACTAAACTATATAATCCATAGACTACACTTCTATATGTATGCCACTCTCATTGTACTAGTCTCAAAACACTCTGAGTAGGTGGGATAAGAGATCTATTATGAGGCTCTATCCTAGAAACTACATTACTTTCATGATGAGTAATTGATGATTCTTAAGAAAGAAAGTCGTAGGATGACTTAGTCATGGAGGAATGAGGTCTATGGATCTATGATGGAGGTGATCTTGGTAACCTTAGTGTGAATTATATGATGTCATTATCAACACATATATTAATATAGTCCCTAAGTCCATAACAATCATTATCTCTATGTCCATGGATACAATGCTAGTTACAAAAGGGGTGATGTGACTATCTGTGTAAGAGATGTGGATATTTATGATGAGTAGAAGGCAATGCAACTAACGTCCTATCTAGTAGTGTTGATAATATGATATATGGGCTATCCCATTCTGAATCAAACTATAATGGTGCCCTACTACTATTCTCTATAGTGTATACTATAGGTGGTGATCTGGAAATTAGATCTCTATTCTTAACTAGTTACTTTTCTAGATATGGTCTCCTATCTTGTTTGGGACATGGTGGATGCTAAGTGATAGGAGCTGTAGATGGAGGTAATGCTATGAAATCTAGAGTAAGTAGATCAACTGAATCTGACTCAATCAATCCCAATTTCTTTTTAAAGGATAAAATTATATAAGTGCCTAAAAGAGGACTCTATCTGATATAATATGTGCTCTAGGAGGGGTTGTCAAATCCCCTTAATAAATATATGTTGGACCTCTAAATCTATTGGTTTATATATCAAGTGTAACATGCAATCATTAAATCATAAGATATAATCACTAACTAGATTTGAAGGATTTTGATGCAATGTGAAAAGTTTCTCATATGTAACATAAGGGCCCATGTTTTCAATGTAATATCTAAGAAACTACTCCGCTAAGTCATCATATGTATGTAAGGATCCAAGAAGGAGTAGATGAAAGAACTAATTTTATGCATTACCCACTAATGTCTGCTGAAACAACTTAAGTAGAATCAAAGGACTCACATGAGATGGTAAAGCCTTTCAAAGGATTAAAGGTGTATGAATGGATTTCGAATTCCATAAAATTGAGCCAATGATGGTATCTATAAATGCTTAGGCAATGAAGCTTTGAAAAATGTCTTTAGAAGAGGGTTACCATGCAAGTCATTGGCATCCATCCAAGACTTATAAGCCTTGTTTTCCAAAGTAAGGAGATGTACTTGGTGTTGTAATTCACCAACTTCATGCATCAAATAAATAATCTCTTGAGATGTTATATTAGTATCTTGGTGTGGTTCATTTAAACATTGAATTTGATCATTTATTTTAACCATGGGGATGCTACATTTAACAATTGGATCATAGAGGGGGTGTGCTCACTTGAACCTTTGGAGGAATGGTAACTTGGACCTTAGTAGAGGGATGTGGGATACCATTCTATTTTTGTGGAGAGTGAGAAATAGGTGATACTATATTAGGGGTAGCTTGGGAGATTCATTGGTATCTTTAATATTTAGTGAATCACATTCTAATTGAAGAGAAAATGTGATGATATCATTGACATGTGCATCATTTGAAATAGAATCATTCATAGAAGTAGAAGAAACATTTTGTAATGCATTATGTTTGAGAGGAGTGAGAGAAGAGTTATAAGCATGAGATGTATTTTCTTCTTTGATATATGCATAATAGTCATCATTATTCCATGTATTATCACTATTATAATTTTGTTCATTTGAAAGAGGAGAAGTAGAAGTATCACTTTCATATTCATTCTCATTGTCATATTAATTTTCATGTTCACTATCATACTCATTATCAATTCCATTATCACTAGGGATAGGGGTAAGAAAAGATGTTAATTCTTTTCTAATATGCAATAAATTGTCATGTGAAATTGGAATACTATGTGCATCTATGTTATCTTTGAATGGAGTACATGCATTATTTTTCTTTCCAATATGAGAAGTAAGAGTAAGAGAGTTATAATTTATAAATTATTTTATCATTTTTTGAGATGAAAAATTAGAATTAAGAACATGAGATGGATCATTTGAACTATGCATTAGAAACTTGATTCTATTTCGTTTATATTATTGTAATTTGAACATGGAAGTAGTAAAAGAGAGGGAGAAACTAGCTTCAAATGCAAGAAAATTATCACCAATGAGAGGTTCACTTGGAATTTCATGACTAATTTGTATATTTGATGTATTTTGCATTGGAGAATAAGGTTAACAGTAACTTTCCCATTTATCAAAATTATTTTCTTTGAAAGAGGGAAGAAAAGAGATAGGTTTGAGAGAAGAAGATGCATCTAATTTTTATTCACCATCACTTTCATATGCATCATCATATTCATAATTACAATAATATTAATTTTCTTCATTGTAAATGAAATCATTTTCCTCGTTTTTGGCTAATGTGTAATTTTGTCCATTCATTGTCATAATTATGAGAAAAATTCAAAAATTTATCTATAGGATGAGAGGGAAGAAGTACCTTAGTGGCCAATTTATTGATTTAACCAAAGAGAGTATGTAAAATTAATATTAATAAAATAAATGCAATAATGACTATTAACATAGACATTTTAAAAATATTTTTGACACTCCAAACAATTTACAAAAAATCTAAAATTTTTATCTAAAAATTGTAAGGGAGGAAGGATTGGGGTTTGAGGACCTAGTTTGGAAATCTAGAGTTTTGGGTTAAAGTTTTAGAATTTTGAAATTATTGTAATAATTTGAGTTCTAAAATAAATTTGAATAAAATAAATGTAAAAAAAATTATACAAAAATTAGAATTTTGAAATTGAATTTTTGCATAAAAATGTGAAGGAAAATCCTAGGGGTACCTAAGGTTTGAGATTTGTTCGAAGTAAGTAGGGTTCACCAAATGTTTTAAATTATTTGGGAATAATGGAGTTTTATTCCTATTTTAGTTAAGGGTCTGCATTAATAAATTAGTAAAGAATATACAAATAAATATAGCCCTGATTTGTGTAACTATTTGTTTTTTCACCTTTCTAAAAATAGTAATAAATAAGAAGAAATTAACATAGCTAGAAAATAGATTGAGACGGATGATACATATGTTGAAAATGGATATGAAAGACTATAAAGGTATCATAAAACTAAATTTACCTTTCATTTGGTGAAAAGATAGGAGCAACAAAAAGTGGATGCTTTGGTGTCCAACATTGTTGTCCATTCTTGTTGCTATTGTCCAAATTGATCATGGAAACCTAAAACTTTTTGGGTAGTTATGTTATGCCTATGAAAAATAAAGTGTTGGTTGTTGATGGAACTTGATGTGGAGATGATTTTGTCTTCAAAATCTAACCCTACATCATGCTTGATAAATGACATTTGAGTCATTTGAGAAAGAGGGGAGTTAGTGTGAAAGATGTATTAAACATGCAATCCACACCCCTTGCGTGGGTACACTGACTACATACCAATAATCTAAAGAGGGATCAAACCATATGTAGTTATCCAAACTAGTGTGATTTTTTTAATAGTGTGATGTGAATGCAAATTCCAAATTGATAGTGTTTGAGGTGGCCAGGGACTAGTATGAGGATTTGAGTAGGTTTTTAACTGTGTTGGGTGACTATGTGCAAATAATAGGGAAGTTTGCCTTAGTTATTTATTTATATTCTTGCTTGATTTGTAAGTTTGGTCACATCCTTTGTAAATGAGCTTTGAGTGGGATTTTATAGGGAACAATTGATCATGGGTGAGATGTATTTGTGTTAGGCTAACCTAAATAAGGATAAGGACCAGATGAAACTGATCATTGGGGCTCAAAGTGTAAATGGATAAGATCACTAAAAATAAGACACTTTGGTGTTTGGTGCTATAGTCCAAATGGGGTGCTCCTATCTTATAGGCTTGAGACCTAGGGGAATAGGATTGGTATAGGGAATACTATTTAGCTGAGGTGGAATAACCATTCAAAAGGTTTTAAATGATTGGTAATGAGCAAATAGGTGTTTAGAAGTGTTGTAAGAGCATGTAAAAAGGACCTATGGATGGGGTGTCACAAGCCACACTCAAACTACTAATTTGGACATTTTATATGGCTACATAAAGAATGTTCCCACTAAATTTTAAAACTATGAATGTGTGGAAGCCATGCCCATATGACATGCCCCTACTAAATCTAAGAACTGATATAAGTTCCACATACTGAATAAGTCCAGAGAACATTTTTCTAGAGCATACCCCCACTGAATTTAAAAACTATGTCAAGTATGGAGAACATGCCTACATGACATGCCCCCCTTTTGAGGTGAGGGAAAGATAAGAATTGGAAGTTAACTCACCTCAAAAGGATAAGACCACTATATAATCTATGAATGTGACCATGTATTATATATAAGGAACATGTCTAAGTAGATATAATATTAAAGCACATAAAACCAGTGTGATCACATGACAACTTAAGATGTATGATAAAGATAATGAAAACATCTAGATAGTCATAGTACAAACTTAATATTAAAATAAAGCACACACACAAGATAAATCAAAATTAAGTCAAAATACAATGGTCTAATTAGACCACAAACAAGGGGCATGCTCAGATGCCACATAATTTAAGGAACATGACTTAGTCAAATTTCCATAAAAAAAGAATGACATATTCAAATTTACAAACAAAAAAAAAATGACATTAAAAAATGTCAATGAAAGCATGCATAGGCACATGGGACATAAGAAAGGGAGCATATTAAAATGCTTGAAAAATAAATACAATAATAAGGAAAGACACTTAAGGAAGTTCATAAAATAAATCATAAGTAACCAACATAAACATGTCATAGTATCCCATAGATCAAATGTGATAGAAAAAATCTCAAGTGTATAGCATATCAAGTACCCTATGTAAGATATAATAATAGAAAAATGAATGTTTAAGTACATATGTAATCTCAAACATGATAATGAAATTTGATCATCAAACCATATAACTTGTGTTTATCTAGATCAAAGAAGGAGATGCCCCCAATGCCTGCATGGCTTGAGTAGAGGGAATGACCAACATCCAAAATATGAATATATCATGTATATGTGTATACTTGTATCACATTCAAGTATAAGTGTGACACAAACATGTGTATTTATAAGTAACTAAGTATTCCATCCATCAATATGAAATTAACACATAGATTCCAAAGAGCTAATAGAACATATAAGTGTTGAAAATGTTTTTGTATTTTTGAATGTTTTTGATTTTTTTAGTATTTTAGAATGTTTAAAAAGGAAAGATCATCCTATAATGCCATAAAATGGATGGTAATAGATATCTCACCACTGTGAACCTAGTGTAATAATATCATGATGTTGTCAAGGAAAATGTATAGGTTTAATATTTATCATAGTAGTATTGGTGATGCTCTATGTATGTAAATGGGACTCTATGGTCATGAAGAAGTATTAAGACTAATAGGAGTAGGGGTTCATGGAAGCCATTATTGATTGGTCTATGGTTTCTTTATAATAATCATAATAGGGACATGTGTAGGTGCTCTATATATCTAAACATGATGAGTAGTAGAAGGGGATTTTATAGAATCCATTGTATGTCTCTACTATAATGATCCCTCAAGTACTGGCCACCTGGTAAAGGGGATTGATTTTTTCTTACCATTTTACAATGAATTATCCTTATCATGTTTGGTAATTAATTATTTGGGTATAATTTTCTCTTATTAAAGAGTATTCTCATATGGAATTTTAAAAATTGTAACTACCTGATTGACATGAATGTATTTTACACACCTATGCATTGTCAAAGGTACTGCTCAAAGTTTATGGATCCAAGGTCTTCCAATTAACATATAAAATATTCTTATTAAATATATGAATTAAATGGTAGTAACCACATATGCGGGACTAACCTATAAATCTAGGTCAATCTCACTAATAACCTTCAAGAGGTCCCATCGAATGATTTAACTAATTTAGTAGAAGGATGTAAGTCATAATGAGTATAACCCAAGTGCATAAGTAATGTCATGGTAAAAACATTTTTTGTTACACCATTATCAATCATAACACTACATATAGGGTGTTTATCAAGGTATGATTGAATGAATAAAGAATAAATATCAGAGTCATCATCCTTAATTTCATTGTCATTAAAATTAATAGAGGGTATTTGAAGTATAGGAGGTATATGTCATGTGTAAGTAACAATAATTCCATCTAGTGGGTTCCCATAATGTGGTGGAGGAGGATGTTCATTATATGCCATTTGCACTTCTGGGTCTTTCTTCGAATGGTCTTGAAAAGGATTGTTAAATATTTTTTTTTTGTGGTGATCACAAGGTTTTGATCCTGGTTCCTTTGGAGGATACTCAAATGTATGATTTTGGTCATCAATAAGATATTATATTTTATGTTTCAAGGTAAATCATATACTTGTAAAATTCCCTAGTCCTTGATGATAATCATAAGTATTCTCATCATATATTTTAGGTAAAGGGTAAATCATATCAACCTCGATAGGATGAGGGAGAGATAAAAGCTAACACTTTAGTAACCATAAAATTAATGAAGTTTGGGACTCAAGTAAATGAGATAATTGTCTCCTTGGTGTATTAGATAAGACAAGTCAACTAGGTGGTTGTGAAATTATGTTAACCATGGTGGTTTTTTCCTTTTAAGGCTTTAGAGATTTTACCTTATAACTTAGTTTGATTGTTAATTTGGTACTAGATGTAGATGCAACTAGTGTTTTAATTACATACTTGAGCTTATTCAATTAAATAAGCTTCATTTCACAGTCCTATAAAACATGGCATAAGTAATCAAAAAATTTGAACTTATTAAAAATAATGGACTCATGCAATGGAGCAAGCAAGTTTTTCTTGAATATGTCTTGAAACTCCTTGCCTACCATAATATTGGTCATTTTAGATAGTATTTTATTATATGTCAAGACATTTATTGATAGGTTAATTGGTTCCTTGTTTAATTTTGGTAATTTGAGAATATGAAACCTTTTTTAAAATATTAAGGGAAAAGTGTGTTAAAAACTAGTCTACAAGAGGTTTAAATGCTTTCACATATTTGAGAAGAAAGTCATAGAACCACCTCAAATCATAGTCCTTGGAGCTTATTGGAAATAATATAGTCAAAATTTTATCATTAGAGGCATAATAAAGGCATGACACATAAAATGATTGAATATGCTATTTAGGATCACCCTTACCATCATAAAATGGAAACTTAGGTGTAACAAATCTAGTTTGAAAATGGTGCAAAGATATCTCAAGTTTAGGAGGGTTATGCAGTACATATTGAGAATAAATAAAATGAGGGGATTTTAAATTATTTTGTTCGATGTTTGTAACCTTATAATCCAAGGTCTTTATAACTTGAAGGAGTGTTTGAACCATAGACCTAGTGGGATTTAAATTAGCAATTTGAGTAGTCACCAAAAGGTATATAAACATGTTTTGAGTAGTAGTAGGCATTGAAAATAGTATTTATGTTAAAAAATTATTAATTTCATGGTAGATGTAACACTGTTAGTTTATAAAAATAAAGGTTTAAACACATAAACTATACCCACACTAGATGTGTTATGTTGTAATGTGTAAAAGGGGATGGATGTTTCAACTATAGTTTTGGAACTTTTTGATTTAATTATAATTTTAGAATCTCATCAAGATATTTAGGGGTTTTTTGAATCCAATCACAAAAAAATACAATTACTTGCACTTGATCATGGTATATTTTCTCATTTTCATTTGTTTCATGGTTTTCATTATCAAAATCTTATTCTATGATAACCTAATCAATATGTTTTTCATTGTCAACATGGGTAACATCATGATCCAAAGTATGAGATTCCTCATTATTTTAGACATCTTCGATGGTGGGTAGGAAAGTGAAATGTGTTTAATAAGCACACCTCCAAATATATGGTTACACCTATGTTGCATGCACAATAATATAAGTAAGAAATGAAAAAGTACAATTTAAAACTCTAGTTGGCTTAAAACCCAAGGAATAAAAAAAAATACATTCATACTAAACAAGTTCACCAAATGTTTAACCCTAAATTATATTTTAGGAATCCTAACTTATTTTTAGATAGGGTTAATAATATGGAATTGATAAAATGATAATGCATAAGGGTGATAACTAGATCTATAATAGACAAACTGGATTCTAAAATCTGATATAAATATATACTAATTTTTTAATTCTGAGAATAGGCTAAATATAGAAAGTAAAACTAAGATATGCATGTAAATGATAGATAAGTAATATAATTATCTAGTTATAATAATAACATAGTTTTGGATCTAGAATAAGCATTAAAAAAGCTAGAAGGATATTTTGAAACAATTATCAAATTCTAGATCTAATGCTTCTAGAGCTCTAGACATTAATGTCAACTTGGGATAGCTGCATTGATACTACTGTCTAAGTTCGATGCAAGTGTCTCATAAATAATATTTGATAGATAAGGATGTGACCACTTGAATGAATTGAGGTTTGAATTCACCTTCACTTTGGTGAATTTAGATCTGGGTCATGTAACGTTGCTCATCATAAAATGCCAAAACCCTAGTTCTTCATTTTCATGGTGACATTGGGAAAAAATGGGTTAGCAGGAACATGGTTTAAATTTGACCCTAAATACCCATTATAAATAAGAAATACTTGAATATCCAATAATCTAAATATGACTTTAGACTAATGTAGTTCTCCCTTATGTGTTGGCTTGTGTGTGAATCATGCAATATGTGTAAAATTAGTATAATAGTGACCTAGATTGTAGCTTGGAAAATCAAGCTCTTGGGTTACTCTTTTAGTAATTTAGACTTGTATATGTGCTATACATTATAACTAGTTTGAAATAGGGAGGTTCTATTCAATTTAATTTTTGATAGAGTGCTTTTGATAAGTTTCCTTGGTCTCTTTTGATTTTTTCTAGGTGAGGAATGAATAAGGCTTGATATTATATTTATATCAATCCATTTGGATAAGTAAAGCACACATTAAATCACTTAGGCTGACCATTAGGATACATTTCATTTGTAAATAGATGATTTTTAGGCATTTGACACTTGTGTCAGGTTAGGACACTAGCATTGATGCTAATGTCTATCCCAAATGCTAATGTCTATGGATTAAGAAAATAAGCACATGCTTAGAACTTTTAAGACTAGAAGATAAGTACATTTTATGATTTTTGAGCAAGCTAGAAGGCCTAGTCATCAACATAATACTAGTCAGATTAAGATATAGGCCAAGGGGTATAAGATAGAGTATATGTAAGACTTGTGGAAGTGAGAAAGGTCCAAAACTAAGGGAAATAGACAAGGTTTAAGTTTTCCAAGTATACAAGATCGAGGTTCTATATAATCCATAAATATCATATACACTCTCTTTATCCTCTCCAATACTAAAGTTGACACTTTTAAAGGGTTATATAAGTGCCAAACACAAATTTATACCTAAATTTTTTGATGCAAAGGTGGTAAAATTTTCCTCACTATTTTGTGCCACCTTTTTGTCACAATTTCATTCAATCATAGTGAAAAGACCTAAATCATGTAATGACATGAAATTGACCCATTTTGTGGCTTAAATTTCACTTCATGTATTAGTTTATGGATACCTATACAAGTTGTGATAAGGTTACCTTGAGTTATAAAATTTACTTAGGGGAAATTGGTGAGGTCTCAATGTTTTTTAATCCAGACTAGACAAATAAGGAGGGGAAATTTTATATCAGATCATTATGTTAGTGTATTCGATATATGGGCCTATTATCCATATATAATGTGAGATCAAAGTTAGAGAGATCACAAGGCATTTTTCTTTGTTGGTGGAGCCACATTCATGTGATAATGTTCCAACACATCTAATGACATAGATAGATTTTCCATAGTATAATGCAAAGAATGTTAGAGAGCTATGAGGGAGAGGGGGTGTAATAAAATGATTAATAATTAAAAATTTGAGACATTATATGGCATCAAAACATCATGGGAGGAGGAAGATATGGGGGATAGACCTTGTGTGATGCAAGAGCATCAAACAAAAGTTATCATTTTTGTATTTTGGTCAATATAAGGTCAAGATTGATCAAATTTTGAAGTAAATATGTGTAAGGGACCTTATTATGACTATTTTTACCTTATAATTCCATTTTAATCAGTAAGAGTGAGTTATATAGGCTATAAGAGTTTTCCCTCCAAAATAGGGAATTTGAAAATTCAAATAATTAAACTAAATTGAGGAGGTATAAAAGCATATAAGGAGTGAATAGATGAGTCAAGTGGGCTAAAGGGTCTAATGAAGTAATATATAAGGTGGTAATAAGTTATATGGGTTAAGTTCATAAAGTGAAAGTCATGTTTTGGTTTTGTAACCCATACGTTGGGTTCAAGAACAAGAAGTTGTTTTGTAACTAATCAAGAAAGCCAACATTGAAATGGAAAGAAAGTTTCATTTGTAGAGCAAGAAGGGAGCTCCATAAGTCTAATCAAAGTCTCATAACCTTGTGAGGAAATTCAAAGACCAAAAAATTGTTCTTTAAAGACTATTTTGCCATGCACAATCACTATTATATGCATAATTCACTATTTCATTGTGTTTCATGTGTTTAGAATATTGAAAAAGATCAATTAAGTGTTTAGGAAGGTGAAAAAAGTCAATATATACCTAACCATGGACTTGGTTTTGTTTAAATCATGATGAAACTCAAGATAATCAAATTATTATCCTTTCAAGCCTAAACAAGGCATAGGAAACCCTAAATTAGGGTTTTAGTGACTCTAAGAGATTCTACCATGGATGTTTATAGCTAAGTTGAAATAGGGCTAAATTAGGTCTAATAAGTAAGGTCTAGTTATGGAAAAATGGGTTTCAGGTAGAATGAGACTATGAATTTTTTTATGAAAGAGTATATGGATAAGGGAAAGCTATACATGGTTTCACATTCTCAAAATAGCTTATGGATTTATCAAACAAAGGAAAATTGTTAAGGAAAAGGCTATAAGCCTTATAAGACCACAAGGATCTTGGACAGTGGAAAAGGGTGTTGAAGTCTATTTGGAAACTTTTAAGAGGTCAATTTAGGTATGTTTGGATCATTTAATACTATCCAAATATTGATATTGAACTCTTAAATCCTATTGCAAGATTTAGTGCTTTGAAACCTAAAGGGTAGTGTTGACCAAAATTGACTTTTAGATCAAATTGGGGGGTACCCCTAGGTAAAAACATGACTTTAAAGTATTTTAGGGGGTTTAGTGTTTGGTTATAAGGTATATCATAGGTCATTAAATGTTATATTAGCCTTGGTCATTAATTTTATAAGCCAACATGTCCTTTTGAGTCATTTTAAGGGTTAAAATTGAGCATTTAATGAGTTGTGCATATTTATTGGGAAGTGTGAAATTTAAAAAATGTGATGTCATGTACCATGTGTCCATATAGGTCTTAATCAACTGACATAATTGAAAAGTGGTAGGTTCATCAGAAGAAAAGGTATTTTTCTCTAGAAAGGAGAAGAAAATGGCACTTGTACAGCCCATGGGGAAGTGTGACACATGGGAAAAAATCACGGAAAATCCCTTAATCTTCCCTAAACTCATCCCAAAAGTTTATTTTCTATATACCTGCCATTTTTTTCCCAAAACCCTTCTACTCCATCTTTGCTTTCCTAGAGATGTAGAAGTAACCTTTAGGTTTTTTTTTGAGTAAAAACAACTAAAGAGGTTTCAAGTCAAATGATTCTAATAAGTTGTAGCTAACTTAGATAAATTAATTTAAATATAAGGAGTTTGAATAATGGTGTCCTGTTCTTCATGAACCATCCTCATGAAGTTGATTGTACTTTTCTACCTACTATTTCATGCACCCTATAGGTTTTGCTCCCTTTTGGGTAAATTCATATGAAACCATTTGCCGAGTTGGGTTAAAAAGGATGTTTTATCTCTTATAATATTCCATCCATGCTTATTTTAGAGTTTCAAGTTGATTTTATGATCAAATCATCTAGGTTTGCAAACTGGTCTTATGTGGGATGATAGGCCTATTTTTACCATTTCTAGATCTTCATGCTTTGAAAATGTATTTAGAAGGTTGTGATAGTGATATTTTCATTTTTTCAATGTGATATTGCTCCATTATTCCTTTAAACATTCATTATCCAAGCAATATTCATAGTTGAAGTCATATGTAAGAAAAAATAGTCAGTCTACCATAGAAAACTCATCCACAGGTGCCATAAAGGAAGTGTTCATGTTGAAATAAGGGCAATAACACTTTTTCTAAGTTTTTTAAAATGTTAAAGATGAATTTCAAAGTATGAGATAGGTTTAAAACTCATGAAAGATCAAAGGGAAGGATCATTTTCCAATTTGCTCACCCTTATTGCCTACACACTAAATGCACACCTATAGGTGGGATAACAAATGGATATGAGGTCATAATGGAGTATTGAAACATGAATTTAAACCTTTTTTAATACCCAAATATGTTTAAAGGGAATTATCATTTATTTTTGACATGTTATAGAGGTCAAATGAGAGTGAAACTATGCTAAAAGGGTTCAAGTGATTATGTTTAGGTCATAAGTCCCTAAAGGAGGCAAAATAGAGGCCCAAGGGTGTTTTGGGAGCACCACATAACAAGTTTTAAATAACCTTTTATAATTAATAATTATTATTATTTATTGTAGCCTCCATATATTAAAATTAATTTGAAGGGTTTGAAGGGATAATGAGTAGTGGAGGAGGGTAATTTTGAGGCCTAAAATTGTGTATAAGAACACTGAATATAGGTAGTTTGATCTACAGTTCTGAGTCAAAAAGAGACCTTTGTCACCATAAGGTTACAAATTAGGAATTTAAAACATGGATGAATGTATATAAATGATTATAGGGAGTAATTTTGAACTAATATATCATCAAATAGACTCATGGGCTATGTCGTAGACTCCTATATTCATCTCCATGTGTGTTTATTATTAGGATTGCCCACCTACAACCAAGTATAGGAACACAAAGTCCATAGAAGGAATTTTAAATTGAAGTAACACATGTTAGGATGATAATTTTTTATAATTACCTTAGATAACTTACAAAAAATTATTGTCATAGGTTTCAAAGGTAATGGTGGTCCATAAGTCCCTTTAACCTTAGAAAAGTCAACTACTATTGACTATGACATAGGCAATAAGCATACATGAGTAATATTTAAGCATTATAATATATAAGGGATGAGTAAATTAAACTAAAACAATAATATAATGACTCAAAATAATCTAAAGATGTTTTTAGTGTATTTTTAGCATGAGTTTTGAGGATAGAAAACATCTATAGGATCCTTGACATTTACTTGTAGGTGACTATAGGTTGATAATCATTAGAGAAATGTGTTTAAGGGGTGGTTTGATATATGTAAAATCATGAATACAATTAAAAAAACTCAAAATAATCTAGGGGAGGTATAAAATGTTGTAAAAATTGTTTTTGATGTCCAATCATGCACCTATACCTACATGTAGGGTTCCAAAGAGCAACACAGTCAGACAAGGAACAAGTAAACTAGTTTCTTGAAGTGTTGATAGCTCAAAGATGAAAAAAATGGTCCAAAAAATACTTAATGGATCTAAGGTATGTTTTTAAAACTATTTTTTTTATGTTAAACCATACTTTTATACATAAGGGTCACTTTTTGAAGGAGGAGGAAAAGGTAGAACACAGTAAAAAAGGATGTTCAGTCCTGACTAGACAATTATATGGGGAAGTAAAGTGGAGGATTAGAGTTATGAGAGGGAATGATAGCACATAATTATGGTAAATATATTTTCATGATGTAATTAAAACAAGTAGGGGGTCTAAATTATGAAACACACAGTCTACTCTCCAACATCCCTACACACAATGCATTTCACACTATCGCTTTGGATTTTTGAGGAGTTGGAAGGTTAGATGACCTAAAAAAAATCCTAAAATTAGTATATAGGGTATAATTAACTTTTATAACCATATAAAATCTTAATATTATCTAATAAAATAGTGGGAGTGTCCTATATTTTCTCTTAGATGGAGGGCACTCCCTTGGGAATAAAACTGACAAGTTTAGAAAAAAGTGTATAGGGAGATAAGACTAGGAGTTGTTTTGAAATTGAAAGGAAGTGTATAAAGTTGTATAAAATTAAAAATAACATGAATAATCTTATTAAATAGGATGAAACCAAATAGGGTGCTCTGGACCCTCAAAATTATAGATAGGCTCATGAGGCATAGTTATGCCTAAGGGCCAAACAAGGGGTCAATTTTAATTATAGATATAAGTGTAATTTATAGTGGATTGGAAAATGTATATATGGGAATTATATGTGTTTATAATCTTATGTAATTCAAGGGAAATAAAATAATGTCTAAAATACCAAAAGTTGTAGATAATTTACAATACCAACATTAGGCCTAGTGTCGAAATGGGGGGTCTTCCACACTTATGGCATGAGATGAGATATATAACCTATTGAAACATGTTCATAGTGTCATTACAAGTATTTTAAAACTTTAAAATTGTAAATAGAGAATCAAGGTCACTTTTGACTTAAAAATCAACTCAGACCTATAAAGAATAAGAAAAAAAGCTTGATAGGTCAATTTTCAAGTGCTCATATCTTTCATGAGGCCTTGCATGGAAGAAAAATGAGTTAGGAAAGGCTATTATGGGTATTTAATTACATGTTTATGGAAAATTTTTAAAATTTTATGTCAGAGCATTACGAATAAATCTTAAGAGTCAAAACAAGCCTAAAACCCTTGCAAACCCTTAGTCAAGACCAATTTGGAGAAATAGAGTTGGATATCTGATATAATGGAATAGTTTGACCATGAATAATATTGTAAAATTATATTATACTCCCTCAATATAATCCACATGATTTTTTACTATACATAAATATATGGGACATGGTACAACATAGGATTTTATTTACTATTCTATGTGTTTTGTAGGCTATAAGAGTTTTCAAGAGATGAAACCAAATTTGGTGGAAATAATTAAGACTTTTTATAACTTCCCATGTTAATTTAATTCCTTATAACAACTCATAAGTTCCTCAAAAGGATCTCATCATCTTGTTAGTCAAAATTGGCATATTGGATAAGCTAGTGAGAAGGGTAGAAAACTTCAAGTGGGGTGAGTTTAAGGTTTCCCTGATGATTATAAGGACATGGAGGGTATTTAAAATTTTCATCCACTCCATATCATGTATTTTTATTGAGAAAATAAATCCAAATTTGAAGACAAGTGTGCAGGGTGTATGAAGGTGGAGTTTTTTAGACTACTAATGATGATGACTCACTTCAAGGTAATTCTAGATGACCAATCCTAAAAACAATGCATGGAGAGGCATGCATAAAACATTTCACCTTGTTTAATATAATCATACCTATCCATAATCCATTTTGGGATGTTAAAATAGGTCTAAATCATGAAGGCAATTTTATGAGCCAAAATGAGAAGTTTCTTGCCACTTTTCATGAAGGGGGTTTATGAATTTGATTGACATTTGTACTTCTTAAATTTGCATGGTTCATCCCATAACCTATTATCATGTACAAGTAACTAATTTTATCAGATTGACAAGTGTCCTTGTGACCCTTGGACTTCTCTCTCTCTCTCTCTCTCTCTCTCTCTCTCTCTCTCTCTCTCTCTCTCTCTCTCTCTCTCTCTCTCTCTCTCTCTCTCTCTCTCTCTCTCTCTCTCTCTCTCTCTCTCTCTCTCTCTCTCTCTCTCTCAATCTCTCTCTCTATCTCTCAAGTTCTATAAGAACTAGCCATTTTAGCCATTATAAATTATACTCCACCTAAGTATGGTGAATCCATGCTCATTTTAATACCATTTAATCAATAACAATAATACTGATTTTTACCTCTTCATGACTATTATTTAGTGTGTTTTACTTGAATGTTGGATCTTACTTAGTGAAGACTATAAATTCCTTAACATGTTGTCTCATTCTTGCATCCTATTTGAAGCTAGAAAGATTTTTATTATAGGGAATGTGAAGTGTTCTAGGAAATGTTAGAGATTTAGTGAGTTATTATTTTCATTAGTACCATTCAAGGCCTCTTGTATAGTCCTCCTAGCTTTGTACATTCATCCATAACCTCGTAATGTAACATTGATGTGAGAAGATGCAAATTGAAGGAGTTTATGTTTATTTTGTCTCTTGATTTTATGTGTAACATGCATCTGGTTGGAATTCATCAATTTATTTTATGTATCACCCTCCATTAGGATAGTTTTCTTTTAGTTTTATCTCTCCCTTTTCACCCCCAAATTTTAGGTGTAGTTACAATCCAAAGTGGTACATCAAGGGAGATAGCCATATCTACATATTCACCTCATCCTTAGGCTACCCAAAATCCTACAGGTGTTTACATTATTCCACTTTGATGAGGAGATCCTAGGCATCTTGTCAAAGGGTGAAAATCCAAGTCATAATAGGTAGTGCTTAGTAAAAGCTAGTAAAGAAGGTTTAGAGCAAGTTTGTCAAGAAACTAATGTTTGAGGTATAAAATGATATGAAAGAAATATGATATCATCCATAAGTTCTTATATATGTACAAAAAAATAGGATACACCCAAGGAATCTAATAAATATACCCAAAGTGATTGAAAACTATATTGATGAAAGGACTATCAAGATAAGCATAATGAGTGAAGCCAGATAAAGATTAAATGTTGGTGATTTCTCCCCATGCCTCTACACAATTGTGCTAGTTCAATTGGGATAGGATATACATATAGTGGTTGATACACAAGTGAAATTCTTGTACAAGAGGTAAATTTATCAAGGAGTCCCATGCATGAAGGTGCCATAGTAGAGGAGGTTTTCCTAGTTGTAGAGTAGAGGGTAAGATATTAGAGGCCCCATGTGTGTGGAAAAGAGTACATAATATGATGACCAATAAGATGGTATTCAAGATCCATGGACCTAAAAATTACATATATTTTGGCTTGAGGCCTAATATAATGAGCTTGGCATGAGAGACATTATCCCTCAATTTTATTCCTATATAGGGGATATGGGAGTAAGTTACAATGGATTGATGAGATGATGAGGATGATTTAGTTATTAGGGGATGAAATGATGGGGAGGTTATCTTTAAGAAACAATATGGATATCTAATTATACAATGTGGTGGTTATATATGATATATTATGAAACAAAATAAATACTTGAAAATAGAGTTAAGATATGTAACTAAAGTGAAATTAATGACTAATGACATAAATTTGTGTGGAGTTATGGTAATGTTTTAACCTAATTTGGATTAATGGGTGAGATTAATTTAATTAAGATATAAACTTTAAAATATAATTCAAATTAATATGTATGACATTTAAACATAAATCTATATGTAAAAGATTGAGATTGACTCTTCTGATTTGATAATGGCATATGCTTAATTTGGAAAGTATTAAAAGAAATAATGATACTTATATTTTATAGTTGACTATCTAACTGTGACTGTATGCTAGAAGTGAAAATTAGGGATAAATATGACTCTAGTTTATTCAATTTTGGAATTGATTTTCTACTTACTTACATTGGGTCAGTTTCACAAGATTGGGTATGTATCACCAATCAATACTAAACTACTTGTTGGTACTAACCTATGAAAAAGTGTGGCACAATGATTGTATAGTAAATTATGACTATATTTATTATTATGTGCTTATGATCTTAAAACCTAATGATGTGTGTAGATCTACTAATCAAACTCCTTTGCCTTCAAACCCTAAATGTACTTGTGAGGGCAATAAACATGCAAAAATGGGGGAAGTGTAATGGTTTGAGCTAACTCAAATAATTACCACATGATGATTTAGATATTACCTACGTATCCAATACTCCAAGGATGGAAATCAATCCACACGTAGTTCTCCTACTTAGTGTGATTGTGTAATTATGCTCCTTCTTTATGTGTATATAACTAATGATTGACTTGGTGTTTGCCAATGTTTGATTTTGACTTAGATTTTGAGTGTTTTAAAATTGGATTATGATTTATCCTAGTGATAGGTATGAAAATTAGGAATAATAGGGAATATTTACTTTTTTTGCAATAGTGTATAGATGTATAACAAATAAATGCTGATTTTATTTCGAATAAGACCTTGATTTGTTTAAATATAGATCCATTTGAATAATTAATCACACCATTGACACACTAAGTTAACAGGTCGACCCTAAGGATGTTTTTAATTTTATAAAATATTTATTTTTAGTATCATGTTAGTTCTAACCAATGTGAGTCATTATTTATTGGTGATAATGATTGTAACTAGTGAAACTGTCCCATGTATGAGTGGAATGATATGAGAGTTTAAAGATATATGTGCATTATATTTATTTGGTTTGAAACATATAGTGAGGTTATTGTAGGTGTATAATATAAAAATATAAGGGTTGACTCATAAGATAACATGAAAGTTGAGAGGATAGTGAATTAGGACCCTATTTTAGTGCTCAATTCATATATAGTAAATGTGTGTCAAACTTGTCATTGCCAAGTATTGAAGACCAAATTTTAGTGTCTATAGGTAGTAGAGTGGCACTTATTGATCAATGTTACACATCATGAGATATTATATGGGGTTATTTCTACATGTAGGACTAATATGGTCAAAAATATAAATATCCTCTAATATAAAAAAATGAATAAGACCATATTAGATCTAAAATACATATAAGATGCCATGCCAAAGTAAGGTGAGGTTGTAAATAATAGTTGTTTGTAATAAGGATATCAAGGATATAAAAAGGAAGTCTATGTAAGTAAATAATGAACAAAGACTCTCCTATATCCAAGATGTAAAATGGGGTAAATTAAAGAGATAGAAATGCCAATATGAAGTAAAAAAGTGTTTTATTTATTTTAATATTAATGCAATCTAAATAACATGGAACTACTAAAATTCAAATTGTAAAAGATAAGGCATAGACCTTAAATATATAATTTTAGAAATAAGGATTTATTATAATTACTACTTATATAAATGACATAGAAAATATGGGAGACAAGGTACTTAGATAATTGTATGATCTTTATTGCTCACTGACTATGTGATAGTCCTCAAAATAAATCTATATAATATTTTTAAGATATTTAGATTAGGAAATAATATCTTTAAGTTTTATAAGATGTTACCATTAAATATCAATACACCAACAATAACTGGTAAAGTCCATTATCTATTGGCACTATCTAGATTGTTTTTTCCAAATTTTTGGTCATGTGTGTTGACCTGTCTAGCTAATTTTTTGATGTTTACTTGTTCTTGGACCTACGTGTAGATCCTAATTTTAATTAATTTAAAATTTAAACCCTAGATCTATTTTTGACATTTATGGACTTGAAAAATGGGTTATAATTATGGGTTGTACAACCCAAACCTCACCTCAATTAGTGTTTGAGCATTTCCTACTTTCCAATACTCTAAAGAGAGATCAAACTGCACATAGTTCTGCCACCTATGTGTATGTGTCATAAACTATGTTATAGTAGGATGTAATATAATTATTTGGATGTATATAACTGATAAAATTCAACTTTGACCTTATATTATATTTATACTTGGACATAGGATTATTCTTTTGATGATCTAGGAGGATCCAAGTCACTACACCATACTACACATCACTATAGTTACACATCTAGTCTCAAGCTTACGTAAATAGATATGATAGTAGGTTACACACATATATGCAAAGTGATTCCTTAAAAATACATTTTTACATTACCAAACAACCTTTATAATTTTATTATTGTAGCTAATAACTTGTTAGTAATGATAGTCAATGATGTCACCAAACTTATCATTTATGAAGCAGTTAATGCCAACTATTGTAATGGTTCAACCGAAGCTTCATATTCTTTCATTTTATAATAATTTACACTTAAATTATTTTTAGGTTAGAAATACATGGATTCAAACCATATAATAATATAATTAATAAGTCTTTGATAACATCAATGGTATCAAATCATACACAATTCATATCATCTCAAAGTGGTATTGAGGTTGTATCTAAAATATTTATCTAATTGTATACCCACTCATACAAGGTTTGATTATATTAATTTTGGGCTCAATAGTCATGACACTTCATCATACCTTCCTTCACACACTCCTCACATAAAATACTTCTTCAACAACCTCTCAATCTCATCGACCATTTGCACAAATTCTATACAAAGTACAAGTCAATTTAGACATTCTTATACTTGAAGTAAAAATATATATAAATACACTATGTATCTATATTAACCTCATATTTTCATTATACATGGTTAATCACTTCTCTGAGAAATAAAAAATCACATTTTCTCTTCTAAAAGTTTTTTTATCAGTTAAGAAATGGTGGTAAAATGACTGCACTACACATGAAGAAGATCTCAATTTAGACACATCCATAGACACATGGAATGGTTTCGTATAAGCACTTAAATCAACCTATAATCTTATTGGAAACTATGATCATTAGAAAATTAAGTTCTATTTGTTGTATTAAGGTAAAGAGTAGTCTATGAAATAAAACAAAAATACTTTTCATACCCTGGTGTCCAAACTTGGGATTCAAGACTTAGAGAAAAATGTTGTTTTGAATTTTAGGTCAGGCTTGGTATCTCATATCCAAAGAAATATGGATTTAATGACTATCTCTTTCATTGGGGAAGCCTACAAATTGAAAATTTGAATCAAAATCCAAGGCTAAGACTAAGATAAAATATTTGAAGTTTTAAACCAAGTAATAGTCTAAATATTCTAATCGTAATTTAAAATTAGGGAATAAATATAAACACCCTCCAAATAAGAAGCATAAACTATCAACTAATCATGTTAATAAATCCATGATTGGAAAGTGTTGTTTAGTTCATAACTCTAGTAGTCACTCTAATGAATAATTCTATTCGAGGAAAATCCACTTTCATAAATTAAGGCAATAGGTACCATTACCACAACATCAAGCCTAACACCAAGTAGGTACTAAAAACACCTCTACTACCCTTACAAAAATAAAGGAAGAAAAAAATATTGTTCCATTCTCTAATGTGGATCAATGCCCAACCAGTGCATTTCATTATTTATAATGGAAGTTAGAATAACATGATTTATCCTAAATTAGTTATTAGATTAAAATTTCCATTGATGCTTCACCCACACCCATACTCCATAGGATGGTTCAATGTGGGATTTGAGAAATAAATCACTTGTTAGTGTCAAGTGGTGTACAACATCAAACATTTCTAAGATATAATCATTTGTGACATCATTCCATTATAGGTATGTGATATTTTATTGGGTTAACCATATATTTATCATCAACATGCAACATATGAATCAAATCCTATAAATGTTGTCATAAGTGTTGGTGATATGAAATAATTCATATAAAATTTGTTCCAAAGCTATCACTCATTAATGCCAAGTAGTGTAATAAGCTAGTCATGTCTATTAAAATGTTTATGATTTTGATGGTAAGATATGAACATAAGAAAGTCCTTGTGGCACCTACTATTACTATAGTTCATCCATTGATAATGCAAAAAATAGTAGAGTTGCATTTAAATTTTGAATAATACAAGGATGTATTTTAGATACTAAAAGAAGTTCCCATACATTGTGTGATGGGGAATACAATTTATTTGATCAATAGACTACCTCTTCCTAATGCTTATTTATACCACATATCCTTTTTGTAAAATGAATAAATCAAGTGGAAGATCCATGAAATAGTGGACAAAGTACATATTAGGCCCAATTCATCACCTTATAGTAACCTAATTATGTTAACAACTAATAAGGATGGCACATAGAGGTTGTACATTTAATATCAAGCACTCAAAAAGTTCATGGTGAAAAATTGATATCCTCTTCCAAGGATTAAGGATCTTCTAGATTAGCTCCACAATGAAAAATACTTCACTTAGATTGATCTCAAGTTTGGGTATAATTATATTCCTATTGATTCTAAAGACGTATGTAATATAACCTTCAAATCCAAGTAAGGATTGTTATAATGGTTAGTTATTCGCTTCATCTTGACCAATTCTCTAGCGACATACATGTGGATGATGAATGATATTATCGATCCATTCATTACTTCATTTGTTGTAGTCTACCTTTATAACATCTTGATCTTCAAAATAACATGAGATGAACATCTACACCATATAGAGCAAGTGATTGACACTTTATGAACACACAAACTATATACAAACATGGAAAAATGTTCATTTTACATATCACAAATTTAATATCTAAGATACATTATGGATGCACAAGGAGTGCATGTGGACCTGACCAAGATTCAAGTGATCTGGGATTGGCCATAACCAAAGAATCTCATATATATTAATATATTTTTAGGATTGGAAATTTTATATAAGGCTTTTGTAATTGGTTTTTCTCATATAACTTGGCCATTAAACCAAATTACCCAAGGTGGTGCTAGAGAAAAATTAGATTGGAATACCACATAATTGAAAGCATTCAAGTAATTTAAACATAGACTTTGTTTTATAATAGTAATTTCTCTACCTAACATTCAAAAACTATTTAATATCAAGACATATGCATCTAACTTTTCACTTGGAACAATCCTTACTAAACATGGTTACCTAGTTGCTTTCCATAAAAAACTTTCACTGCATTGGTAAGGAACTACCCAACATATGATCATGAGTTTTATTCTATTATTCAAGCATGTGAGAATTAGATTCACTATATATCTATTGTACACATTATAGACCACACACTACTTTAGTTATTTTAGACTCAAAATATGTTTCAATAAGAGTGGCATAAAAAAATGGTATTATTATCTTTCATAGTTCCATTTGAACATCAAGCATAGGGAAGTGATAATATAGTTTTGGATTGAAAAAACCACCATCTAAACCAAACTCTCCTTTTTGTACTTGACACATGTGGACGTGAAGTCAATACATGTTCAAATCCATCTGACATGGATTTTATAGATGTCTATCATAATTTTCTATGAGGTAATTTAGTACCAAATTTATACTTGTAAGATGGAATTATATATCATTTTGGCACTTGTATGTTATGCATGAGATAGATATAAATAAAATAATATGGGATGATCAATTCATCAATGTTGAAATAAATTTTGGGATTGAAAATACTCTTGCAATGTTTTAAAATTATTTCTAATAGACACATCATAGGTTTGATACATCAATTCTTATACCACATGTGAAATTTACATGTCAGACAATAAGAAACATGGTATATACACACCTATTCTAGTTTTGAAGAGATCATCAAAATTAATTTCCATGTACTTCCTCTCAAGAGACCCTATTACCAGGCATGGTAATGATTTCACCTATGTAGTAGTTGATATATTCTCAAATATGGAAATTATCATACCTTGTAAGAAAGCTATATCATATATAAAAACATATCAATTTTACTTTCAATATGTTTAGATCCATTTTAGAATTTGAGAAACTATATTTTTTGATAGGGACACTAGATTTTTGAGCTATTTTTAGAATGCACTTTGGTCTAAGTTAGACATAAATTTAAATAAATCCACCAATTTCCATCCCTATAATGATGTATAAAGATAATTAGTCAATAAGATGATAGTGTATCTTCTACGAGTGTACAATTTAAATAATAAACACACTTGGGATGTGTAAATTTTAAATATAGATTTTACATGATAAACTAGTCTTGTACACTTTTAAAATATCACTCAAGGATTTAACCTTAATTTGTTAACTTTTTTGTTGTAGAAAGTCTCATGATCTCCATCTCACTATGCCTAAATGCTTATCTTATGGTCTAAACCTAATATTATGATCACCCAAATCACCTATAGCCCAAAATATTCTTAAAGCCTAATATATATCTATAGAGACTAAATCTGAATTATATAACACCTCAATGTTCTATACTTGGAAAATACCTATCATGGTTGTACCCTTCAATTCTAAGACCTTCCCACTATCAAAAGGCTCATATTCACTATCACTTGTGCCTAATTTATTATCCCTTATTAAAACCACTATCATTATGATCAGTAATCCTCTTATACTATTAAAAATACTAAAAAATTAGTCATTATCCTTCTTTACTAGTTTTGGACTTGTATCTATTTTATAGCTTCTTAGACACTTACATCCTAGATAGACACCTACATTGATGAAAGTGTCCCTTTTCAAAATAATTTTTAAGTGCCTAAAATTCATCCAATTTGAAAATGAAAGATATCCTAAAGGTTTTCCTAAGTGATTTACTATGATATATTTCCAAAAGGTATTTTTGTATATATACAAGATCAACCCTCATTCATTCTTCACCTAAAAAATATCAATAAATTATAAGGAAACTTACAAAGAAAACTCAATAAAGCATTTAAGTGATAAAATCTTCCCTATTCATCTCTATTTCCATATTTGGCATAAGAGTAGTATTCCCACATGTCTGAAGTACTGAAGAAGCATCCCATAAGCCATATTTTCAAAGTTACATGCTCGGTCACTCTATGTACTTACTTATCACACATTACATCCTTATGCACACATAAGCTAACATGTAGGGGAGATTTACATAAGTATGATTCCCTCTTTGAAGTATTAGATATGTAATCAATGCCCATTGATAGAGGTGTCTTTTGGAAATATAAACACCATGTAGCCACTAACCCATTTTTCCCATAGTCACCCCAAGGGCATGAAAGATATGGTTTTATCATTTGATAAAAGGTGACAATTTATGTGCACAATTTGTACACATTAGAATAAAGGTGAAAAAAACCTAAAAGGTTCTATGTGGTTGAATCAAGATCCATTTACTATTACATAATGGATAACTATGTCCAACTCAAACCCTAATGTTGATGTAACCATCTAGATCTGACATAATACCTACGGCCACAAAGTAAAAAATTATAGAATTTGATGATTGTTTTAGAATCTTGATCTAGTGAATTTCTAGACTATTTCAGCATAGATTTGTATATGCATAATAAACCAAGTACTACTATTTTCACATTATTGTAACATCAATCAATAGTTGTACTTTCTATTTTTAGCATATCTTAGTATTATAAATTTAGAATATTATTTATCTAAAATTTCAATTTTTTGGCTTGCTATAGATTTTTTTATCACCCTTATGCTTATTCATTTCTATATTTTTAACCCTATTTAACCTTGTACAATCAAATTTATGGTTAAACATTTGGTGAACCTAACCTTTGGTCCCAAATCCCTAGAATTGACTGAGTTTCTTGTTTTTTTATTCATATTTTTTATGATTTTTAATTTCAAATTATTCAATCTAAAAATTAGCTTTCCATTTCTATAATTATGTTCAATATTGATGTATCTATAGGCCATTTTGGACTCCAATTTATAATTATAGTTTTAGTTTGCTATTGTGATTACCTAATCAAACCTATCACTACACAAAATTGTCAAGGTTCACAACCTAATACACCAATTATTAATATACAATAGGTTCATCTTAAACCTAAACCTATGATAAAATCTCAAATATATAAATTTATTAACCAATTGAGTAACACACATGCTTAGATCTTAATCTTTGAACTTTTAAAGTAACCTACTATCTATACATATATCGTATACAAAACATTGCATGATACTAGGTACCAAGTGATATAACATTGGATACTTTTGTAGATATTGTGTAAGATCTAATCCAAAATTAAAATGTAATTACCTTTGAGAAAAAATATTTTCCCTCAAATGATAACATTGATCAAGACTTGTCCTTATTAATGCAAATTAATTTCCACAATAAAGGAAACCAAAAGAACTATATGTAACATATATAAATGAGATATAATGATGTTATTGATCAAATGTCACTCTTAGACTTATTACACAAGTCATTTCCACATAAGGGGGTATTTTTTTAGAACATTAAATATGACAACCTTGCCATATAATGTAGATATACCATATGTGGCATTTGTGTTGAACTTATCAAATGGAATAAGCATAATATTTGTATTGAAAAGAATTGTATACCATACCCACATAGTAATGAAAGTAGTTTTCCTACATTTATTCATGTACTAGTTCATTAAAAAATAAATGCACACATTATAATAGAATCTATAAAATCAAATAATATAGTATCACAATAACCTAATAGGTTTTTCTTATCCAATGCACCAAGTAGACAATTTTCATGCTTACCTAAATCTCAAGCTTCGATACTTCTCTCCCTCCCCATGTAGAGATTTATATGAGTCAACATCTACCAAAAGGATATGATACTAATAAATATTGTGTCTACCACCATGTAATTGAGAATTATACTAATAAATTTTATAAATTGAATCATAAAATACAAAATCTTATTGATAATGAACAACTTATATTTGATGATCCTTCAAAAGAATCAGTTTCACAACCTAGTGATCACCAAAATTTGAAGATATTTAACAATCCTTTACAAGACCTTTCTAAGAAGTAACCAAAAGTAAAAATGGAATATAATACACATCCTCCTCCACCACAATCAAAAACCATAGATTAGTTTATAGGTACTTATACATGAGATACATCTTCCATGCTTAAGATAGCTTCTATTTCTTTTGATGACAATGAGATTGTGGATGATGACTCAAATATTAATTCATTATTCATTAAAGCATACCTTAAACACTAAAATATACACAATATTATGATTTATAATGGTACTAGTGATAATGTTTACACCATGAAATTAATTACACATTTTGGATATACACATGATGAGTTACACCCTTTGACCAAAGTGGTTATAACTTTTGATGGAACCTCACAATAGGTCCTTGGTGAGATTTACTTACCTTTAAAATTTGTCCCAAGACATGTGGTTACTACATTATTATTTATACCATACATGAGAGTCTTTGATATGTTATTTGGATGACCTTAAATATAGACACTATGTACCATACTTTCTATAGTGCATGGGTGTGATAAATACATTCATGCTAATAAACTAATTACATTTTATATAATTTCATATGAATGCCCACTTGAACAAAATAAGATTTAAAAAATGTAGGTAATTATCAATCCTAATAAGGTTAATCCTCCATGAAAGGGTAGGCAATAATAAATCCCATTTCTTAGTTAGTCAATACTTTAGAGACCATTGCATCATAGATACACAATGGACTCTATGGAATCCTCATCTACTACTACAAAACATATTTAGTTGCCCAGAGAAACCAAACATGTTTCTATTTCTACTATTATGAATAAACCACAAATCATTGAAATATGGGTTCTATGAACCCCCATTCCTTTTATTGTTTTCTCATGACTACAGAGTCATTATACATACACAAAGCATCACAAATCCTATAATTCTAAATAATACACCTATATATGCTCCTTAGAAGTACCAATAGTTTATTGTAGTAGTTTCCAAGTGGGTATATACCTATGACCATCCATTGGATGAGATCATAGGATATCCTTATTCTTTCAAATATTCCAAAAATACCCAAAAAAATAAAAAACCTAAAAAATCCAAAAATATTCAACATTTCCATGTTTTATTATCTCCTTGGCATCTATGTTATTAGTTCTATGTTGGTAGATAGCATATAATTTATTTATATATACACACATGTTTCACATGTCTTATGAGTATGATACAGGCATTACGAGGCACATGATAAATGCACATATAAATATTGGGCCTTCCCTCTACTATGTGATCAGTACATTGGGGGCATCCTTTTCCTTGATCATGACACACCTAGGTTACATTATTATATGATAATTTTCCATTATCATGTTTGAGATTATGTACTTAGACATTCCTTTCTCCATGCTTATATCTTTCACAATGTACTTGATATTCTATGTAATTAACATTCTTTTCTAAGACATATATACATGGACTAGTATGTTATGATTATACTAGTTGATTATGATTCTATGTTTTCTTTTCTTATATTTACTTTATTGTGTTCCTTGATTTCTATTATCATTTATTATATTAATTGTTTAGGCATTTGAATTTGCTCCATTGATTATGGCATCCATCCTTATGTTTTCCTATTTTGACATTTTCATATGTCATAGTTTATTATTTGTGGACATTTGACCATGTGTTTTGATGCTTTATGGACATTTGAATAAGTCATGTCCCTTTGATTGTGAAACATTTGAACATGACCTTTGTATGAAAACTCCTTGGACCATTCCCTTTTGTTTTGATTTGGAGTGATCTTGTGTGTGTGCTTGATTATTTGTTGATCTTATAATGTTACTCTCTAGATGCTGCCATGATTTAAATCATAAATATTATGACTTGATATGATTTTATACTATGGACCTAATTGTTATATCTACCTACACATGATACTCCTATATGCTACATGATCCATACATAGATTAGATAGTTATCTTATCCTTTTGAGGTAAGGTAAATACCATTTTATACTTACCCTCACCTTAAAATTGGGGGCATATTAATGGGGGAATGTCATATAGGCATGGCTTCCACATATTCATAATTTCATATTATAGTTGAGGCATGTTATAGAAATGTGTTCTCCACACTAACATTATTTTAAAAATTATCTAGATTTATTAGGGGTATGTTATGGGAACATGTTCTCCACACTTAAACTAATTCTTAGATTCTATAGATTTTTTGGGGGCATGTCATGGGAACATGCCCTCCATAATTAAAAAATATAAACTTGGCCAAAATTCATAGTTATATGCTTCAAATACACATTTGTGGCAACATTATATACATTGGTACCATTGTTATACCTAGGTTTTAGCTTGAGACATTTATGAGGTGCATATGCCATGCAAAGAACACCTTAAATTTCAAAATCAAATGAGCATTAAAATTTTAAATAATACTATGGACTATTATCATATCCAAGATGTAATTTTATGAAATTTGTTAAGCCAATATACTACATTAGTTGGTACACCTTTCAAAAAGGTTGAGGTGATTAAATCACATAATCTTATCGAGTTTATTCATTAGACTTGATTAAATCATCTAACCTAAACATATTTATAGGATGGATTGATTAAATCATCCACCCTCACTAGATATATAATGTGATTTGATTGGATCACTCAAAGTTTCTAGGTTATAAGTATGATTGCGTTACATGATTGAGATAAACTCCATGGCCATGTGGAAACTCACATTTTCTCCAAGGTTGGGCATGGTGTCCTCTAATCCCTATATATGTACTTATAGGTTTCCAAATCATCCTAATACCAACTCTAAGGTTTCAAAATAAAGAATATGTTCAAATCAAATTTCAAAAGGACAAGATGGTTTCATAGATACATAGATGTAATCCTAACCTTGCTCTCTTTACTTTAAAGTATTTCAATTTATTTCAATTCCAAATTATATGTATTGATTATATACTATAACATGTTCTTGGTTTCAGGCCAGTCACCAATAAATAACTCAAGTTATTTAAAAATCCTTTATAAGATCATTATAATAAGTAACCAAAAGTACAGATGGAATATAATTCACATCTTCCTCCACCACATTATGGGCACCCATTATATGAGTTTATTGGTACTTATAAATGACATACACCTTCCATGATTAAGAGACCTTATATTTATTTTGATGACAATGAGATTGTGGATGATGACTCAGATATTCATTCATTACTCATTAAAACATAACTTGAACACTGACATATACATAATGTTATGATTAATAATTTTTCTAGAGAGAATGTTTGCACCATGAAATTATTTACACATTTTGGATATACACCTAATGATTTACACCCTTCAATCAAAATAGTCAGAGCATTCGATGGAACCTCAAAGTAGGTACTTAATGAGATTGACTTAACTTTACATGTTGGCCCAACACATGTGGTCACTACATTCTTAATTATACCATATATGAGAGTCTTTGATATGTTATTGGGATGACCTTAGGTACATATACTACATGCCATACCTTCTATAGTGCATGGGTGTGTTAAATATGTATACACATAATATTTTTAATATTTTATCAAATATTGATGATTTACATCTTCTAGGAACCTGTCAAGACTCAATCTTTCTGAGTGCATGCCTTAAGGGGTGTACTGTGAAAGGGGTGGGCAGGCCTTTGGTGCTTTATAGGATTGTTGTCCCTTTTTGCCACTTTATTATCAATCCAACTAGCTCCCAAAACCATTTCCTAAGCTATTTCTCCTCCCTTGCACATTCTTCCAATCTTTTTCCATATTGTATCCTCCTTTTCTTGCCTTAATGCCCTTTTAGATAGTTAGTTGTACTAGGTCAAATAGGTTGACCTAATACAGTTTAGGGGTATTTTTCACTTTATTAGCTTGTTAGCCTTTTGACCCACCTAGCTCAAACATACTGAATTGTCCTTGAAAACACATTGGGTTGAATGGTTCAACCCTATATAGTTAACATTTTTGGAAGAATTTAGGGAAGGAGCTACCTATAAATACTAGATCATTTCATCATTATTTCATATGTGCAATCAAGAGTTATCATTTGTTCATGTTTTTTGATAATATGATCTTCCACCATTCTACTTGAGGAGACTTAGCTTAGGTTTCTTATTTGGAGAATCTAGTCTTGTGGATAAGTCTTAGATGCTTTGGCCTTTCTTAGTTATCCTTAAAAACCACAAAAACCTATTGCAAAGCTCCATTGGCCAAGGGAGAGATTGAGTCTCAATGGATTCACATTTAGGTAAGTATATTCTAACTTTGTTCTCCTCTCTTTTAGTAGATAGAAGTAGCATAAGTGTTGGATCAAATAATACCATATTTCATATTTCATGTATTAGGGTATTACTCATACTTAATTTAATTGAGGTTCTCTATACATGTTTGTTATATTATTTATAACCCCCACTTTGTGCCACAAGATTTGGTGTGCACTAGATTAGATATACTTTGTTATTATTAGAATAGGTGAATGTTTTAAACCTTAGGACTCCATTAGGGTTGTTATGAAATTGTGTTAGATTTTAGGATATAGAACCCTTTTTAGCATGATATTTAATGACAAGTGATCCCCTAATTGAGTCTAGTAGATACCATATTGGTCATGCTTCTACTTAACAAGTATATCCCCAATCAGAAGTGTAGGTATGCTTTATCTTCATCAAGCCAAGATTGATTTATAGACATGATGCATTTTTGATTATATACATTCTGGTGAAACTGATGTGAAACTAACCCTTGCAGGATTTATTTCACTTATTTTTTATTCTTTTAGTCATTATTTTTATCATATTGGATCGACTCTGTCAACTTATTTTTATGACTTCTATGTGTCGATTTCCAAGAATACAAAAATGAATCAACCCAGTTGACCCAATATAGGTTTTTAGCCTTTCAAACATCTAATTCAACCTACTAGGTATATCCAATTGACCTTGTACATTTATAGCACTCTACAATTGGTTATTACACAGCTTGATCAATTTAGTCAACCTAGTTTTCAAGTTTCTCAAGCATAATTCAAGGTTCTTCATCTGTAATCTTTATTCATTTCATCTCTAATCCACCAATGTTCCTTTCTACCTCTTTGTATCTTTATTTTCTATCTTTCCTTCCATAATTTTTAGTCTTTAAAACTTCCCTTGTATAGTCAACTGGATTGATCCTACTGACCCGGTTCTATGTTTTGTGTGATATCTAAAATAATTGGGTCGACCCTACCAAACTAATTCATTTTCAGACCTTACTACCATAGTATAGGTTTAACCCTATCGAACCTATTCTACATTTTGTGCATATAGTGTCAACACTATACCTTGTTTCAAGTTGTAATTAATCTCTATACACTAGTAATTAGTTCACACCTTTATTTTCTTACTGCTTACATGTTTGTAATAGATCACATAGTTTAATTAGGGTATTTTTAATTAATCACTTAGTTTCATTATTTATGTTTTATGCACACATGACCAAATCACAAAAACATAAATACACACATTTTCACATTTGTCTACCCAAGGCCAACCTACTTAGATTTCATCACCAAGGAGAAGCTGACTTGATGCTCTAGTTAAGTATAAAGCATGGTTAATGGTATATTCTAGCTAAGCACCTACCACCCTTATCTTGTGGTGTGTGAAGTTAGGGGGTAGGCCCCAATACCAAGCCTATATCATTTCTACTATAGTTCCTCTCATCTCAAACTACCTAAAACCATCCTTAGATTGCTATCTAATTCCTTTCTCTACAACTAACTTCCCATCACATTTATAATCATTTATTAGTAATATAATAAAACATCTTAGGTTGACCAATTAGTTAGCTCTTTACTTTTTAGGTTGATTTCTTGATCTTTGCTTATTTGTGTGTGTAAAAACTTGCATTATCTAGTGTTAGTGCAAGGTTTTGTTTTATGTGCCTCAATTGGATTGGCCAACATTGATCTAATTCACTATTTTTTTCCATTTGACTCTTACTTTCCTAGATTATCTACAAAAATTGTATTTTTTTAGTTCATACTTGTTATCCACTTTCTCATTTTACCTTTCTATTGTATAGGTTTGACCTAGTCAACCCTATACTTTTTTCAACCTCAGTTTAGTATAATTGATCAACCCAGTCAATCTTGTACTATTTTTAGGCCCTATTTTTTGTGCTAGGTTGACCTAGTCAACACTATACTATTTTCTTATATACCTATTCATCAATCTAGTTTCTCATTTCTCTAATTTTGCATTCTATTCATTTATCTTTAGTTATAATGAAGTCTCCTATCATAATCTTCCTAGATAACATGAATCCATTTAGATACTATATGATATGTTAATTTATTCCTCTCTTTTCCTCCCAAGAGAACCATCACTCTTAGGGCACCTCTTCTCCTCATTCATCTATTAATTACAACATGGTGCAAATAATGCCTCAACATGACATTGATGGATCTGATCCTTTCTATACCTACCAAGAAAATTCTCATCTTAAAAATATTCAAACTAATGTGGAAGTAATTGATACAAGTTAACTTAATAATCCCACTAGTAATCCTTGTTCTAGCAATCCTCCCCCTAATACTAATTTAGGGAGTGTTCCTACAAAAAACAACCCACCACTTAATACAACTCAATTTTTAGCCCAATTTATTCAAAAAATAAACATTATGAAAAATTCTAATACCAGCTAAATGATTCAACTTCAAAAACATTTAATCAATGTGGCTAATCAACCTCCAACTATGCATCCTCAAGCTAATCCTAATTTCATTCCTCCACCTCTTCGAGGTGCCTTAGGTAATGCTATTCCTTAACCCATAATGAATAAAAAAATGCTTCAAACCATTCAAAATGAGCCTTTAACCCCCTTTATTATATCCATTGATATTGGTAACATATCTCCAACTATCAAATATGATGGGACTAGAGATCCTGCCTCATTTCTTAAATCCTTTGGTAACCTTTACAAAGAGTGGATCCAAACTAATACGTTCACCACTAATAAAATCTTAGTCAAAACTTTCACATGTGATGTATTATAATGGTATAATCAATGGTTAATCCTTTGGTTAAAGAGTTTCAACACATTGATCTTCCTAAAAATTGTCTTAGCCACTTCATCAATGCTAAACAATCTCATAATGAATCAACTCATGACTTTATCAAAAGATGTAAATATTTATCTCATAAAGCCAACCATAACATGATTGATTTTTGATCTATTTAAACTCTTTATCATGGATTTAAATCTCACTCTTCAATATAAGGTTCAAACCTTTGCTCCCCAAACACTTAATGAAGCTCTTGACCAAGCTAAGTGCCAAGACTTTTCTTATGAATCAAATCAAACCTAATCCTAAACTTACTAAAGGATATTTTCAAACATATAATGATATCACTAGTAATGCTCCACAAACCAAATAAGGAGTTTCCAAAAATGACATTCATTCACCTTCTCATACACCTCTCTCAGTTTAACAAATGAAACTATTTTTACCACCCTTAAAACCTTTCATCTATCCCAATGCTCCTCCTAAGTGGTATGACTCCAATATATTTCTTTGGTTCCATGATGACATTGGGCATTCTCATGAATCTTATAGAGGGCTCAATAAGTTTATTGTCTCCTATATGCTTGGTAACTCATTCAATCACAAAGCTATGATCAACCTTCATCTACAAGAATATACTGCCACTTCCTAGAAATGACAAACTTTTAAAGCTTATACTACTAATAAAAAAATATTCTTCAAATAATTAGTCAAATTCTATCAATGTTTGTGCCATTGATGCTAATTATGACCAATATTATAATAACTTTCAATATTTCAACACTACCAAGGTTAATTATTTTTATAAAATGGATCACAATGATCTTATTACCAAGCCTAAAAATCCATCTTTATAAGAACAAATTCTTAAAGATACCACCACCACTAATGTTTATTTAGAAGCACATAAGGAATAAATTCCTCCTTATAATCCTCTAACCATATATATACCTTCCAAAACTAATTTACCTTCTAAACCTCATGCTGGTTCTTCTAAATCACATTAGAATTTTCTTGAATAACTCAATTCTATGCCTTTCAATATTCCTCTTATGGGGTTGGTTCATACTTCACCCTATCATCATAAATTCCTTATGAAATAAATTCAAGAAATTGAATATCCATCCTCCATAGATGAAGAACTACCTTCTATTGATTCTCAACCTACTAATGTCAATACCATTGAAATTATGTGTCCCTCTTCTAAACCTTCCATTGATTTTCTTGAAGAGGACATGATCAATGATGAAATTATTTTTCATTCTAATGATCCAACACTCTATTAAAATATCCATTAATACCACTCTTATCCATAAAGTCTTAGTTGATTAAGGCTCTGGTATTAATGTGACATCCTTATGGCTTATTCAACAACTTGGTTATAACAATGATCATCTCAAGCAAACCCATCTTACTTGCCATGGTTTTGAAAAGACTAATAAAAACCACTTGGTTGTATATATATTCTATTAACCATAAGACCTAAGACCATTTGAATAAAGCTTATGGTCCTTGATCTCCCTTTATCTTATAATATCTTTTTTGGTCATCCATGGACTCATCAAATGAGGGACATTGCTTTTCATGGTAGTCAATGTATTAAATTATTACATAATATAAAAAGGTATATGCATGAAGATAAGCCCAATCCATGGATCATCTATATTCCTAATCCTAAACCTCAATATCATATTACTACAATTCTTAAGATTAATAGTGCTCATTTACCTGAGTTCATCAACATGAATATTGATTTATAAGTTAATCTTGCATTTTCTGATGATGATAATCCCAATGATTTACAACATACTTTTAATACCACTAAGTTACCTCCATACATTTCACAATGGCTTCCTCCTTCTCTATTACCTAGGGACCATACTATTCCTCTTATTGATGAGATTACTAATTTTACCCCTCCATGTAATGCTCAGGAGCCTTCTTTACCAGAAGATGCCTTCACTTAAAATTATTATAAAGTGGCCAAATTATTTCAAGTTCCTCTCATCATGTCTCCTTATACATTTATCAATATTGGGATTTCACCTTCTGAAACTTCCCCTGATTCTCAAGCATGTAAAATTTCTATAACATATGATGATAATTATATCATGGCCCAAGCTCAATCTAGAGACTTGGATGTCTAGAATTTCCAAAAAAAAAAGACAAAATCCATGATTTTAATAGGGATGTGCATACCATTTTTATGGATCATACCTTAGATTTTTAGGGCCATGTGTCTCCTCTTAATTCTTTGCTTATCGATACTCCTTGGGTGGTCGAACAAATCAAACCTTCTAAACCTCTAGAAGATATTACATATTATTTACCTCTTTTAGACTCTATCATTCTATTAGATCATTATCCCATCACCTAATACACCAAAACATGAATCTCTTCTAGTCTAACCACTTCTTCTACTCTCAAAATTACACTAGATGCCAAGACAATCGATGTCTGATAGATTCATTTTGAGTATGATAGCCATGGAAATAAAATTTTAGATCTTGAAGTAGATGTTGAATATTATGGTCCTCTTCCTACCTTGCCTAATGACAAAGTTATTATTTATCTACTTCATGTTTTGGAACCTCAACTTCCTAAGAAACATCATAAACTTAGGAAATTTTAAACTAAAACTCCTTACTTTAAAAATTTTGTAACTAGTATTGATCCTAAAGTGAATCCAATTTCAGCCTTACCTAATGCACCATACCTTTTTAAAGATGACAATGGCATGATTATTGAAGAAAATACTTGCATAAAATATGTTACTCCATCTTATTCTAAACCTATCATAGTTGCTTAAGATCTTTCACCTAGTAAACATGACAACTTTAGCTTATTCCTTGACAAATATCATGAGTCTTTTACCCGGTCATATGAGGACATTCTTGGAATTGACTCTAGAATTGTGGTGCATAATATCATTACTTATATTGATGCCAATCCTATACGTCAAAATAAAAATAAAATTTACACCTAAATTTTTACCTTTATGTCATAAGGAAATCATCAAATTATTAGATGCTAAATTTATTAAACTAGTGGATTATTCTAAATGGGTTTATAACATTATACCTTTTAAGAAGAAAGTCACTATGATCATTTGAATTTATATTGATTTACACAATATTAATCTTGATTTTCCCAAGGACAACTTCCCTTTACCTTTAATATATGCCATCATTGATTCTATAGATGGTTACAAAATGTTATCCCTTATGGATGATTTCTTAGGATACAATCAGATTCATATCACTCTTAAGGACCAACATAAGACTACTTTCACCATAGAATGGGGAACCTATTGCTATGTTAAAATAACCTTTGTCCTAAATAACACTATATCCACTTATCAACATGTAATGACTCACATATTTCATGATCTCATTCACAAAATGATTGAAACTTATGTGGATGATATTATTGCTAAATCCAAACATCATAACAATGATATTTCTGATCTTGCTATCATTTTTTACTATCTTCTTAAATATAAAGTTAGACTTAATCCTTATAAATGTGTCTTTGGTGTCACATTTTGTAAATTTTTAGGATTCTTAGTCTCTCTTCATGGCATCAATATTGATCCTACCAAAATTAATGCTATCATCAACATGCCCATTCCTCATTCTATTCTTGACATTCATACTTATTTAGGAAAACTTGGGGAAATTAGATGATTCATCCTTGAGATGGCTTATCAAATTCTATCTATCAATTCCCTTCTCAAGAAAGGCACAACTTTAGAATAGATGGATTCATGTCAAAAATCCTTTGATAACATGAAAGAGTCTTTGCTTCACCCACCCACACTTCATCCTCCTTCTAATGATAAACCTTTGATTTGATATACTTCCTTCACACCTATTTCAATTGGGGCAATGCTTGCCCAAAAATATGATACTAAAAGAGAGTATGATATATACTACATTAGTTGTGTCCTCATCGATTATGATACACGTTATACCAAAATTGAGCATGATTGCCTCACCATCTATTTTACAACTAAAAATATTTGTCACTACATGCTTTACCAAACTACTTATGTCATTGTTCATTCTGATCCCCTTCATCATTTATTATTCAAAACCTTTCTTCATAGAGATATAATTGGTAAATGGATGGTCCTACTTATGGAATTTTATCTCTACATCATCAGTCAAATTTTTTTCAAAGGGCAAGTCATAGCTGATCAACTTGCCGCATCTCCCATACTGACCACTTCTTCCCTTCAAGATGATCTTCCAAATGATAATATTCTTTACATTTAAGGTCTTAATCAAGATATTTCTCTTAAAGATTATTTTCATAAGCTTTATCACTGATATTGAAGCCAATAAACTTGAAGAATGTTCCACTCCCTCTAGTACTACTAAACCAAATGTAGTTATCAAGGAGCTTTTTGAGATCAATGTTGACTTGCATAAGGATACTTGGACCCTTTAATTTATTGGTGATAAATGTCTTCAAAGATTTTGGGTAAGTTTCATTCTCACAAATCCTCTTGGAAAAATCATTCCTTTAGATTTGTGCTTCATCTTTGATGTCACTAATAATATGGCTAATTATGAAGCTCTTATCTTAGACATGAGAGCTTCTCTTGACTTAGAAATTCAATACCTTCACACTTTAGGTGATTCTCAACTTATTTTACATCAAGTTAGTGGTGATTATCAATATAAAAGTGAAAACCTCATCACCTATCATCAGATTTCAACCACTCTTGCTAAGGATTTTATCTATTTTACTATTGAGCCTATTCCTAGAGATCAAAATTCCATTATTGATTCTCTTGTTTCTTCAAATTTTCTCTTTCATCCACATCAAGTTATTTCCAATCTTACTTTTATTATACAAATAAGAAAATCTCCATCTTCAACTCAACCACTAGATTGACTTATCTACCACATTGAGGTTGTTACCATTTGATAAAGCCCATGGTATCAAGACATCATTCGATTATTAAAACACCAAAATTATTTTCTTAATTTAGATTCTCATGAAAAGACACATATTCATAAACAAGATTTCAAATATATATTTAGACATAACATCCTTTATTACCTCAAAGCTGAAGAGACCTTGATTTGTTGTATTATGCAAGATGAGGTCCCTCTTCTTATTGAACAAGCACATGGGGGCATTTATGGTGGTCACTATAGAGGACATGCTACAAATTGTAAATGCCTATGTATGGGTTAATTTTGGTCTATTCTTGAAAAAGATGAATTGAATATGCTAAAAAGTGTAATATTTTTTAGCTTCATGATGATCTTATCTATTCACCTCCTACTAAAATTCAAACTATCAAATCTCTGTGGCTATTTTCCACATGGGGATTTGATCTCATTGGTAAAATTCCTCACTCCTTAGATGGGCATGTCTTTATCATCACTATTATCGAATATTTTACCAAGTAGGTAAAAGCTATGCCTCTTGTTAATGTCACTGGTCTTACCATTTCAAAATTTATTCTTAATCAAATCCTTTTTTGCTTTGACATTCCCCATATCGTCATTTTAGATAATGGTGGTAATTTCAAAAACAAACTTGTTAAACAACTTTCCAACTAATTCAAAATCAATCATAAATTTTCCACACCTTATCATCTGTAATGCAATGGTCAAGCTGAGGACACCAATAAAATTCTCAATAAGATTATTCAAAAGATAATTCATGAAAACCATATAAATTGACATATTCATCTTTACCCTACACTGTTGGCCTATCAGACTAGTATACGTATTACCACCAGGGCAACTCCATTCTCTCTAGTCTATGGTTCCAAGTCAGTTCTTCCTTTAGAAGTTGAGCTTCCTTATCTTTATATATCTCTTCATGGCATTATTCTTGATGAATAATTATGTGAAGCTCACCTTCATACCCTTGATCTTCTTGATGAATGTCATCTTTCTACCTTGTAACATAACCGCCAATACAAGATTCGTATTGCCTGATAACATAATAAATGTGTTAAAATCCATACTTTTAATATTGGTGATCTTGTCCTTAAATTAGACTACACTCATGATAAATAAGGTAAATATTCCCAAAAATGATAGGGCTCATATTTAGTCAAAGATATTCTTGGTCTAAGCACCTACCACGTTCAAACCAATGAAGGCCATATTTTCAAAGAACCCACCAATGCACAATTCCTCAAAAAGTACTTTGCCTAAACATTTCCTTATTATCATACTTTATTTATACATCTATATAACACTTTTTTAGGTTACTTAAGCATGGGTCTCTCCCTTTACAACAAGTTCCCTCTTTTTCACAAACCTTTAGTCCTCCCATTTGGTCTTTTTGTTTCTTGATGTACCATAGTCTTCTTTATCTTCTTGAATTTTATCTTATTTTTTTCACCCATTGGGTTTTTATTTTGTGAGTTTCTTTGTACGACTATAGATAGGACCTAGCATTCATCACAAAACCACTACCTTTTACATATTTTTCTCACACTTTTTACTTGCCAATATTATTTTGGCATCCCTTTGGGTTTCTCTTTTGTGAGTTGCTTTGTAAGACCACATATAGGACCTGAAATTCCTCACAAAACTACCATCTCTTTACTTTATCTTTTTCTTATTTTATGAAGTTATAATTTCTATGGATAGGACTGGACCCTCATAAAATTATCACCTTTTCATGTTCTTGATCCTTGTTCTCAACTTTAGCTTTTGCTTCTTTTATTAGATAGAATCTGCACAAACAATCTATGTTACCATGTTTTCATCCATTTCCCTCATTCTTATGATAATGTATTACACTTTAATATAATTGTATCCTTTTCCCCTTTGTCACATTTTTTACAAATTAAAGTCATTCAAATTGTTCCATGTGTCACTCCTCTTGATTTCCCATTCCTTTCATCTCCACATTAGATAAAATAAGATCAAAGTCAATATATCATTTTTATTTCACCTAGATTTATGAGACTCTTAGACCCCATTCTCTTTGAATTTTCTCTCTCTTATCAACCTTGTCCTAATTATTCAAATGAAATTAATATTTAGCACCCATGTTTGGTTTTCCAAATCCGTATGGAGGAGGAAGGGAAAAATCTATCAAGAAAGTTAAAATCCAAATAATTTGAAATAAAAGGCAATGATATATAAAAGACAACATACAAATCTTAAAAGTCAAATTCAAACCAATAAACCTGATTAAAAGCACATCTACTATCTCTAATCAAATCTCAAACTCCATAGTTAGCCTCACATAGAGCCGGGGTCCTTTGGGGTGTGGTAGGCTAGTTGATTGGAATAGGGGATTTTAAAAAACTCTATGGTGTTACCTACTTTCTCACACAAGTACCCAATCTTCACAGTAGACCAATGACTCTATAAAGCATCTTGAGGAATGGGTAACACATTGTGGGAAGGTATGTCCATTTTAATTTTCATGCATATAGACTTCATGGGAAGATCTATATACTTCATTTGTTGACCTAAGACTTATGTAGCTAAGAGAAGTTCTTCAAAGTTTTTAAGGTCAAAAATCCTCTTATTTTGACAAACCTAATTTGAGTGTCTTGAATTTGATAAAGAGTTCCTCTACCTTGGTTTTTCTTTCATTATCCCCTCGACCCACTTAATTCCCCCCCTTGATAGGAAAATTATGACTCAAAATCTATTTTACCTTCTTCTTTAATTACTTATTCTTCACCTCTTAAAAACATGATAGCACTACTTTGTTTCAAGCTTTATCTATCCTTAGAGTGAAACAAAATGTTTGAGTATGTTTGGATTCTTCATTTATACCATGATTTATATTTATAGACTTACTTTACTTTCCTTTTACTATTTTTAATTATTTTATTGTCTTGATGTTATGGACACCTGAGTTATGCCCTTTTTGCATTGTTGAGTGAGGTTAGCTTATTACTTCTCACTCACCAATGCTTTTTTCCCTTTTATGCACCTTTTTCCATTGTTGAGTGAGCTATGGATTGTTACTTCTGACTCATCAATATTATTTTACCATTTTGTTTCTTATTTTACCATTTTATTTATTTGATTACCATCGTTTTGACATGTATCCTTAGTTTGATTTGGTGAGTTTTCCTTTCTTACTTGAGGATAACTTGTTTGAGTTTTTTGGTCTTTGGTAGCTTTGGATTTTTGGTTACCTGATTTACTCTTGTTTTTGACTTGGTAATTTGGTCTAACATAGCACCTATCACACCAACTTCCCAAATTTTCCAATTACTTCCTATCTTTATAGCACTAACTATCTTGGATATTCTTGTATTTGTTTGTTTTTTCTCTTTAGTTTTATATTCTTGGGTTTGTTAAAAGGAGTCTCTTCACCCTACACAATCAAAACTAACAACATAGTAGACAACCATCCCATAATAAAGGTAAGTCAAAGTATGCATCACATTTCCTTTTTAATTATTTACTTTCAGTTATTTTTTCTTTAAAATACTACAATTTTTTTAGCATTATCATTATGTGTGTCCTTATGTTGTTTCTCGAAGCACCATCCCTTGTTATACCTTAGTGACACATGATGAGCTTCAAGTAGGGAATATGTATACAACTAATATTTTTAACCTTTTATCAAATATTGATGATTTACATCTTGCAGGAACCCATCAAGAATCAATATCTCTGAGTGCACACCCTAAGGGGTATACTGAGAAAGGGGTGGGTAGAATTTTGGTGCTTCATAAGATTGTTGTCCCTTTTTGCCACATTATTATCAATCCAACCAGATCCCAAAACCATTTCCTAAGATATTTATCCTCTTTTGCACATTCTTCTAATATTTTGTCATGATTTATCCTCCTTTTCTTGCCTTAATGCCCTTTTGGATAATTGGTTGTACTAGGTCAACTAGGTTGACAAAGTACAATTTAGGGGTATTTCTCACTTTCTTAGCTTGTTAACCTTTTGAATGACATAGCTCAAACCTAGTGAATTGTCCCCAAAAAAATATTGGGTCGACTAAGTCAACCCTATACAAATGACGTTTATAGAATGATTTAGGAGAAAACCCATATATAAATATAATATCATTTCATCATTATTTCATATGTGCAATCAAGATTTATTATTCATTTGTGTTTATTCATAATCTTCTCTTCCACCTTTCTAGTAGAGGAGACTTAGCTTAGGTTTCTTGTTTAGATAATCTAATATTGTAGATAAGTCTTGGATGCTTTGGCCTTTCTTAATTATCCTTACAAACCACAACAACCTGTTTTATAGCTCTATTGGCAAAGGGAGAGATTGAGTCTTGATGGGTTCACATTCAAGTAAGTATATTATAACTTTGTTATCCTCTCTTTTAGTAGATAGAATTAGCATAAGTGTTGGCTTGAATAATACTATCTTTCATATTTCATGTATTAGGGTGTTACTCATACTTATTTTAATTGAGGTTCCCTATACATGTTTGTTATATTGTTTCTAACCCCTACTTTGTGCCACAAGCTTTGGTTTACACTAAATTAGATTTACTTTTTTGTTATTAGAATAGGTGAATGCTTTAAACCTTAGGAATCCATTAGGGTTGTTTTATGATTGTGTTAGATTGTAGGCTTTGGAACCCTTCCTAACATGATATGTTATGACAAGTGATCCTTTAATCGGGTATAATGGATCCTCATATTGGTCATGCTCTCGCTTAACAAGTGTATCTCCAATCAGAAGTATAGGTATGCTTTATCTTCTTTGATCCAGGATTGATTTATAGAAATGATGAATTTATGATTGCATATGAAATACATTCATGCCAATAGGGTAATTATAGTTTGCAAAATTCCATATGAACATCTACTTGAACAAAATAATTTTATAATGAGGTATTTAATTATCAAACCTACTAAGGTTAATCCTCCATGAAAGATTAAGAAACATGAACTAACCTTTACTAGGAGGTTGATACTCAAGAGAACATTACATTAAAGATACACAATGGATTCTATGAAATCATCATCTACTCCTACAAAACATATTCAGTTACCTAGAAAAACCAAACATGTTCCTAATTATACTATTCCAAATAAAACATAAATAATTCATCGATGGGTTCCAATAACCCCCATTCCTTCTATTATTTCTTCTTGACCATAGAGTCTTATTATACATACGTAAAGTATCACAGATCCCAAAGTGATATATAATACACTTATACATGCTCCTTAATAGTATCACTAGTTTATTGCACTAGGTTTTAAGTGGGGAGATACCTATGAACATATATTAGATGAGACAATAGAATAACCTTGTCCTTTAAAATAATCTAAAAATACCAAAAAATTAATAAAATCAATCATCTAAAAATATTCAATTGTTCCATGTTTTATTAGATCGTTGACATCTATGTTGTTAGTTCCATGTTGGTAGATACCATATCATTTCTTTATATATACACACATGTTATGAGTGTGATACAAGGATACCAAGCACATGATATATGCACATATGAATGTTGGGCCTTCCCTCTACTCATGTCATCATTACACTATGGGCATCTTTTTCTTTGATCATAATACACCCATATTACATTATTATATGATCATTTCCATTATCATGTTTGATCTTATGTATTTACACACACCTTTATCCATGATTATATCTTTCTTAGTTTACTTAAAATTTTTTCTAAGACATTTATCTATGGACTAGTCCTCTATGATTATGTTAGTTGATTATGATTCCATACTTTCCTTTATTGAATTTCCTTGATTGCTATTTGTCATGAATTTTATTACTTGTTTGAGCATTTTAATATGCTCTATTTAATATGTCCCCCATGCCTATGTTTGCATATTTTGACATTTTCATATGTCATAGTTTGTTGTTTGTGAACATTTAAACATACATTTCTATGATTTATGTAAATTTGACTAAGTCATGTCCCTTTTATTGTTTGACATTTGAACATGCCCATTATATGAGGTCTCTTTAGAACATTGACTTTTATTTTGCTATTAAGTCTTCTTTTGTGTGTGCTTGATATCTTGATAAGATTGTATTGTTACTCTATATATGTTTCCATGATTTAAAACATACATGCTAGGACTTGTTGTGATCATATACCATGTAAATCATTGTTATATCTAACTAGACACTCTTATATGTTACATGATTCATACATAAATTATATAATCATCTTATCCTTTTGAGGCAAGGTACCTACCATTTTATAATTTCCCTCACCTCAAAAGGTGGGGAATATCATATAGGCATTAATTTAAAATTTTCATAGTTTCAAATTATATTGGGGGCATGTTATAGAAACATATTCTCCACACTTACACCAGTTATTAGATTCTCTAGATTTATGTCTCCACACTTAAACTAGTTATTATATTCTATAGAGTATATGGGGGAATGTCACGGGAACATGTCCTCCAAACTTAAAAAATATAAAATTATCCAAACTTCATCATTATATAATTCAAATACACATTTGTGGAAATGTTATATACATTGGTACCATTATTATACCTAGGTTTCAGATTGAGACATATACTAGGTGCATATGTCATGAAAATAACATGTTAAATTTAAAAATAAAATGAGTTTTCATATTTTAAATACTACTATGGAATGATATCATACCCAAGATGGACTTTTACAAAATTTATTTAGCCAATCTATTGCATTAGTTGGTACATTTTTGGCAAGGTAGAAGTGATTAAATCACTCAATCTTACCAAGTTTATACATTAGACTTGATTAAATCATCTAAATTCATGATATTTATAAGATGGATTGAATAAATTATCCACCCTCACCAAATATATAATGCAATTTGATTAGATCACTCACAATCACCAGGTTATAAGTATGATTGGGTTACATAATTGAGATAAACTCAAATGCCATGTGGTAACTCACCTTTTAGCCAAGGTTGGGGGTATGGTGTCCTATAATACATATACCTATACCTATACCTATACATACATACACACATACATACATACATACATATGCACTTGCAGGTTTCCAAATTATCCTAATCTTAGCTCCAAAGCTTCATAATAAAGCATATGTTCAAATAAAATTTATAAAAGGAAATATGGTTACAATGATACACATGTGTAATATTAACCTTGATGTCTTTACTTTAAATCATTTTAATTATATATATGCATTGATTATATACTATAACATGCTTTTGGTTTCAGGCTAGTCACCAACAAAGCACTCAAATTATTTAAATATCCTTTACAAGACCATTCTAATAAGTAACCAAAATTATTAATGGAATATAATGTACATCCTCAAAAAAACTATGGGCACCCATTAAATGAGTTTATTAGTACTTATACACAATAAACACCTTCCATGATTAAGAGGTCTTCTATTTATTTTGATGATAATGAGATTGTGGATGATGACTCATATCCTCATTCATTATTAATTAAAGCACACCTGGACCATTAGCATATACATAGTGTTATGATTGATAATGGTGCTAGAGAGAATGTTTTCATCATGAAATTACTTACACATTTGGGATATACACATGATGATTTATAGCCTTTGACCAAAGTGCTCAGAGCTTCGATGGAACCTCATAATAGGTCCTTGGTGAGATTGAATTACCTTTACAGGTTAGCCCAATAAATGTGGTCACTACATTATTAATTATACCATACATGAAAGTCTTTTATATGTTATTGGGATGAGGTTGGATACATACACTACATGCCATACCTTTTAAAGTGAATGGGTGTGTTAAAAACATTCATGCTAATAAAGTAATTATAGGTTACATAATTCCATATGAACATCCACTTGAACAAAATAAGTTTATAATGAGGAAATTAATTATCAAACCTACTTATTTAATCATCCATGTAAAGGTAAGTAATATGAAATCCCCTTTCCTATGTGACTAATACTTCATATACCATTAAATTAAAGATAAACAGTGGATTCTATGTAATTCTCATCTATTAATACAAAAAATATTCAATTACCTAGAGAAACCAAACATGTTCTTATTTATACTATTCCAAATAAACCACAAAGAATTCAATGATGGGTTCCATGAACCCCCATTCCTTATATTATTTATTCATGATGATAGAGTCCTATTATACATACATAGAGTATCACAGATGCTATATGCTAAATATTACACCTATACATGCTCCTTGATAGTACCACCAATTTATTTCACTAGGTTCCAAATGGGGAGATATCTATGATCATACCTTGGATGAGATCATAGGATAGCCTTGTCATTTCAAATATTCCAAAAATACTAAAAAATAAAAACAATCAGCATTTCCATGTTTTATTTACTATTTGAAGTCTATGTTGTTAGTTCCATGTTGGTAGATAACATATCATTTATTTATATATACACACATGTTTCACACATGTTATGAGTGTGATACAGGCATACCTAGGCTCATGATATATGCACATATGGATGTTGGGCCTTCCCTCTACTCAGGTTATTAGTACATTAATGGAATCCTTTTCCTTAATCATGATACACCTATGTTACATTATTATATGGTCATTTTATGTAATTACATATGCTTTATCCATGATTATTTATTTTTTAGTGTACTTGATATGCTTTCTAATTAACATTTTTCCTAAGACATATATCCATGGACTAGTATGCTATGATTATGCTAGTTTTTTATGATTCTATGCTTTCTTTTCTTATATTTACTTTAATGTGTTCCTTGATTGCTATTATGATGCATTGTATTACTTATTCAAGCATTTGAATATGCTCCATTGATTATGGCCCCCATGCTTATGTTTGCCTATTTTGACATTTTCATATATCATATTCTATTATTTATAGACATTTAATTATACATTTATATGCTTTGTGGACATTTGACTAGGTCATTTGATCTCAATTTTTCAACATTTGAACATGCCAATTGTATGAGGCCTCCTTGGACTAGTTCCTTTTGATTTGATTTTGATTCCTCTTATGTGTGTGCTTGATCATTTGATGACCTTGTAATGTTACTCTCTATATGTTTCTATGATTTACATCATATATATTAGGAGTTGATGTGATCATATACTATGTAACTCATTGTTATATCTACCTAGACATGATACTCCTATATGCTACATGATACATACATAAATTTTATAATTATCATATTCTTTTGAGGTAAGGCACCTACCATTTTATACTCCCTATAATCTCAAAATGTGGGGGCATATCAATGAGGGAATTCTAGATAGGCATGCCTTCCACATTTTTATAATTTTAGATTATAGTGGGGGTATGTTATAGAAACATGTTCTCCACACTTACACCAGCTCTAAGATTCTTTAGATTTATTAGGGTCATGTTATGGAAACATGTTCTCCACACTTACACTAGTTCTTAGATTCTCTAGATTCTATGGGGACATGTCATGGGAATATGTCCTCCACAATTAAAAAATATCAAACTATTCAAAATTCATAGTTATATGATTCAAATACACATTTTTGGCAACAATATATACATTGATACCATTGTTATACCTAGGTTTTAATTTGAGACATATATGAGGTGCATATGCCATTCAAAGAACAACTTAAATTTCAAAATCAAATGAGATTTCAGATTTTAAATATTATTATAGACTATTATCATACCCAAGATGGAATTTTATAGAATTTATTGAGCCAATATACTACATTAATATGTAAATCTATTGTTAAGGTTGAGGTGAATAAATCACCAAATATTACCAATTTTATATATTAGACTTGATTAAATCATCTAACTTCACTATATTTATAGGATGGATTGATTAAATAATTCATCCTCACTATATATATAATGTGATTTGATTGGATCACTCATAGTAGCCATGTTATAAGTATGATTGTGTTACATAATTGAGATAAACTCAATGGCCATGTGGAAACTCACCTTTTCTCCAAGGTTGGGGGCATGGTGTCCTCTCTCTCTCTCTCTCTCTCTCTCTCTCTCTCTCTCTCTCTCTCTCTCACACACACACACACACACACACACACACACACACACACACACACACACACACACTTATATGCACTTGAAGGTTTCCAAATTATCCTAATATCAAATCCAAGGCTTTATAATAAAGCATTTATTCAAATCAAATTCCAAAAAGGAAAGATGGTTGCATCGATACACATGTGTAATGGTAACCTTGCTCTCTTTACTTTGAATTATTTCAATTTATTTCAATTTTAGATCATATACACTGATTATATACTATAACATTCCCTTGTTGCATGTTAGTCATAAGCAAAACACACATGTTAGACTCATGAAAAGTCAAGGTGTGTTATATAGACCTAAGTATGCATTAATTTTAATTTAAACTTATAATTTCATTACTAGATTAAAGGGGGTAAATATAGATACTAAATCTGAATTATATAGCACCTTAGTCTTGTATACTTGGAAAATACCTATCATGGTTGTACCCTTTAATTTTAAGATATTACAACTACCAAAGGCTTATGTTCACTATCTCTTGTGCCTATTTTATTATCTCTTAGTCTGACCACTATTATTCTAATGACCAAGCTTCCTATAATGTGAAAAATTCAATAAACCTAATCATTTTCTCTACCAATTTTCTAGCTTCCAAGACACTTACATCCCAATCAGATGCCTATATTGATGCAAGTGTCCCTTTTCAAACTAATTATATAGTGCCCAAAAGTTATACAATTTTTAAATGAAACATATCCTAAAGGTAAACCTAAGCGATTTAGTGTGAGATATTTACAAAATGGATTTTGGTATATATATAAGAACAACTCTCATTCATTGCTCACCTAGCTAATACCAAGAACTCACAAGGTAACTTACCAAAAGCACTCAATCAAGCATTAAAGTGAGAAAATATACCATATTAAATAAGGCATAGGACTAGTATCCCCATAGGTTTGAAGTATTTAAGGAGCATACCATGAGCCATATTTTCCATGTTAAAAGCTAGGTTACACTATGTACTTGCTTATCACACATATGCACATACCAACAAACACATAGAGATAACTACATAAATCTAAGGCAGTATTTGGAGTATTTAATATGTAGACAATTCCCATTAATAGAGGGATCCTTAGGGTAGATCAAAACTATGTGCCCACTAACCCATTTTTACCACAATCACCCCAAGGGTGAGGCAACTAGGGTTTGATAATTTGATAAAGAGATACATCCTATGTGCATAATCTATATATATCAAAAAAAAGGAAAAAAATAACCTAGAAGCTTCTAAATGGTCATATATAAATCCAATAACTATTCCAAATTGGACACCTAAGTCCAATATAGAAACCAACATCAATGTAACGATCTAGATTTGATGTAAACATCTAAGGCCACAAAGTGTAAAATTATAGAATCATGATCTAGTCCACTTTGAGACTATTTCAACCTAAATCTTCATATGCACAATAAACCAACTAAATACTCTTATTTTTAATTTATTAAAATATCAATCAATAGTTTTCCTTTCTATTTTTTTCATATCTCAATATTATAAATCTAGAGTATTATTAATCTGAGTTCTCAAATTAAATGGCCTACTATAGATCTATTTATCACCATTGTGATTATTCATTTATATATTATTAACCTCTTTCACCTTTGTATAAAAAACTTGGTATTAATCCTCCAATATTAGTTATAGAGTTTTAAAATGTATCTATTCTCTAGGACACTACCATTTACAACTAGATACTAACGTCGACACTAGTATCCTAGATCCAACACTAGTGTGCATACCCTAAAAATTATCAAATGTCAAAATATTTTGATTTATAAAATTTAACATATTTATATTAACTAACCCTTTTTGAGATTATTTTTAAAAATTACAATATAAATAAAAAATAAATCCCACTCATTATTCATCTAAAAACTACCAAGTAAACACCTATAAAGCTCACTAAATTATTTACACAACTAAGTTATACTACCTATTATTTCCTATTTATATATTAGTCATAGGAGAAATATTATTATAGTTTTATATCATTAAAATATAATCCTATGATAGATATTTTCCAATTTTTAATCTAGATCACTACATGAACTCACATATAACATATTATACCATTGTTCACACACAAGCTCGCATAAGGGGGAGAACTAAATCAGTCTGAGGAATTATTAAAAGCATATGTATATGTATACAAAAATAATTTATAGAGGTGTATTTTAAGTCATCTTGATTTCACTTGAATCCACTAACACCCATTTTACAAGGTGGCATGCCCTAATTGGAAGACTTAGGGTTTTGAGCTACATATTAATGTTCAAAACCTATTCAAATGATCCAAACATAAAATATTCAATGTGATAAGGAAACCAAATAGGCATAGGTGAAATTTTAAAAAAATGACCTATAATTAATTATAGATAGAAGTGCCAGTTTCAAGATAGAAGCATCGATGCTAGTATCCCTATTTCGATAATAGTGTCTAGGTTGATAAAGAGCTGATTTTCAAAACTTGAAAAACCATAGTTGAGAATAATTATGAATATTTATACATATAAAATTATTATATATGATTTAAATTCATTAAAATAAGTTAATTATTATTAATTATTTATGATCAATCAATCAAATTATTTTTTGGAAAAATACTTTATACATTTAGCATATTTTCATAATTCAACACTGTATCAAATATGTTATGAATATGAATTATTTAATTAGCCTAAATTTTAGAGTATATTTCTCTTTATTTTATTAGGATAACCTATTTTTAATTTCTTAATTCAATAAAGGGTTAAAAATTTGAACTTGACCTATTAGTCTTCTTATGCAAACCGTAGCTTGTCCTAGGGTTTTTAGCCATCTTGAGTCTCATATTGTAGTACTTATTTACATTATGATTTTATTAATTTATATGCAACCTAGGTGGAGTGATAGAATATTTGTTGTACCTATTTAACATCTTGATCTTCATTTTTTACCACCTAGTATGTCTTAAGCTAATACCTTGTCAAATTATGCCAATAATAAAAATGAGAAAAAGGCTAAAAAAATAATCATAGAGGATGAATCTAATCATGAGGGAAATGAAACACATGAGAATAATGAACATGAACAAGCAGATCATGATAAATTTAAATATATAGCATTATATTAAGGGCATATTCATGAAAATCTTGAAGATATTCAAAATATTCTTAATACTATATTGGAAGCTAAAAAAGTTAAAGGTATTAGTGAACAAAAATTGCTCTCTATTGATACAAATATTGGTGTTACTGGATACACCTATCACACACACCTCACAATATCCATACCCTCAATCATACTATTACTTTTAAATATAGTGGGGGAATGGTATATGTCTTAAAGATATTATTCTCTAATGAATAAAAATATATTTAAACATCCTCCATGGGAATAATCAATACTTCAACTCAATTACTAGTTTCAATGCCTACATCAACACAAGCAGTGTTTGTATCCCATTTAGTTACTTCCTAGATATCAAATACTAATCCCAATGGATCTACTATGCAAACCATTCTCCAATTTATTCAAGTTTGGAAGTTAACACTAGTAATATTGAAAAAGATTCTTCAAAATCAACTGATTCTATTAATTCAAAATATGTATTACATAATCCTCTAACACCCAGAATATATTTGTACGCTTTACCAACCAATTTTATAGCACCTAATTTAAATTTTTTTTATTTCTAGGGTTATTATAAAAAACATCTCCAATATTTTTATGTATCATGTCTTGGTTATATCACCTCAGTCTTGTACACTTAGAAAATACATATCATTGACATACCTTTAGCTTCTAAACAGTTCCCACTGCCAAAAGGATTGTATACACTATCTCTTTATGCCTCATTGCTTAGCTCTTATTCCAACCATTGTAATTATGATGACCCAAGACTTATATCTTTCACATAATGTTGAAAACCTACTTATCTTCAACATCTACAAGTTCTAGACCTACACCTATTTTCCAACTACCTGAACACTTACATCCTAGTTAGATGTCTACGTCGATGTAAGTGTCCTATTCTGACAAAAGTGTCTGGTGCCCTAAAGTCATAAAATTTACAAATTAAAAGTCTTCATATGGTTATCCTAAGTTATTTTATGTGAGATATTATCCAAATGTATTTTAATAAACATAATATCTCTCCTCATTCATTCCTCACCTAGCATAGACCAAAAAAAACTCAATAAATCACTCAAGTGAGCAAAGCTTCCCTATTTTCTCCCATTTACATATTAATCATAAGGACACCATATACATAGGTCTCAAGTAATAAAGGATAATCCAAATATCCATATTTTCAAAGTTACAATTTAGGTCACTATTTTACTTGCATATCACACATTATATGATTCACACATAAGCCAACACATAGGAGAAAACTACATAAATATGAGGCCCTCTTCAGAGTATTAGCTATGTAGGCAATACTCATTGATAGAGAGGTATTTGGGTCAACTTGACACCATGTTCACTCTAATTTTTTTCCCATAGCGTCTATGAAGATGAAGAACTAGGGTTTTTCTATTTGAAATGAAGTGATATTTCATGACCTAAATCTAAATGCACAAGAACAAATGTGACACAGAATCTAGAAGAATATGGATGGTTACATACAATTTCAATAGGTTTTTCATACTAGACATCTAAATATGAGTTAGATAGTAAAGTATATACAAAAATCCCTAGTTGGTTCAAGTGTCTATGGTTATAGAGGTATAATTTTCAAAATCAAGTGACTAATCTAAAATTCAGATCCCATCTATTTCTTCTTGTCATAAATCCAGATTTGTATTAACACTAGAACTAGGTACATGTCTTATTTTCATTATCATTTCAATATCTAACATAGGTGTACTTTCTATAATTACCACATATCAAGATAATAAATTTAGTATATGTTTATTTAAGATTTATAATTGATTGTCCTACGATAGAGATAGTCTACCATCCTTATGCCCTAGGCTATCTCTTCCCATATATATATATATATATATATATATATATATATATATATATATATATATATATATATATATATATATATATATGTTTAGAGTTAAATATTTGGTGAACCCAATTTTTAAACATCATTATTGCCAAGTATTCCATATCATATTTTTCTTACCTACTTTATCCTAATCTTTTGTGCTTTATCTCTCTCATCATGGATGATATAGATTGCTTTGATGACTATGAATATGAAACTCTCAAAATTTATATTAAATAAGGGATAAAACATGATTACTCCATATACAATATCAAATATTAAAATGGTGGTAGCTACCATACCTTTAATCAGGTCCATTCTATAACTCCTTCAAGGGGTAAGGTAGATGTTATATGTATGCATGTTCATTCTAAAGCACTAAGGGTTGTGATTGTGAATATATAAAATATAAAATCACTCTTATGAGAAAGTTAATAAAATAAATATAAAATTAAAATCAATAATTTAGTTAAAATATCACATTATTAGAATCTTAGACTCCATGTACCCAAAATCCAAAACATGTTGTGTTAATCATGTGTTTGCATCTTCATTTACTAATGTTGTGACAAACAAGGTTTTTTATCCAACTTCAAAGATACAAAAAAATTCATATGAAATAAATGACCCAAATGTTATTCCTAAGGTTACTAAGATACCAAGTGAAATACTAAGAGAAATGGATTGAGATAAAGTGATTAAATTACCTCCTCCACATCCTATCACGAGATCCAAATATTATTATGCATATCATAGAATGCATGGGAATCATACACATTATTGTTTTACATTAAATAAAAAATATAAAGTCAAAAAGGTAGTGGTAATCATATAATTTATTCAAAAACAAAGAAAACCACTCACATTATGAGCACCTCTCTTAATCCACAAGTACTAAAATAACAAATGTGTGTACCAAAGAAAAATCCAAAGTAAAAATAGTTTCCAATATCAAACATAGAGTATGAAATGGCTAAAAAAGAAGAATAATACCAAGGAAAAGATATAAATTTACCTATTAATATTGATACCCAACTTTCCAAACATTATGGTTTTGGAAAAAAATATTTACAAGTAATGGAATATCAGTAAAGTCAAAAGACATAAAACATATTGAAAAAGAAATTATAGAATTTCCATTACCACTTGATCATTACAGTCGAGCTTTCTTATTTGAAACTAGGTTTCTTGGCATATAGTGATTAATTCATTACCACTAAATTGAAATTTTCATTAAATTGAAATATTTTATACTACACACCATATTCAGATATCTAAAGCACTTACACATGTTCCATATACTATTATTCCAAATAAACTATAGGCCATTTAGTGATGGGTTCCACAAATCCCTACTCCTACTATTTATTCTTCATGAATACAAAGTTCATAGTGGAGAGATACCTATGAGAATCCATTGGATGAGATCACAAGGTAGTTTTTTAATTTGACATATTCCAAAAAACATGAAAAAAATAAAAAAAACTTCAAAAATTGAAAAGGATGTTTAGAATTTACATGTTCTATTATCTCCTTGACATATATATTTTAGACACACACACACACACACACATCTTTCAAACACATTTAGAGTGTGATTTAGGCATACACATATATATGATTTATGCATTTTTAGATGTTGGACCTTCTCTCTACTCATGCCATTTAGAGATTTGGGGTATCCACTTATTCAATCATGATACATCTAGGTTATATCATTCTATGGTCATTTTAAATTATCATGTTTGAGCTTATATAATTCCACATGCATTTATCCATGATTACATATTTCTTAGTGTACTTGATATGCTATGTACTTAACATTTTTTCCTAACACATATGATCTATAGACTAATATGATATGTTTATGATGGTCGATTATGACTAAATTCATGAACTTCCTTGAGTGTCTTGTCTTGATATTGTCTTTCTTATTTGAACATTTGAATATTCTCCATTTTTTGTGGCCCTTGTGCCTTTGTTTGTTTCTTTGACATTTGAATTATGTCTTGGTTTATTGTATGTTGACATTTGACTAAGTAATGTCCCTTCGATTATGCAACATTTAAACTTGCCCCTTGATTGAGGTACCCTTGGACCATTATCTTTTGATTTGATTTTGAGTTTTTATTGATATTGTAGTATTACCATCTATACATTTCCATGATTCACATCATGCATCTTAGGACTTGGGGTGATCAAATTATTCATGATTCAATGATATATCTACCTAGACATGTTCCCTCTATATGATACATGGTGCATTTATAGTTTACGTGCTTATCTTATCCTTTTGAGGTAAGGTAACTACCAGTTGCTACTATCTCTCAACTTAAAAGGGGAGGCATATTAGTGGGAGCATGCCATAGAGGCATGAACTCAACATTTATTAATATATTCAAATTATAGTGGGGGAATGTTCTAATAACATGTTATCCACATTTTTCATAATTTTAGATTCATTGGGGTCATGTTTTGGAAACATGTTATCCACATTTGTCACAGTTTCAGATTCATTGAGGGCATGTTTTGGAAACATGTTATCCATACTTACACCAACTCAAATATTTAGATTATAATGGGGGTATGTTTTGGAAACATGTTCTTCACACTTATTAAATATATAACATACCCAAATTATATTGGTGGCATGTTTTGGAAACATGTCCTCCACATTGGAACTTATATAATTTTTTAGATTTCTTATTATTATAGTGGGCATATAATCATTTAAAATGTCACTTGAGTGAAATGAGTGTCACTTGAGACCACCCATCCCTAGCTTAGCCTTAAAACTATCTTAGGGCCTCTTTTGAACCTTATACAACTTTATTGTAGGCATTACACATCCTTATACATCCTAGATTGAATCATATACCTTCTCCTAGGGATCCATGCCCCTAGTGCTCCAGGTTCTACCACCTAGACTCTAGTGTACTTCTTTGGACACTATCACCTAATTCTAGTGACCAAGGGACCTTGGTAGTGTCCTCTGCAAAATTTTAACCCCTATATATATGTTTTTAATTCATAAGACACCTAGGGTTATCCTAGACCTATTTCATACTCCACACAAGTGCCTAATCAATAGACATACATGAATTTTATCCCATTATCTACTAGATGGAAATTAAATGAAAATTACACAAATAAAATTAGGAAAATTTATGTAAAATTAAGGTCATTGATCCCTATTCTATCCTACTTATGCATACAATCATCTACAACCACCCTGAGCTAGGAATACATAGATTTCTAGTATCAAGCCTCATTCAAATCACTTAAGTAGACACTCATACTAGCATTTAATTGCACTTGCACCATCACTTAGATTTTGAAAACTATAACAAGATTGATCCCCTCTCAAGGTATTGGTATGTAGGAAAATATCAACATAGCAGGGTGTTGAGGATGTCTATCCTACCCAACTAATACCACACTTTTGAAACTTGTGCCAACCAAATAACCTAAAAATATAAAGATCTAGGGTTTGCATATAGAATAAGTCTAAGATAGGTCTTAGATAGTGAACCAAGTTTTGTTTACATAAGAATAGGCCTATCATAATTAGACACATTTAATCCCATAAGTTCACATCAATCCCTACACAAGGACACTAGCATTGAAATTAGGATACTAGAGAAATGCATTATTGTCCAAAGTACCAAGCTACTATCCAAGGTATCACGTTGCTATCTAGGAGAGTTTCTAACACTTAGATCCTATTCAAAACACCTTGATCAAATTATATGCTAATTTTTAGCCTCTAGATCATTCATCTCAGTAAGTTTCTAGCTAAGTATTTATTTGTCATTCATTACTATTTTTATAAATATTAGAGTAGGTAAATTCTTACACAAATCAATTGATATATTTATTGCATATTTTATACCCTAATTTATTATAATTATATCCTTTAACAACCTAAGGTTTATATTCCATAACCCCTTAAAATTTAAATCATTTGGTGAACCCAAATTACTTTGAACATATTGTTTAGAACCCTAATATATTGCTAGGGTTTCCCTTCTTACTTTTAGCATTTGTTCAGTTTCTTGTTACAGCCTTTCATCATGATTATCATGATGGATGTCATTTTTTAATTTTTGGTAAAAAGTTTTATGGTTTCTCTTACATGCCTATTACACACCATGGATGTCATTTTTTAATTTTTGGTAAAAAGTTTTATGGTTTCTCTTACATTCCTATTACACACCATTTTTATAATGATGACATATATTTCACTCCTCTCATGGATCATGTTAGAACTCAACTTATTTCACACATTGGTCCACCTCACCTTGAGGCCCCCTTCGATGGAGAACATTGTTGCATGGCCAATTTTGATTTACCTATGGTTACTAATAGATGGTAGAGAGATCATATGAATCCTTTTATTCCCCCACCTAGACCTATTGACTATCTTTTCTCACATCCTGCCTCTATCACTCACCCTTTAAAAATAGTAGAGCATGCAATTCAAGCTATTACTAGATGGAATCAGGTGCCTCCTTAGCCTATATAAGAAAAACGTAATCCAAAAATCCATCCTTAGCCCTAAAATAATACCCAAGATCTAGGGATAAAAATAAATCATATGTTATTATGGATCAATTGAGAAATGCATAGAGAAATGCATTATTGTCCAAAGTACCAAGCTACTATCCAAGGTATCACGTTGCTATCTAGGAGAGTTTCTAACACTTAGATCCTATTCAAAACACCTTGATCAAATTATATGCTAATTTTTAGCCTCTAGATCATTCATCTCAGTAAGTTTCTAGCTAAGTATTTATTTGTCATTCATTACTATTTTTATAAATATTAGAGTAGGTAATTTCTTACACAAATCAATGGATATATTTATTGCATATTTTATACCCTAATTTATTATAATTATATCCTTTAACAACCTAAGGTTTATATTCCATAACCCCTTAAAATTTAAATCATTTGGTGAACCCAAATTACTTTGAACATATTATTTAGAACCCTAATATATTGCTAGGGTTTCCCTTCTTACTTTTAGCATTTGTTCAGTTTCTTGTTACAGCCTTTCATCATGATTATCATGATGGATGTCATTTTTTAATTTTTGGTAAAAAGTTTTATGGTTTCTCTTACATGCCTATTACACACCATGGATGTCATTTTTTAATTTTCGGTAAAAAATTTTATGGTTTCTCTTACATTCCTATTACACACCATTTTTATAATGATGACATATATTTCACTCCTCTCATGGATCATGTTAGAACTCAACTTATTTCACACATTGGTCCACCTCACCTTGAGGCCCCCTTCGATGGAGAACATTGTTGCATGGCCAATTTTGATTTACCTATGGTTACTAATAGATGGTAGAGAGATCATATGAATCCTTTTATTCCCCCACCTAGACCTATTGACTATCTTTTCTCACATCCTGCCTCTATCACTCGCCCTTTAAAAATAGTAGAACATGCAATTCAAGTTATTACTAGATGGAATCAGGTGCCTCCTTAGCCTATATAAGAAAAACGTAATCCAAAAATCCATCCTTATCCCTAAAATAATACCCAAGATCTAGGGATAAAAATAAATCATATGTTATTCTGGATCAATTGAGAAATACACAAACTAATATTTCTATATTGGAATTACTCTAAAAGATAACTATTTTCAAAGATATTCTTTTTCAAACACTTAATCATACATATTTGCCTTGTGATACAAACCCATATTATTTTTATTCTATATTGAACACTGTAAAGGATATTGAGGATGTTAAATCTTTTACCAATGAGGATTTACCCTCATAGTTAGTTATTGATCAGAATCTCCCACTCTTCAATGAGGCATAAATCAAAACCACCACTATTAAGTGATTTATAATTGACAATGGATTAGGACTTAACATATGAAACCTCACATTACTATAGAATATATGGGTTGGAATAACATCCATTTAAAACACATATAAGAACTATTATTAATTTGACTTGTCAAGGACAAATTACTATCCCTATCATTTGAAACTTTCCTAAATCTCACCAATATCCATTTAAAGTTTGTCAAAAAAAAAAAGAATTGTGGCTTAAAAATTACTAATTTTGGTCAAAAAAATAAAAAATGGATTGTAAATGGGTCATTTTAATTTTAAAAGAGCATTGTCAAATTCAAATATGCAGACAATCCATGTACATGGATTAATTTTGAGAGAAAATTAAACTTTTTGGGAGCTACAGGGGGTTTCAGGACCTAAAAATTTATACACAAGGTCATCATAAGTTGGATAACATTTTTAATAAGTTTAATATCCATTTTAAAAGTGGATATACTCACTATTTTATAACAATCCTTATCATGTCTGTTGGAGATCACCATTATAGTAGGCATCATTCTGGAGTGTCACAGAGGTTTATAGGTCTAGGTAAAGTTTTGAAAATAATGGGATGATGTTTTTAAATCATAATAAAACTTTAAAAGAGTTTCAAAACTCTAAATTTTAAGAAAACCATGCTCATATAGGGTTTTACAAGCAAACACGCATAAAGGCCAAAAATGGGTTTTTTGACTTTTAAAGAAAAATGTGCTTTCAAAGTATTTCGATAGCATGGAATAGACCCCATGATGGTATTTTCAGGTATTGGGAATAATTTTAAGAGTTATTTTCATTTTGGTGAAATTTTTATTTTTCAGTTCTAGACACCCTTCCTAGCCTCATGTTTAAATGCTCATATATTTCACCACAAGTGGAGTTTGGATGAGTGATTTTAGTATGTTTTGATTAATAATATGTAATTATAATTTATGAAAAATTTAGACAATTTTTTTTTTCGTTATGAACAATCATTAATAGTGTAGGCAGCTTAGAATGCAATCTAAACACCACATGCAAATTTCTCCATGTGGTAACCTTTTATATATTTTGAATGGAAACCCAATAGTTTAAAGTATGTTGGGGTGGGGGTTAGTTTTATACACATAAATGAACAAATTTTTGGGTTTGGAGGTATGTACTTCATAAATCGTCATTTTAAAAATTTAGCTTCAAAGCTCGCCTAAACCCTCAAAAAATTAGTTTTGTAAAAAGTTGATTTTATTGCCATAAAATCAAATTAAATTACCATAATTTTTTTCAAATTTAGAGTAAACTAAGAGAGGATTATATAAATGTCAATTTTATGCATGGATATGTATGGACGAGGGCAAAAATCATGTTTTTATGGAAAAAACATGTAAAATAAAGTACAAGACACTTCAATGAAATATAATAAATGGAGATCAAATATTGGAACTTTTTATTCATCCTAAAATTTTAAATTGGTTATAAAAAATCATATAATTCTCCCAAATAGCTCAATCAAAATGTCAAGTCTGCAGGAAAATGGAGCAAAATAGGCCTAGTCAACCCTGTTGATTGAATGACATGTGTTTTCTCATCAAAATAAAATATATTGTGATGAGAATTTTTTTATAGGTATATTTAATTATTTTTTTAGGTTTCATGGCATATTTTTTAAGGTTTAATGGATTCCAAATGCAAAAAGATAGGCTATTAGGCCTAATTGGCCTAATAGGCTTAATTGGTCAATCAAACAAGTAAAGAATGGTGTTGAAAATATATCAAATGAATTAATTTTGGAGTTACCACATGAAATATATGTTTTTAAAGTGGATATATCATTATAAATTTAATCCACAAGTTCCAATTCATGTAATTTGAGTTCAAGTTGAGTTAACTAGTCCTTAAGAGTCAAATCTCTTTGGTTGACTAATTTGACTAGTTTCATGCATCTCCCATGCTTTTCATGCAAGATAAGGAAATTAAAAAACTTAAACCCACTTTTAATATGGATTTATCTTCAAATTTATGGTTTTATTTTTATGCAAATAAGGTTGACAAGTCAACATGGGCCCACTACTTCTCAATTTTATGGTAAAAATGAAGAACATGCAATTTTTGAAGACTTAAAAGATTTTAATGCCTTAATTAATATTTTAAAAGGATTTTAGTCTTATTTTAAATCAAATAAGACTAATATTTCTATTTTCCATAAATATTTGGATTTATTTAAGGTTTTATACTTATATATTGGCTTTTTGAAGCCATTTTTAAAGAATTCCTGAAGTAGAGAAGAAATTGTAATTAACGCCATTTATCAAATAAAGAAGATTTTTTGCATATGTTTTTTGGATCAGAATAGAGTGTAATTTGACTATGTACTAGAATACAAGTGGCATATAATTTCACTTTTTTCAGGTAATTTCCACACCTACTATGAAAATCTCATCTTCTATAGGTCATTTGAAGAGATAGGATTCAATTTGCTTTGCAAACTTCTTTCAGGCCTTCTTTTGAAACATTGATATTCAAGATTGAATATAAAGTTTTATCTCATATACATATGTTTATATTACTCATTTTGAGAAATATTTCAAAGAATATCAATCATTTAGGTGCATCACCCCATTTAGATAAGATTTCCCATTTCAGTTTCTTTCTCCCTTTTAATCCCCAAAAATCAAAATAGTTTAGTTTTTAGAGATAAATCTTAATTGAACCAGCCCTCTCTAGAGGTTCTTCTTATTATAGAGTCACCCACACTCTAAGAAGATCCAATTATATCAGCTAGAGAGAGGGTGTATTTTACACATATTCAAACAAGGTGCTTTCCAGAGTGATAATAGTTTTTGGCATGCCTAGTGGGACATCATTCTACACACTAGCCTTTGGAGGCATTCAAAAAATTAATGCAACTTTCAGTCACTCAAAGTTGGTTTTGAAGATCAAGTATATATTCAATATTGATTAATTTTAGTATTTGTCTTACTAATGGTGTCCAAAGGCTTGTTTTAGCATGGATCCATATTATCCTCATTATGATCACTATGACTAGCCATACTATGATCCTCACTAGGAGTTTGAGGATATATATCAGACATATATGTAAGATTACTACCTTGATCCTTCATATGAACAACCATTATATCATAATACTAACCCTTACCAATATTATCATGAGCCATCCTACCCATTTAGCCAACCTAATCATGGCCATTTTGTAGCTACCCAATCTATATCAATAATTAAACAAACTTTAGGGAGCCTTGAAAAATATGCACTAGAGTTGTATTCACATAGCTATTATGGAAAATATACCCATACTCACCAAATTCATCATCTGAGAGAGTCATTACAACAAATAAAAGAGTAATGGGCACCTATTGAGAGAGAAAATTAGGGTAATCTTATTGGTGAGATGATGGATGTAGGTGGTTACATTCAAAGCATTGAGGATAAACTAAAAGGCCTCAAGGATCATCAGGTTCAATTATAGTCTTCTTATATGCTATCCATTCCTCCTCAAGAGACCATTCTAAGAGATCCTTTGAGTTTTACAAGTTCTTCATATATTTCTTAGACCTTCCCTTTTTGGAGATCTATCTACGAGAAATGTCAAAGAAAGAAAGAGATTGTTATGGCATAGCCTACTGTTGAGATCATTGACCACTTTAAAGAGAAGATATTCTAGGAGAATATTGATAAGTAGATCAGATAGTTGGAGATGAAGATAAGGAAATAGGAGAACCAAAATCAAAAGGTCAAAAATGAGCCTTTATATTTTCCATCTTGGAACCAAATCATGTAGTCAAGCAAGAAATAAGAATAATTAAACATCATTTAGGATGCTAAATTCAAGAAAGAGATCATTCAACCTTCATCCCTTCCTCATAAGACTAAATACTTTCCTTCATGGAAAGCCATTCAATAAAAAGTGCAGAGAGATGAGGTGAAGGTGATCCAAGAAGAGCAGCCTCATAAGCAAAATCATGTATCTATGGTTAATTCTGTAGATCTTTCACATCTTATTGAATACTTTCAAGGGTCTACCATGCCACTCTTAGAGAAAGAACCTCTTCTTTGTGAGGCAAGTGAAGAAGATGTAGCTTAAGAGATAGAGAATGATGATAATTCCAGTGATCAAGAAGAAGAAATCATAGTTGGGATGCCACTTGGCAAGGACAAAAATGATTAAATTTTCTATGATGAAAAAGAAGATGACTTGCAGAAGGATTCTCAAGAGTTTGTAGCTAAGATAGATGAAGTGTAAACAATTTTATTTTCAAAAGATAGCCATGAAGACAACTCACATAGAGCCATTGCTGAGATGGAGAATATTCTTGATAAAGATGAGACAAGTGCAACAGATCAAGAAATTTCATTTAACTTTATCCAAAAGGTAGAAATATATGATCAACATGTTTTAAATAGTAAGAATACTAATGAATTTCATGTCTTTTCCATTGATCATGGTGAATAATCCTTTTGGGATGACATAGAGAGTTTTTGTGCAAAATTTGATGGTCCATCTCTACCCCAAGTGGATATTGATGAATGTATTATAAAGAGTACTAATATAGCTATTCATCAAGAAGAAACTAAAATCATATTACAGCTATGTTTGGATGCTTATCAAGGATGTAAATACTTTGATAAAGTACCACTTCAAATGGAATCAAATGAAGACATCAATCTAGGTATACTAGTTGAATTGTCAATACAATCATTGAATGAAAATGTGTCAAATCATGATCAACTTATGAATGAGGTAGAGATAGCACTTTTGATGAAATAAAGAAAAATATGGGAGGAAGATGATTGGATCTTAGATCCATATCTTCAATGCATACACATAATAATGAAATTTAGAGGCATAGCTACATCATCTAGAACATATGAACATATAAGTGATCTTATTTGTAGAAGAGAGCTATCAAAAAGAAGCAAATACATTTCAAAGTTCCATAGTGCATCAAATAGCTTTCCATCTGATCCAAGAGGGCTAACAAGGTGGAGGTTAGTTTGTACATAATAGACTCCTTGTGTTTGATTCCTCTAAGTGCATATCTACAAATGCTTTCAGTAGTTGTTTTTTCATTTTTATGTTGTTGTTGTCCTTTCCTTTAAGTGCACATGCGCACATGTTTGTTGTCTTGTTTGTGTCTTTGCCCACAAATGATCTTCCAATATTCAGTGTATATCCAAGTATATCCTTGTCATATTTTTTGATTTCTTTGACCAGCAAGCTGGTCAACCCCTAAAAGTCACCAAAATTATTATTAATTTGACCTGTCAAGGTCAAATTACTGCCCCTATTATTTGAAACTTTCCTAAATCTCACCAATATCCCTTTAAATTTGGTCAAAACAAGAAATTTTGGCCTAAAAAGAACTAATTTTTGTCAAAAAAATAAAAAATGGATTTTAAATGGGTCATTACCATTTCAAAAGAGCATTATCAAGTTCAAATATGTAGACAATCCATGCACAAAGATCAATTTTGAGAGAAAATTTAACTTTCTAGGAGCTATAAGTGGTTTCAAGACCTCAAATTTTGTACACAAGGTCATCATGAGTTGGATAAAATTTTAAAAATGTTTCATGGCCATTGTATAAGTGGAGATACTTACTATTTTTTAATAGTCCTTAGCATGTCCATTAGAGATCATCATTAAAGTAGGTATCATTCTAGACCACAGAGGTTTCTAAGTCCAGATAAAAGTTTGAAAAGAATAGGATGATATTTTTACATCATAATAAAACATTTAAAGAGTGTCAAAACTCTAAATTTTAAACAAACCATGCTCATACAGACTTTTGTAAGCAAACAAACATAAATGCCAAAAGGTTTTTTTTTTTTTTTAAATTTTTAAGAAAAATGTACTTTCAGAGTGTTTTGATAGCATGGTATAGACCCCATAATTATTTTTTCAAGAATTGGGAATAATGTGAATAGTTATTTTTATTTTGGTGAAATTTTTATTTTTCAGTTCTAAACACCCTTCTTAACCTCCTGTTCAAATGCTCATATCTTTCACCCCATGTGGAGTTTTGATGAAAAATATTAGAATGTTTTGATTAATCCTATTTAATTATAATTTATGAAAAATTGAGACCATTTTAGTTGTTTTTATTTATGAATAATCATTAAGAGTGTAGGCAGCTTAGAATGTAGTCAAAACCCCACATGCAAATTTCTCCATGTATATTTTGAATGGGAACCCAATATTTTTAGGTATTTTTTTTTGGGGGGGCGTAATTTTTATACAAGTGAATTATTTTTTTTGTATTTTGAGGTATGTACTTCATGAACCATCATTTGAAAATTTAGCTTCAAAGCCCACCTAAACCCTCAAAAAACTAGTTTTGCAAAAAATTTGATTTTATTGCCATAAAATCATCTTGAATCAACCTTAAAATTGTTAAAATATCAAGTAAACTCATATAAGATTCTATAAATTTCAATTTTATGCATGGATATATATAGACAAGGGTAGAAATCATGTTTTTATGGAAAAAAGCATGTAAAATGAAGTATAAGACACTTCAATGAAATATAATAAATGGAGATCAACTACTAATATTTTTTCTTCATCCTAATATTTTAATTTGGTTAGAAATCATCACAAAATTTTTCCAACCAGCTCAATCAAAATGACTAGTCTACAAGAAAATGGAGCAAAATAGGCCTAGTCAACCCTATTCCTTGAGTGGCATGTGTTTTCTCATCAAAATAAAATATATTGTGATGATAAATTTTTTTACAGATATATTTAATTATCTTTTTAGGTTTCATGGAATATTTTTTTAGGTTTAATGGAGTCCAAATGCAAGAAGATAGGCTATTAGGCCTAATTGGCTTAATAGGCTTAATTGGTCAATCAAGCAAGTAAAGAATGGTGTTGAAAATATATCAAATGAAATAATTTTAGAGTTAACACATGAAATATATATTTTTAAAGTGGATATATAATTATTAATTCAATCCATAAGTTCAAATTCATCCAAGTGAAGCTCAAGTTGAATTAACTAGTCCTTAAGGGTCAAATCTCTTCAGTTGACTAGTTTGACTAGTTTTATGCATCTCCCATGCTTTTCATGCAAGATAAGAAAATTTAAAAACTTAAAACCACTATCAATATGGATTTATCTTCAAATTTATGGTGTTATTTTCATACAAGGAAGGTTTAAAATTCAACATGGTCCCACCACTTCTCAATTCTATGCCAAAAATGAAGAACATGCAATTTTTGAAGACTTAGAAGATTTGAATGCCTTTATTTAATATTGTAAAAATATTTTAGTCTTATTTTTAACTCAAAGAAGAATAATATTTCTCTTTTCCATACCAATTTGGATTTATTTAAGGTTTTATAATTATATATTGGCTTTTTGAAGCCATTTTTAAAGAAATCTTGAATCAGAGAAGAAATTGTAATTGACACCATTTATCAAATAGAAAAGATTTTTTGCATATGTTTTTTTGGATCAGAATAGAGTGTAATTTGACTATGTACCATCATATAATTTTCATATAATTTCCATTTTTTTAGGTCTTTTCCACACCTACTATGAAAATCTCATCCTCTACAGGTCATTTGAAGAGCTAAGATTTAAATTTGCTTTGCAAACTTCTTTCAGGCCTTCTTTTGAAACACTGATATTCAAGATTGAATGCAGAGTTTAATTTTAGATTCATATGTGTGTATTAATCATTTTTAGAAAGCCTTTATATAATATTAATCATTCAAGTGAATCACCCTATTTAGATAGGATTTCCCATTTTAGTTTCTTTATCCCTTTTCATCCCCAAAAATCAAAATAGTTTAGTTTTTAGAGATAAATCTTAAGGGAACCAGCCTTCTCTAGAGGTTACTCTTAGTAAAAATTCACCCAAACTCTAAGAAGATCCAATTGTATCAAATGGAGAGAATGTGTGTTTTATACATTTTCAAATAGGGTGCTCTCCAGAGTGATAATAAATTTTGGCACGCTCGATGGACATCATTCTACACACTAGCCTTTGGAGGCATTCAAAAAATTAGTGCAACTTTTAGGCACTCAAAGTTAGTTTTGAAGATTAAATATCTTTTTAATATTGATTACTTTTAGTATTTGTCTTACTAATGGTCTCTAATGGCTTGTTTCAGTATGAATCCATATTATCCTCATTGTGATCACTATGACCAGCCATACTATGATCCTTACCAGGAGTTTGAAGATATATATCAAACATATATGTAGGAGTACTACATGATATTTCCTATGAAAAACCATTCTATCATAATACTAACCATTACCAGTCTTATCATGATACATCCTAACCATTTAACCAACCTAATCATGGCCATTTTGTAGCTACCCAATCCATACTAGTAATTAAATAAACTTTAGTGAGCCTTGAAAAACATGCACTAGAGTTGTATTCATAGAGATATTATAGACAATATACCCATACTCACCAAATTCATCATTTGAGAGACTCATTTTAGCAAATAAAAGAGCAATGTGCATCTATTAAGAGAGCAAATTGGGGAAATTTCACTGATGAGATGATGGATGTAGATGGTTACATTCAAAGTATCGAGGATAAACTAAAAGGCCTCAAGGAACATCAAGTTAAATCATAGTATTCTTATATGCCACCCATTCCTCCTCAGGTGACCATTCTAAGAGCCCCTTTGAGTTTTGCAAGTTCTTCATATATTTCTCAGACCTTCCCTTCTTAGAGATCTATCCAAGAGAAATGTCAAAGAAAGAAAGAGATTTTTGTGGCACACCCTACTATTGAGATCATTGACCACTTTAAAAATAAGATATTCTACGAGAATATTGATAAGCATATTAGAGAGTTGGAGCTAAATAAAAGGAAAGAGGAGGAGAACTAGAATCAAAGGGTCAAAAAATAACCTTTATCTTTTCAATCTTAGAACCAAATCATGTAGTCAAGAAAGAAAGAGGAACAATCAAACATCATTCAAGATGCTAAATTCAAGCAAGAGATTATTCAACCTTCATCCTTTACTCCTTAGAAGACTAAATCTTTTTCTTTATGGAAATCCATTCAAGAAAAAGTGTAGAGAGATGAGGTGAAGGTGATCCAAGAAGAATAGCCTCATGATAAAATTTAGGTATCTATGGTTAATTCTATAGATCTTTCACATGTTATTAAATAATTATAGGGGTATACCATGCCACTCTTGGAGGAATAACCTCTTATTTATGATGCAAGTGAAGAAGATGCAGCTAAAGAGATAGAGATGACAATAATTACGGTGATCAAAAATAAGAAATCATAGTTGGGACACCACTTGGCAAGGAGAAAAATGATTCAATTTTTCATGATGAAAAAGAAGATTACTTTCAAAAGGATTCTCAAGAGTTTGAAGTTGAGATAGATGAAATGAAAACAAATTTTTATTCAAAAGGCAACCATGAAGACAACTCACATAGAGCCATTACTAAGATGGAGAATATTCCTGATAAAGATGAGACAGGTGCAGTAGATCAAGAAATTTCATTTGAATTCACCTAAAAGGTATAAATATGTGATAAACATGTTTCAAATGGTAATAATACTAATGAATTTTATGTATTTTCCATTGATAATGATGAAGAATCCTTTTGGGATGACTTGGAGAGTTTTTGTGCAAAATTTGATGGTCCATCTCCACCCCAAGTGGATATTGATGAACGTCTTGTAAAGAGTAATATTGTAGCTATTCATCAAGAATAAATTAAAGTCATATTATAGCCATGTTTGGATTATTATCAAGGATATAAAGACTTTGAAAAATTACCACTTCAAGTAGAGTCAAATGAAGACATCAATCCATGTATACTAGCTGAATTGTCAATACAATCATTGAATGAGAATGTGTAAAATCATGATCAACCTATGAATGAGGTAAGATAACACTTTTGATGCAACAAAAAATAATATGGGAGGAGGATTATTGGATCTTATATCCATATCTTCAATCCATACACTTAAGAATGGAAGTTGGAGGCCTAGATGCATCATCTAGAACATATGAACATATAAGTGATCCCATTTGTAGAAGAGAGCTATCAAAAGGAAGTAAATACGTTTCAAAGTTCCATTGTGCATCAAATATATTTCCATTTGATCCAGGTGGGACAAAAAAGTGGAAGTTATTGTTTACATAATAGAATCATTGTGTTTCATTCCTCTAAGCACATATCTACACATGCTTTTAGTAGATCTTTTTTCCTTTTTGTGTTATTATCTTTTCCTCTAAGTGCACATGTGCACATGTTTGTTGTCTTATTTGTGTCTTTGCCCAAAAAATATCCTCCAATATTTAGTGTATATCCAAGTCTATCCTTATTAGAGTTTTTTAATTATTTTACTAGTAAGCTGGTTAACCCCTGAAAGTCATCAAAATTATTATTAATTTGACCTGTTAAGGTAAAATTACTACCCCTATCATTCAAAACTTTCCTAAATATTGATAATATCCATTTAAAGTTGGTAAAATGAAGTAATTATGGCCTAAAAATCTCTAATTTTTTAAAAAATCATAAAAAATGGTTTGTAAATGGGTCACTGTCATTTCAAAAGAACATTATCAAGCTCAAATATACAGACAATCCATGTACAGGGATCAATTTTGAGGGAAAATTAAAATTTCTAGGAGCTAAAGGTGGTTTAAAGACCTCAAATTTTGTACATAAGGTCATCATGAGTTGGATAACCTTTTGAATAAGTTTTATGGCCATTAGACAAGTGGAGACACTTTTTGTTTTGTAATAGTCCTTAGCATGCCCATTGGAGTAGGCATCATTTTAAAGTGACATAGAGGTTTCTAAGTATAGGAAATTTTTTGAAAAGAATGGGATGATGTTTTTACATCATAATAAAACCATTAAAAAGTGTAAAAACTCTAAATTTTAAGAAAACCATGCTCATACAGGGTTTTGTAAGAAAACATGCATAAAGGCCAAAAGGAGTTTTTTTGACTTTTCAAGAAAAATGTAATTTTAGAGTGTTTTGATATAATTTTATAGACCCAATTATGATATTTTTATGAATTGGGAAGAATGTGAAGAGTTATTTTAATTTTGGTGACATTTTTATTTTTTCAGTTCTAGACACCCTTCCTAGCTTCCTATTAAAATGCTCATATCTTTCACCATGTATGGAGTTTATATGAATGATATTAGTATGTTTTTATTAATAATATTTAATTATAATTATTTAAAAATTGAGACCATTTTATTTGTTTTTTTATGAACAATCATTAAGAGCATAGGCAGCTCAGAATGCAGTCAAAACCTCACACACAAATTTCTCCACGTTGTAACTTTTTATATATTTTGAATGGCAACCCAATATTTTCAAGGATGTTTTTTTTGTGGGGGGGGGGGGTAAACATTTTTTGTGATTTTGAGGTATGTACCTCATGAACCATCATTTTGAAAATTTAGCTTCAAAGCTTGGTTAAACCCTCAAAAAACTAGTTTTGCAAAAAGTTGAGTTTATTTCCATCAAATCATCTTGAATTAACCTTAAAATTTTTCAAATGTTAATTAAAATAATATAGGATTATATAAATGTCAATTTTATGAATGGATATGTATGGACGAGGGTAGAAATCATGTTTTTTTATGGATAAAAGCATGTAAAATGAAGTAAAAGACACTTCAATAAAATATAAGAAATGGAGATAAAACATTGATACTTGTTCTTAATAATAATATTTTAATTTAGTAAAAAATAATCACATAAGTGTCTTAATTAGCTTAATCAAAATGGCCAATCTATAGTAAATTAGAGCAAAATAGGCCTAGTCAACCCTATTGACTGAATGACATGTGTTTTCTCGTCAAAATCAAATATATTGTGATGAGAAAAGTTTTTATAGGTATATTTAATTATTTTTTTAGGTTTCATGGTGTACTTTTTTATTTTTAATGAATTAAAAATGCAAGAAGATAGGTTATTAGGCCTAATTGGTCTATAGGCTTAATTGGTCAATCAAGCAAGTAAAGAATTGTGTTAAAAATATATAAAATGAATTAATTTTGGAGTTACCACATGACATATATGTTTTTTAAGTGGATATATCATTTAATACACAATTTAAAATTCATTCAATGTGAGCTCAAGTTTAGTTAACTAGTCCTTAAGGGTCAAATCTCTTCGGTTGTCTAGTTTGACTAGTTTCATGCATCTCCCATGCTTTTCATGCAAGATAAGGAAATTAAAGAACTTAAAAACACTTTTAATATGGATTTATCTTTCAATTAATGGTGTTATTTTCATGAAAATAATGTTTAAAATTCAACATGGGCCCACCACTTCTTGATTCTATGCCAAAAATGAAGAACATGCAATTTTTGATGACTTAGAAGATTTTAATGCCTTTATTTAATATCCTAAAAGGATTTCAGTCTTATTTTAACTCAAATAAGTCTAATATTTCTCTTTTCCATTCCAATTTGGATTTATTTAAGGTTTTATACTAATATATTGGTTTTTTGAAGCCATTTTTAAAGAATTCTTGAAGTAGAGAAGAAATTGTAATTGATACCATTTATCAAATACAGAAGATTTTTTGCATATGCTTTTTAGATTATAATAGAGTGTAATTTAACTATGTACTAGAATATAAGTGGAATATACTTTCCCTTTTCTCAGGTCCTTTTCACACCTACTATGAAAATCTCATCTTCTATAGGTCATTTGAAGAGCTAGCATTTGAATTTGCTTTGTAAACTTCTTTCAGTCTTTCTTTTGAAACACTAATGTTCAGGATTGAATGTAAATTTTTATTTTAGATTCATATATGTGTCTTACTCAGTTTTAAAAATCTTTCAAAGAATATCAATTATTCAAGTGCATCACCCCATTAGATAATATTTCCCATTTTATTTTCTTTCTCCTTTTTCATCCCAAAAATCAAAAGTATATTAGTTTGTAGAGATAAATCAAAAGGGAACTAGCCCTCTATGGAGGTTATTCTCATCATTGAGTCACCCACACTTTGAGAAGTTCCCATTGTATCATTTGGAGAGAATGTGTGCCTTGTACATCTTTAAATAGGGTGCTCTCCAAAGTGAGAATAAAAGCTTTATAGGTTTTGATGATGTTCGTCAACAAACATTGCATACTATTACATTGGATATAATAGTTGGGTAAAAAACCATATTCATATAGTTTCAAGGGATGCCTAATCATTTTCACTAAAATTTATTACTTGGGAGACCTTGGATACATGCCACGAAGACTACACCATCTACCTTGCATAGATGCATCAAATTTTTACTTGAAAAATAATTATACACTTACCTAGATAATAACAAACCATTAAGATATTGTAGAGTCATAGAGCATACCACCTAGAGTACATATTTATATGGGAAACCTCATGTTCTCATAGTTTCCCCACCTCAAAATATTTATAAAAAGTAGATGCATACATATGAGGTCAAGGAATTTAGCATCACTATTCCTACATCCATTTCAGATCTTATTACAACATAATTACCTTCTCTAATAAAGGAAAAGGACACTCTTACAACATAGTTATTCCAACCCAAAATATATGATGGTATTCTCACAACATAGTTATAATTACTTGTGAATTCAGAGGAATTATACAACAAAACCTCAAATATATATTCCCAAGACACCATAGAGGATGTCCAACACCCATTGACATTGATGATTATTTATGTGGATTGAGCTTCACACTAGTAGGCCCTAGAGAGTATAGAGATGATTCTAAAACATTTATGCCTTCATATACATATGAATCAAAACTAGTTCATAGTTCCATAGATATAGACCAAGACACTCACTTGCAGTTAAAGGTAGATTATTCTATACTTTGATACATATGGTCACATCTATAGATATTAACCTAGTTATTCAGATATAGATAGGCAATACATAAGATAGACCATATTAGATGTTATCGATGCTACTTGATAGAAGATTGATGGCAATACCCATAATTCCTTATAGATCCATTAGTAGATTATGTATTAGGATGATAGATCATTTTTTCATTTTAATAGGATTACTAGACATGATATAGATACATAATCAATGCTATAATAGGAATTAAGTAAGTTCAAGGCACTATTCAAATTACAAAGTCTCCACCTCTATCAGTATAAGCACCATAATATAATATTCATTGACACAGACATTCAAGGAATAATCCATTGACTATTTAATTTTTTATCAAGGAATATACATACCTAACATTATTATTGATGATGATTCTGATCTTAGTGCTTACATTTGGTATTTTTATAACACATAGAACATCAGTAGTTTAAACTACAACATACTATACATTTCCAAGACTCCTTGGGATATATCACACTATAAGTTACATGTGGCCCTAAAGTGGTCAACATACTTATTTTTGTCATGATCACGAGTACTCACATATAGATTATACTTGATAGTACATGGTTATAAGAAATGGATCCCATAATTGATCAGATAAACAAGATATTTAACATTCAATAATGAGGGACACACATTTTGCATTATACATGATGACATAGATGAGAACCATAAGTTTCAAACATATACCCCATGGTCCAATGTGGTTTACCCTAAGACCATATGGGAGGCTTCTTACATAGTAGAGCAACATGCCATTCAAATACACAAAATCTAATCTAATGCCAAGGATAAGGATATAATTTTATTGACAACATGGTATGATGATCATAATGATGATGATTTATTTGAGTTTAGATAGATGCAATATCTGACATTGGATGATCTCCCACTAGATCTTCCATTTGACTATCCACATCCCTTAGATGTACTCTTAGGTATTTATAGGCACTAATTTGCATTTTTACATACTCATATATACTTACACATTACTATCATACATCTTCTCTTACCTTACTCATTTTATATAGTTTCATTTTCATGATTGCTTGTACATAACTTATATACTTAAAAAACACAAAAAATATCTAATATGTTCAAAACATAAAAATATTCAAATATTGCTCAAAAACACAAAATTTATATTTCATGCATTTCCATTTTTGCATTCCTTATATTTTCTAGGTATTACATGTGATGAAGGAATCCAAGAAGGGAGGTTAGATTAGGTGTTAGAACAAGTAACAAAACTTGAATAAAAACACACTAACATGCTAACACTTACTTGCCTGGATAATAGGGGGAGCATAATGAAAAAATACAATTCAAAACCTAACTAAAGTGTAAATAACAACAATCCTTACCTTTCTTGAGAGCTCCAAATGATTTACTAGTGGCTTGCTTGGTTTGTGCTCAAAGAGTCTTTGGCAATGGAATTTTCTTTGCTCCTTCTCTCCTTGGCACCATTATTGCCTTATTTGATGTGGATTATGATTGTGGCTTGATGGGAATTGGATCAATATTTTGGAACTATAACACTATTTATATGAATCTTTCTACAAAACCTACATTATAACTTTACAATTTCCAAGCTCTCTTTTCAATAGGTAATGGCTTGTATTTATAGGCTTAAGAACTAACCCCGACTCAAGGTGAGTTAAAGTTTAGTTTAACCATGTAAAGTTTTAAAACATAACCTAAGTGAGTCAATTAACCCTAATAGAGTTAAAATGTGTCAATAAATAATAATTTTCAATGAATAGGCATGGGTGAGATAGTTTGAGATATTTTCAAAGGCTTGACAACTCACAAAAGGTAATAATGAAAACCTAAGATATTTCATATTTTTAAATTTCCTTTTTTAGTAATTCATTAATTTTACATGGATAATTCAAATAGGATTTTAATTTTGTTTATATTGTTAATTAATTATGATTAGCCATTTAGCTCTTTCAAGATTTGATTTTATGTGTGCACTTGCCTCACTTAATAGGTCTATAGGAGAAATTGCATGTTATGATGCCATAGGATGAATAGAGATGAATCCATGAGAGGTTTTTATTATTATGATAAGATACCCTAATTAGGGATGTCTCAACATGATTATGAGATTTGATTAATGATACACAAGTAAATTTGGGATGTTCAGTGATTCTTAGGATTGATTTGTAATAGTTGGTAGGAATCAATATGAAGTCTAGTCAAAGGCCATTGACGACCAATTTTAGGTGTCTATAGTTTACCCCTATTTGGGAAGGCATTGAAAGCTATAATCAAGTAACATCTTCTCAAAGAATGAAAAGGTAATGTATGCTTACAAATTCAATGGTAATGGATTAATTGTAGGTGACCCCTTATGGGAGCGGTTGGCAAAGAGGGTGGGTAATAGTTCCCTTAAAAGTAAGAAATTATTAGACCAAAAAGATGAAATGGGGTGGAAGGGACTCATTTTACCATAGGTGGTTATAATCAATGGCATATGGAGATTGATGAGGCTAGGATATGCCCATTAAATATACAATAAATGACCTCATCTTACTCTCTCTTTCTATTAAGTTTGACTACATTTTTTGACTTTTATTTTGATCTTATATGAGATAGGATGTAATTATCAATCTTTTGTTGATTGTGATTCTAACATTTAAAATATCTATAATTCCTAACAAGTATTTTGGAAAATTCAAAGTTTTGTAATAAAATAGGTCATCATCAGGCTAAAGAACAAATATGAAGTGGATTGCATGTTTTTGGAAGCATTGGAATCAATACAGCTTAGTTCCAGAACTCCACCATGCTATTACAAGTTCTGTCACATTTTCAGACTTAGTTTTGAAACTCTATATTTAGTTCTAGAATTATCTGAATTAGTTCTAGTACTCCTATAGATAAGCTCCAAAACTTTCATGGTTAGACATGGAACGATTTTCTTTAGTTTCAGAACTCTTCTAAAGTTCTAGAACTGATAAAGATCTATTCCAAATGGCCAGCGATCTGTCAAATCAATGATTCCATTAATCAAGAGCAAACTTCTAATTTCCATACTTATAGATCTATGACACTTATCACATAGCTGGACATCCAGCCATGTTTTAATTCAGGATCTATTCTAGGCACGATTTAGTTCCATTGTATCCATAAAATAGTTACGATCATCAATGCACCACAAGAAGAATAATATATGTACAGACCTAAAGAATATAAGAATAATGGTAATAATTTAATAATAGAGGGATAAGGATAGATTAGTACATTTTTGTAATACATAACATTTTACCAATAAAATAGCCATTTCTATTTTGAAAGAGAATTAAGTTGTTCAATCTTGTTTCTAGGCAGATCAAGGGCCCACTCCTCCAATAACTAAGATCTTCATTTTTGGTTGGTATTTATATTTTATTTTCAAAATAAAATAGGTAGATCTGTTAAATTTATAAATGCTTTCAATACCTTAAGTTAAAATTTGTTTTAGATTTATCCCTACAGGTGTTCTAGATTAAGTTCTCATTTCTTTGCAATCATTTTCCAAGCATTCTAAATTGTGTGTTTAATTCTGTAAAGTGTGTTTATTTCCAACAAATTAATTTATAAAAACTGTGTTTATTTCTATAATGTGTGTTTACTTCCATCATATTTTCATAGTTTGATTCCAATAAAGTTTTAACCAAGAAGTCCTTAAGACATTAAAGATCCCCCCCCAAAAATAAATAAATACAAATACCTACAATCAATTACTAAATCACTAAGATTATTCTTGTTGCATATAGATTTAGACACACCCCTAGGTGAATATGACATCAACAAAGAGTTTATTAAATGAATGGAATAATGAAACCAATCATTTTTGGCACCATTGCTGGGGACTCACTAGTTGGAATTTTCTAATTAAGTGTCAACAAAAACAACAATCATACATCTAGTAATAGAAGAAATCTTCCCTAAGTTATCAAAAAAATTATGAGTAGACTAAGAGACTCCAAGGGTATATTTCTCCTAAACATATCTAAACAAGAATTTCCATCATCTTCTAGTTTAAATAAGGAAGTTGACCAAGAATTGGAGGCACCATTATCTCCTACAAGACAAGAAGTAGAGTTGCCATCTTTGGAATTTTTGGATAAGTCATTAAAAGTAAATAGAAATTTAGGGAGGAGGATTATTTCTCAAGATCCATTGACGAAAATTTTTGATTCTCAATTGAGTAGTCAACCTCCTACTCCTGACTTTTCACCATTCCCAAAGCAGACCACATACCACATTAACTGGGAGAAGGGACTAGAAAATACTAGAGAGATGGCATGAGAGGCTGGAAGAGAACTTGAGAGAACCTTTACCTATCCCATTAAATTAGAGGATGATGAAACCACTATGAAGAACATTTCAACTACACACTTGCCCATATTTAGAGGAATGTCATCTGAGGATCTAACCAATTTTTGTTTGAGTTTAAAGTAATATTTCAGACTTATGATTACAAGATAGATAATCAAAAACTCAAGTTATTTCCATTTACCCTGAAGGATGAAATAATGAGGTGGTTTATGGGATTAACATATAATTCTATTACCAATTGGGAACAAATGGAAACTATCTTCCTAGACAAATATTAAGATTATTGTAGAGGAAGAAATCAAAAGGAAGAATTTTTCAAAATCAAATAGGAAGAGGATGAAAATATGAAAGATTATTTGGATAGATTCCTCTTTGTGAGTAAAAGATGCGGATTTGTACTTCAAGAAGAATTAAGTAAAACCAATTTTATAAAAGGTCTGGATGATGAATCTAGGGAAACCCTTAATTTAATTGGCAGTGGAAACATTGCTCAATTAAAAATGGATGAAATCATAGAAATTTGTAGAAACTATTCAAGGATAAGGGGTGGACTTAAAAAGGAAAAAATAGTTAAAATTTGACTCTAGATATGAATAAACTGATGGATGAATCGACAAACTTTAAAATAGACATATTAGTTCAATTAACCTCCACCATGGATGGATTGCAAGCTAAAGCAAATGCCCAAATTGAACCATTAGCCATGTATTGTCCTAGATGTAGGAAGAAGCATGAAATAAGGGAATGTCCTTTAGATAAAATAGAAGTATGTCTTGTCTATGAATCTAAAGAACATGATACTCACACTTTTTCTTTTCTTCCACTCATAAAAAATTAGCTCAAATAAACCAGTACATCATCCACCACAGAAGAATTGAATTTTGTTCAGAGATAACCCAGCCAAGGGTAGTTTACGCCAAGACCAGCTCCTAATCCTTAGATAATGCCATTGGAAAATCTAATAGTACCACAAAGTTGGGGATAGCCACCTTGGGCCCCTCAACCAACATGGCATACTCAAGATTAGGCAAGTCAATCTTGGTATACTCAGGGACATCAGCAACCTTGGGCTGGTCAAGGAAATCCTTATGCTTGGCCACAACTTAGATGGGGCCCTAGTAATTATGTGCAAGGGAAAACATATCCAAATCAAAAACAACAAGCCATAATGGGATCTCTAGCACAAAATCCATAAGTTGAGAATTTAGTGCAAACACAAATGCTAGCACAACTAATAACAAACCCAAGAAACAAACAAACAACTATTGTATATGAAACAGAACCAAAAAAATTAGTTTATCTAAATGCAATGGATTGTAAAAACATTCAAACCAAATTTGGAAAAATAGTTAGCAGTCCACTGGTTATAATCACTAAGATGACAAAAGAATATGCAACCCCTAGTCTGGTTGCACCTAAAGAAGATGAAAAAGAAGAAGATAAGGAGCTAAAAAGAAACCCTACTAGGATTCCATTTCCAGAAAGATTTAAAGAAGCCATAGAAATTAAGTAATTTGAATTGGTGTAGGAACTAAGAAGATTGAATATTGAAATACCATTGTTACAAGTAATTAAGGATATTTCAGAGTTGAACAAGTTAATCAAATTGTTATGTTTTAAAAAACCTGGAAGAAAGAAGCAGTACCCCAGGACTATTAAGGTAGAAGGGAAACTTGCTAATTTATTAGTAGGAAAACTCCTACTTCCCATATATGGAGATCCTAGAAGCCTTGTTATTTCTGTCTCTATATGGAATAAAGATATACATAATGTTTTGATTGATTTATGAGTAGCTATCAATGTAATGATAATGGACACTTTGAAAACATTACCATTAATAGGCATACAACCTACTAACACCATATTACAGATGGTAGATTAGTTTGTAGCAAAACCAGAAGGAGTTATTGAAGATGTGGTAGTAATGGTGGAGTCATGGGAATATCCAGTTGACTTCCATATATTGCAGCCAAAAGGTAAAACACTTGGTTATCCCATTATTTTGGTTAGACCATGGTTAGCTATAGTTACTACCTTAATTGATTGTAGGTCAGGTGATATGACTATTTTAAATGGTAAGAATTCTAAGTAAATTTCATTATATCCCTTTGCATGACCTTTTATTGATTATTTAGAGAAATTAAGGGTTGATAATCTTGATATTAATGAACAAAATCTATCTTCTTTGGCTATGATAACATTACAGGATCATGTAAAGGAAATAGAAGATATGGTTAATCCTCCATTAAATGTACACCAATTATCATTAGAGTAGTCAGGATTAGTTCCATAACCTACATAATCTATTCTGGAAACATCACAGTTAGTTATAGAACCACACCAACAACAATTCCCTACAAATGAAGCTAATTTTGCTCTAAAATAATGAGCTTTCTCTTGGGGAGAGGAAGGATCTATAGCTTCAGCTTTATAGATATCAGGAGATGATGAATAATTTCTAGAAAATAGCAGTAATGAGGAGTTTGACCTACAACAAGATAAGTATCATAACTCTTCCTGTTATCCTTTATCTAGCATTCTATCTCAAGGAACTTTTGGAGATGTTGCTACATATCATATGTTGGTACCACATGCATGTCCACTAAACACCTTAATGGAACTCTTTCAATAAATTAGTTCATCATAAACTGGAACCAAACATGTTGAGATTCAACCAAGTAAAATTTTGAATATTAATAGCTGGTTAAAGAATGATGAAGAAGCCAAACTATTTGATGTTATGAAGGATCATACTAAAGATTTTGCTTGGGACTATCGAGACATGAAGGGAATTCATCCAAGTATCTGCACCCATCACATTTATATTGAAAACATTAGACCAATTAGGCAACCTCAGAGAAGGATTAATCTAGCCTTAAGGGATATAGTCAAACAAGAAATTGAAAAACTATTACAAGTAGCCAGTGGGTGTCTCCTCTTGTAATTGTCCCTAAAAAGAATGGAAAATGGATAATTTGTGTTGACTATAGGGAACTAAAGAAAGCCACCCTGACAGATTATTTTCCCTTACCATTCATAAATCAAGTCTTAGACAACCTTTTAGGTAAATAGTACTTTTCCCTTTTGGATGGCTTTAGTGGATACAATCAAATCAGAGTTGCTACTGAGGATCAAGACAAAAATACATTTACTTGTCCATGGGGTATGTTTGCTTACAGGGTATTTCCATTTGGACTATGTAATGCTCCAACAACCTTTCAAAGAGATGTATTAGCAATTTTTGTAGACCTAACAAATGACTGTGTAGAGGTATACATGGATGACTTTACTGTGCATGGAGATACATTTGATGATGCCTTGAAAAATTTGGACTGAGTATTAACAAGATGTGAACAACATCACTTTTCTCTTAGTTATGAGAAATATTTGATGATAGTTGATGAAGGGATTGTATTAAGACACCATATTTTAAAAAGAGGAATTCAGGTTGATCAAAACAAAATCAAGATTATTTTAGACTTGCCTATTCCTCAAACCCCCCTAGATATCAAGTCATTTTTAGTGCATGATGGATACTATAGGTGCTTTATCAAGGATTTTAGTAAAATTGCTGCCCCTATTTTTAAGTTGCTTACCAAGGATTGTGAATTTCTTTGGGATGAAAAGTGTCAACATGATTTTAAAGAAATTAAAGAGAAATTAGTAATTGCCCCAATATTGAGAGGACTTAATTGGGAGAAACCTTTTTAAATCCAAACTAATGCCTCAAATAACTCAATTGGTGCAGTTTTGGGATAGAAAGATGAAGAAGGAAAAATGTATGTTATTTACTATCTTCATAAAAATCTCACTCCCATTGAAAGAAATTACACTACCACTGAAAAAGAATTTCTAGCTATGATCTATTTAATTAATAAATTTAGACATTACATTATAGGGTATAAAATATTTGTACATACAGATCACTCAGAAATTAAATATTTAATGAACAAACCAATGGTTGGAAGTATTATAATTGGATGGTTATTACTTCTACAAGAATTTGATATTACCATTGTGGAAAATCTAGGTAAATCTAATATGGTATCTAATTTCTTGTCAAGACTGACCACTACAGGGGAGCACGATCTAGTCAAGGACAACTTTCTAGATGAACAATTGCTTGTTATTTCAGATGATACACCATGGTTTGCTAACATGGAAAATTATCTTTTAATAGGGAAGTTTTCTCCTTCTTTCACTAAAAAACAAATTAAGAATTTAATCAAAACTAGTGCACAGTTCAAATGGTTAAATGGAATGCTATTTAAATGTGGTCCTGATTTGGTTTTACACAGGTGTGTAAGAGAAGATGAAATATTTAACATCCTTCAAGCATGTCATGATGAACCAAGTGAAGGAAACTATTTAGTGAAAAAGATAGCTCACAAGATACTTAGCACTGGTTACTATTGGCCATCTTTGTACAAAGATGTGAAGACATATATCAGGCAGTGTGATCCTTGTCAAAGGATGGGACAACCAACCTTTACCAATGAAATGCCTCTGCAAACTCAAGTAGTGATTAAACCATTTGAGAGATGGGGATTGTATTTTGTTTGACCCTTTAATCCTCTTTCATAGGGAAAAGAGCACATTCTTGTGTCTATTGATTATGTAACAAAGTGGGCAGAAGTGCAGGGTTTAACAAATGCCACTGAAGAAGTAGTTTCTGATTTCCTTTAGCACAAAATTATGGTAAAGTTTAGAGAACCAAAAAGCTTAGTTTCAAACTAGGGACTATAATTTATGTCCAATATGATCCAAGCTTTCACAATGTATTATTAGATCAATCATAGGAAGTCATCTCCCTATGACCCACAAGCAAATGGACAAGTTGAAGTAACAAATAGAGAATTAGAAAACATCCTCATTGAAATAGTTGAAGCAGAAAGAAGAGATTGGGTTAAGAGACTACCTAAAGCTATCTGAGCTTATAATACAACTCAAAAAAACATAACAATGTTTTCACCATATGAGTTAGTCTATGGGAAAAAGCCCTTATTGCCTATTGAGTTTGAAATATAGACATTGAGGACAACAACTAAGGTGGGAATTGAATTAGATATAGCTTAAAAGAAGAGAATCCTTCAATTCAATGAGTTTAATGAATTGAGAATGGAAGTACTTCACCAGAAAGATATAATCCAAGATCAAAGGAAGCAATGGCATGATTCACATATCAAGGAAAAGCAATTCAAAGTAGGAGACTGGGCATTGCTATTTGATTCTAAGTACTGACAATTCAAAGGTCAATTGAGAACTAGTTGGGACCTTATCAGATTGAGTAGACATTTGACAATGGTTCTATCTAGTTACTTCCTATTCATGGTAATAGAAGAATACTCTTGGTTAATGGACACAGGCTAAAATTTTATAGGAAGCCTCCTACTAAAGATGAATTCTTGGAGCAGATTAAAGCAAACAAATAATTTGATCATATGGAAGAAACCAGTTCTTCCAAAATGATCAAATAATCAGATGAATAGATCCAGAATAAAGGGAAGAGGATGAAAACTAGTAAATGACATTCTCTTCCTAAATAAAAAATAAAAAGAAAAAAAAATCTCTCAAAGATCAATTGAAAACTAGTGATGGTGATTGATCTTCTCAAATAAATGGCTAATTCAAAATAAAAAATTCTTTAGAATTCTAACTATTTTCTAACCGTTTTCCTTTTTTTTCACTTTTTAGGAATGATGAGTCATCATGACGGAGAGATTACATCATTAAGGATGGTAATTATGTTTTTAACTTGTTAAAGGTTAGATTGAAAGTTTGCATGTGTGATTAGACTTGATTTAAAAAGATTAGTATGATGAGTCATCTATTATACATCATGATTAAACATGAGAAATCATGAGAAGGATATTGATGATGGAATATATTGGTGGCATAGTTATAAAGAATCATTATTATTATTGAATCAACAAAGTAAAAACTAGCTACAAAAAAACTTCAAGAGAGATACAACAAATTAAATTTGTCAATTCTGTAGCGAAGTATAGTAGTTCCATAGTCAAATTTACCAATTTTGTAGCTAAGTACAGTAATTCCATAGTCGAATTCACTAGTTCCATAACCAAAGTCATCAGTTCCACTGATAAGAGAAGTGATCTTCAGCTAACTTGTGTAAGATTAAAGAAGAATGAATCATGGGGATTAAATAGAAGTCAAAACTAGAGGATGATACCCAGCTCCTTACAGATGAAGAATTAGCAACTATATTTCAATAGGTAGGATGGCTAGAGTTTCTAAGGAAATTCTCCAAATATAGTGATGAATTGGTAAGATAATTGTTAGGTTGTGGAGCTAAAAGCTTCACTATTATGAAAATGGTGGAGGTTGCCGAGTGTCAAAGTAACTGACATTAGTCAGGACAACTGACATCGATCATCTTCAGCTACATAGTAACCAACATCGGTTAGGGGTTGGCTGACATCGGTCAGACAGGAACCGACATCGGTCACCTGTGTGTTTCCAAAACTGGTCTAATTTTAGATGGACAGTCAGTTTGCATGTAAAGACTAATTTTAGTCTTGAGTCTACATTTTTAATTATTGTAATTAGGAAGTCTAATTATTGTTTGGTTTGGGATCTATTTAAGAGACCCATGGGGCTATATTGTAATCAAGGACAAGGAAGAGATCCTTCTGAGTGTAAGATTAGTTGATTTATAGGTAGCAAGATCAGGGAGATCTACATGGTAAGTAAGATCAGTTAGATCTATAAGTGTGCAAGATCAAGGAGATCTACTTAGAGTATTTGATGGTACAAGGTGGACTGGCAGTAGGCAACAACAACCATTGGGTTGATTGTCACTAACTGGTGGAGGGAACAATAACTCGTTATTGAGTTGATTGTTGGTTATAATTGATTGAGAGAGAGAACTATTGAGGGAGAATTATTGTACACCTAAGAGGTGTGGGAAGAGTGTGATTTATTCATTGTATTTCCTTTTGGAAGAGTGTTAATATAAATTGTATTATTTCTCATATTCTGTGTTGTCTCTGAATTCTAGTTACATATTACTTCTAGTTTAATTCCATGTTTAGTTGCTTATAAAAAGGTAATCAAGTGTACTCTTAAGGAGTAGGATCCTGACAATTGGTATCAGAGCTACAGGTTCATCAGAGACTAGTTTAGAGCTTGGTTCACTAACACCTTAGTTTCAGAGTGTGTTAAGTGTTTGTTGATTACAGGTCACTCACAGGGGTTTCTGTTTGAGTGGGAGTAAAGCAATGGCAGAAGAAAGTATGCTAAGAATGGAAAAATTCAATGGCAAGAATTATCAATTATGGAGGATGAAAATAGAATATTATCTATATCAGAAATATCTATACTTACCATTGGGTGGGGTTGCAAGCAAGCCCACATATATGCAAGATGAAGAATCGAAGGTTCTTGATAGAAAGGCTCTGGGATCTATAAGGTTGAGCCTAGCATCGTCTATGATTTCCAATTTATCATAGGCAAAGACAATGGTAGAGTTAATGGAATCTTTGGCAAATTTATATGAAAAACCCTCAGCTTTGAATAAGGTATTTCTTATGAAGCAATTATTTAATTTGCAAATGCAGGAAAGTGGATCGGTATATAGTCATCTTAGTGATTTTCATGGTTTCGTAAACTAGTTAAATTTAGTCAAAATAGTTTTTGATGATAAAATTAAAGATCTCTTAATCTTATGCTCTTTACCTAAAAGTTGGGACAATTTGGTAATGGCAATTAGTAATACTGCATCTGCTTCAAATATCTTAAAAGTTGATGATGTTATTAGTGTAATCTTGAATGAAAAAATTCATAGGAAAAGCATAGGGGAATCATCAGGTAATGCTTTAAGTGTTGAAAGCAGGGGAAAGCAAAGAGAGAAGGTCGAGCAAGGGAAATCAAGGTCAAAGATAGGTAGTGGATCTAAATCTAGGTATGGCAGTATAACCTACTGGAATTGTGGAAAGAAAGGGCATGTAAAGAAAAATTGTTGGTTGGTAGAAGATCAGCATGAAAGAAATAAAGAAGCAAATGATGTAGGTATTGTTACACAGGATGCTCTTATATATTCCTTGGATAAAATAGAATCTTGGGTTTTAGATTCTGGTGCCTCTTTCCATGCAACCCCAAATAGAGAATTTTTTCATGACTATGTCCATGGAGACTTTGGAAAAGTTTATTTAGGGGATGGTAAGCCTTGTCAAATTGTTGGCAAAGGGAAAGTGCAGCTAAAATTATAGACTAACAACATATGGGTGTTGAAGGATGTCATGCATGTTCCCATCCTGAAGAGGAGTCTAATTTCTACAGGAAAGTTGGGTGATGAGGGTTACACAGTAACTCTCATAACAGAATCTTGGAAAGTTTCCAAGGGTGCACTTGTATTAGCAAGAGGTAAGAAAGTAGGTACACTTTATCTATCTACTTGTATTACTAATTCTCCTATTTTATCTACTTCAGATGTAGATGCAAAGATGTGGCTCTATAGGCTTGGTCACATGAGTGAGAAGGGAATGCATGTTCTTAAGTCAAATGGTAAGAGTTCAGATTTGAAAAGCATAGATCAAGATTTTTGTGAGCATGGTATCTTTGAGAAATAGGTGAAAGTGAGGTTTCTCACAATTGGGTCAACAAAGAAGAAGCACAGGTTGGAGCTTGTTCACACAAGTGTGTGGGGACCAGCTCAGGGAGCTTCTTTTGGAGGATCACAGTATTATGTTTCTGATGCTACAAGAAAGGATTGGGTTTATTGCATAAAGATAAAATTTGATGTTTTTGATACATTGAAGAACTGGAAAGCCATGGTTTTCAAGGAGAAGGTGATAGACAGTGATCAGCGCAAGAGGCTGAATAATTCTAAGCAAGGCAGTGTTGATTTAGACAAGGTTATGATCCAAAATGAGCTCATGGGTAAAAATCACCACTCACAAGAAAACACAGAGACTGATGTCAGTTAGGAAACTGATGTTGATGATCAGGTAGGAATAACATCGGTCTAGTAGAGACCAAAGTTAGTGATGTTAGGCAGATGGACACTAATGTCAGTTAGGAAACTGATGTCAGCAATCAAGTGGGAATCGACGTCGGTTAGGTAAGAACCAATGTCGATCAAGTCAGTTAGGTGGAACCAACATCGATCAGGTGTAGATTAAGAGTTGATCAAGATCGGTCACTGACAGAGAATTTGGGTAGACAGCAAGTTGTAAATGAGTCTCAAACACCCATAAGGAGGACTAAAAGGGTAAGTAAACCTCCAATTCATTATTCCCCTTCTTTATACTACATGTTGCTCATTGATGGTGGAGAACCAGAAAGTTTTGATGAGGCAATGTAGCTAGAATCCAGGAAATAGTGGGAGCATGGCATGAAAGAGGAAATTGATTCTTTGGAAGAGAACCAAATGTGGGATTTGGTAGAGTTGCTAGCTAGAAAGAAAGTACTAAAAAATGAATGGATTTACATGTTAAAAAAAGGAGAGAATGGATAGGTGAGATAGAAGGCCAGGTTATATGGTCTTGAGCAAGCTCCAGGATAGTGGTATTTGAGGTTTGACAGTTTTATGACAAAGCATGGATTTAGTCAATGTCAATGTGATGATTGTGTTTATTTTACTAGGTTGGATAATATTAGCTACATTATCTTATTACTGTATGTGGGTGATATGCTTGTTTTAGGGTCACACATGCAGGGAGTTACTGAGCTAAAGGTAAAATTAGTTCAGACGTTTGCCATGAAGGATTTGGGAGCAGCAAAGAAATTCTTTGGCATGAGTATTTCTAGAGATATGGAAAATCACATGTTGATTTTGTCTCAAGAGGATTATGTGAATAAAGTAGTGGAGAGGTTTGATATGCAAGATGCAAAACTGGTAAGCACACCTATGGTTGAATAGTTCAAGCTGAGCTATGAACAGTGTCCTAAATCACATGATGAGGTTGAGTACATGGTATGTACTGGACATGATGTTACCCAAGTAGTGGGAGTTGTTAGCAAGTTTATGGCCAATCTAGGAAAGAAGCACTGGAAAGCAATTTAGTGGATTCTCAAATATTTGAGAGGGACCAGTAGCAAGTATTTATGCTATGCAAAGTCAAGCATTTCTCTACATGGGCATGTAGATTTAGATATGGTAGGTGACTTAGATGGAAAGAGAAGCACTATAGGATATGTGTTCACTATTGGTGGAATGGTAGTTAGCTAGATTTCAGAGAAGTAGAAGGTTGTTGTAGTCACAGAGGCTAGCAAGGAAATGATATGGATGACTAGGTTCATGGAAGAGTTGGGAAAGAAGCAAGAGAGTTGTAGATTATACAGTGATAGTCAAAGTGCAATTCATTTGGCAAAGAATTCAGCCTTTCATTCAAGAACCAAACATATATAACTTAGGTACCACTTCATTCAACGGGTATTGGAGGATGGACAGTTGAAGCTGGAAAAGATCCATACGAATAAGAACCATGTAGATATGTTAACAAAGCTGGGAACAAAGGAGAATTTGAATCTTCATTCAACTTCTATTGGTCTTCAAGATTGAACTTGAAGATGGGATACAAGCCAGAAATAAAATTAGAGGAGGTACAGGTACAAGTGTAGCTGTTTATCTCTAAGTGGGAGATTGTTAGGTTATGGAGCTAAAAGCTTCACTATTATGCAAATGGTGGAGGTTGCTGAGTGTTAAAGTAACTGATGTCAGTCAAGCCAACTGACATTGATCATCTTCAGCTACACATTAACCAACATTGGTTAGGGGTCAGCTGACATCGGTCAGACAGGAACTGGCATCGATCACCTGTGTGTTTCTAGAACTAGTCTAATTTTAGATGGACAGTCAGTTTACATGTAAAGACTAATTTTAGTCTTGAGTCTGCATTTATAATTATTGTAATTGGGAAGTTTAATTATTTTTTGGTTTGGGATCTATTTAAGAGACCCATGGGGCTGTATTGTAATCAAGGACAAGGAAGAGATCCTTTCAAGTGTAAGATCAGTTGATCTATAGGTAGCAAGATCAGGGAGATCTACATGGTAAGTAAGATCAGTTAGATCTATAGGTGTGAAAAATCAAGGAGATCTACTTGGAGTACTCGGTGGTACTTGGTGGACTGGCAGTAGGCAATAACAACCATTGGGTTGATTGTCACTAACTGGTGGAGGGAACAACAACTCGTTATTGAGTTGATTGTTGGTTATAATTGATTGAGAGAGAGAACTCTTGAGGGAGAATTACTGTATGCCTAAGAGGTGTGGGAAGAGTGTGATTTCTTCATTGTATTTCCTTCTAGAAGAGTGTTAATACAGATTGTATTGTTTCTCATATTTTGTGTTGTCTCTAAATTCTAGTTACATATTACTTTTGGTTTAATTCCGTGTTTAGTTGCTTATACAAAGGTAATCAAGTGTACTCTTAAGGAGTAGGATCCTAAAAATAATTTGTTGTCAATTTAGAGAAAACAAGGACAAAGATTAGGAAGGATTTCATTCATTTTTTTGTGAATGTAATAAGTGAGATATCTAGAATACCAATGGTGCATGTCCCAGACCTTGTCAAAGGGATATTAAAAGACCTAATTGAAACCCTACTAAAAGAGGGGGAAGCCAAACCCCAGTATATTTACAACACAAAGAAAATCATCAAAGGAGTTAGAAGGGCCAACTTGCCCAAACCCTTTGACAGAGTAGCATTTTAGATAGTTAAGTATTTAACCCGTGATGGACAATTTGGGTCAGTTAGAAAAGATGTCCTGAAAATCCTCATATACCTTAGATATGGAGCCAAGAAACTAGAATATATAGTAAACCTTCCAAGGTTTCTTTTTGACTCCATCCATACAATGGCCTAGAGGTATTCTTGGGGTGTGGGAACAATTAGATATCATGTGTTAGTGCATTTGTATGCCAGCACCATTTTCTTTCAAATAAAAATGGGGAAGAAATGTGGGAAAAATTTCTTGGCAAGTTTGGGTAGAACCCTAGTATTTTCAAAAGAGTAATAACAACTCCTACCCCTTCAATTCATTTGGAAACTGATACCACTGTTGAGGAAAAGAAAGAACTAGGGGAAGAGGAAATACCAAAAATAAGAAGATCTAGAAGAAGAGATAAAATTGTAGACCTTACTATGCCTTCTCAAGAAATTCCTTCTTTTATAGAAGCTACATGAGAACTAATACCTATCTCTGATAGTGACAGTTCACCTAGGCCTGAGTAAAAGGTGAAAATAAGAAGAAGCTTTAAGAGGAGACCCATTTCTACACATTTTGAGGCTCCTCAAAGAATAAGTCATAAAATGTCTAAAAAAATTCTAGAGAAGATGACATAATAAGAAGGGCTAGAAACTGAAGCTGCTGATATTTTGGGCAGCCTGGCCATGACTCCTCCTGGACCAAGCCAAACAAAAAAAGAAAAAGAAGATGAAAGACTTGAAGAGCAAGTTTTCCAAGAAATGGGTGAGACAACAACACCATCACATGCAAAAGATGAACAAGCATCTTGGAAAAGGAAAGGGAAATCCCCTCTAGTGAAAGAAGAATTCTTAACTCCCCAAGAAATTTTAGAAAAAGAAAAAAATCAGCAGGTTAAACAGGATCTATTTTTGTCTAGAGCAGAGCTCATTATCAAGGAAAAGGATGAAGAATTGAATTTCCTCAAAATAAAATTAGAACAGAGAGAAATGATCCTTAAAGAATTAGCAAACCAGTTCACAACCAAGACTAAGGAATTAGCAGAGATTAAAACGTAGCTAATGGAGAAAGAGGAAAAATGTAAAATTTCTAGGAGATAGACCGTTATGTCAACAGTCTCTGCACAGACTAAATTGACTTATTTGCCACTCAAGTAGTTATGGGATAATACATACAGAGAACTTAGTGTAGTCAAGACATCTAATAAGGACTTGAAAAGCAAAATGGAGTAAGAAAAGAAAGCAAGGAAGGAATGGGAAGAAAAATTTTACAAGGAGGAAAAAGATAAATATAAATATCTTGTGAAAATACAAATGGTTTGCCTGATGAGTGAGAAATTGCTTGCATACAGAAGACCTTCTCCTGCATATAGTATTTTTTTAGAGGAACAATTCATTCATTTGTAGTTGGCAAGGATAAGATGTGGCCTTCCACATGAAATAAAAGATGAAGCTGATTTCTCGAAAGCCTACTCCTTAGCCAATGTAGAACAGAAAAATCTTCTCTGTAAATTTTACCTTTGCATTTTCATGCTAGAAAATAATTTAGGTTTTATGATCAATTTGTATGTAGGGGAAAGCCAGCTTAATGCATTTGTCTTTGTTCTTCAAAATTAGATTGCATGGAAAGAGAGGGAGTCAGAGCATCTGTTAAAGGCTAGTTTATCCAGTCTTTGTATGAGAATTCATTATGGCAACCCATTTACCTTTACTTCGCATTTCTAATCCCATGTATTTAATAGAAGGTTCAAGGAACCTTATCTTTCCAATTTATAGAAAAGCATTAATTCCTTCACCTCTTATGAAAAAAAAAAATTATAATATCTATGATGCATGTTTGAAAAGATGGGAATTTCTCCCAGTGGCATTAAAAAGAAAGGAAGTAATATCCCCTTAAAATTTGATCTAGAGTCTAGAAAGGGCAAAATATTTATGCACAATAATTCCTCAGATCAATGAAACTCCCATGTACATATGAATACGAATGTAGACAAAGCCACCTCTACTTCTCACCCCCATATCTCCTTGGAAAAAAAGAGAACCTCAAGATCCCACTCAATTTGAGGAATGGAAAATAAAAGTAGAAGTAGGAGCAGGGTATAGTACCTCTAAATCAAAGCATTGGGATATTCAATTCTAGCCATTTGATCTAAGCAATCAAATGGAATGCAAAATATATAATCATGAATTTAAAGAGTAAAGTTTGTAAAGGGACTTACAAACAAGTAAGTATGGGGGAAATGATGAGGCCAGGATATGCCCGTTAAATGTACAATAAATGACCTCATCTTACTCTCTCTTTTTATTAAGTTTGACTATATTTTGTGACTTTTATTTTGATCTGATATGAGTTAAGATGTAATTGTCCATCTTTTGTTGATTGTGATTCTAATGTTTAAAATATCTATAATTCCTAACAAGTGTTTTGGAAAATTCAAAGTTTTGTAATAAAATAGGTCATCATTAGGCTGAAGAACAAATATGAAGTAGATTGCATGTTTTTAAAAGCATTGGAATCAATACCGCTTAGTTCTAGAACTCTACCACGCTATTACAAGTTTCATGACATTTTTGGACTTAGTTTTGGAACTCTATATTTAGTTTCAGAATTATCTATATTAGTTATGGTACTCCTCTAGATAAGCTTTGGAACTTTTTTGGTTAAACATGGAATGATTTCCTTTAGTTTTAGAACTCTTCTAAAGTTTTAGAACTGATAAAGATCTATTCCAAATGACTAGCGATCTATCAAATCAATGATCCCATTAATCAGAAGCAGACTTCTAATTTCCATACTTGTAGATCCAAGATACTTATCACACAATTGGACATCCAACCACCTTTTATTTTCAGTATCTATTATGGGCATGATTTAGTTCCATCGTATCTGTAAAATAGTTACTACCATCAATGCACCACAAGAAGAAGAATATATGTACAGACCTGAAGAATATAGGAATAATGGTAATAATTGAAGAATAGAGGGATAAGGATAGATTAGTACATTTTTGTAATACAAAAAAATTTATCAATAAAATAGCCATTTTTATTTTGAAAAAGAATTAAGTTGTTCAATCTTGTTTCTAGGCGGAGCAAGGGCCCACTCCTCCAAGAACCAAGATCTTCATTTTTGGTTGGTATTTATATTTTATTTTCAAAATCAAATAGGTAGATCTGTTAAATTTATAAATGCTTTCAATACCTTAATTTAAAATTTGTTGTAGATTTGTCCTTGTAGGTGTTCTAGATTAAGTTATCATTTCTTTGCAATAATTTTTCAAGCATTCTAAATTGTGTGTTTAATTATGTAAAGTGTGTTTATTTCTTGCAAATTCATTTTTGCAAAGTGTGTTTATTTCCAACAATTTATTTCTATAATGTGTGTTTACTTCCAGCAGATTTTCATAGTTTGATTCCAATAAATTTTTAACCAAGAAGTCCTTAAGACATTAAAGATCCCCTGAAACAAAAAAAAATACAAATACCTACAGTCAATTACTAAATTGCTAAGATTCTTCTTGTTGCATATAGCTTTAGACACACCCCTAGTTTAATATGACATCAACAGAGAGTTGATTAAATGAAGGGAATAATGACACCCATCAGAGATGCCCTAGTTAATGTAGATAAATTAGATGATTTTCCCATAGGTGGTTATAATTATTAGCATAGGTGGGATAAAAAAGGTAATGATTTGGCCAAAGGTGGTTAAAATCATTGAAAAAGGCTTAGGATAACAAGAGGTTATTTTCCCAAAGGTGGTTATAATCAATAAAATGGAAAACAAGGATTTTTCCATAGGTGGTTATAATCATTAGCTAGATAAAAACATGCCCTAGTTTGGTGGATAGAGATAATGGTTTGCCTAAAGGTGGTTATAAGCATTATCACAATTAAAATGTGCCCTAGTTAGGCATAAGAAAGAGAATTATTTGCCCAAAGGTGGTTATAATAATTAACCTTCAAATGGATGGAAACATAATGATTTGCCCAAAGGTAGTTAAAATCATTGGTAATGTAAGTGGGATGGTATACAATGATATGCCTAGAGGCAGTTACAAACATTGTATCTTGATAGTGTAAAAATGATGTGGAATATGATGGTAAATTAGTGCAAATGATAAAAATGAATTTAGGCAACTTTCTAGTAGGGAGATGTTTTTCCAAATTGGTAAAGGAGGAAATTCTTTCATTGTTTAATTACTCTATTTAGGATATGATTTGAAATATATTGGGAATGTGTTTGGCATCAAGGAGATATATCAATTCTTTATTATTGTGTAGACTCTCAAAGCTAATTTTTGTTGTAACACATGATAGCAGTCATCATGATAGAACACTATGAAGGCTTGGCCAAAATATGCATAAGAATTGACATACAATCCAATAAACAATTGAAAAAATGCACCAATGATAAAAACTATGATGATAATGTTGATGTATGAATATAGATGGATTCATTAATAATGCATAAGGAATCACTCAATGAATGTACATATATTAAATCAAGGCACAAAAAGAAAGTAAAAAAATAGGCAAATAAATAGAAAAACAAACAAAACAAATAAAAATAATAAACAAACAATGGTTAATCACAATGTTAGTAAAAACAACATGACAAAAACAAGATGATGAACATTGCCCCTAGAAGATATAAGACAATAAAAAACCAAATAAAATAGGGGGAATAGAAGAAAAGGAAGGGGGTAGCTGAGTTATCTCTAAATGCACTAGGCAAGTGGATACTACCTACATAGTTTTGTGGATGTGATATCTAATAAAAACTTCAAGCCAAATGTAGTTCTCCTAGGATATGGGATAGAGGGAAATGTTGACAAGAAAAACATGATGGATGTTATAGAAGAATGGGCTTTAAAAATGGAGAGAACATGAGATAGTGGGATAATAAAGATAGGGAAACTAAATGACAATTGTTTTCTTGTGACTCAGTGAGGGTTCCCAGAATCCTTAAGGCAAAGAAGTGGTCAATGTTTTTAGATTTTCTAAATCAATTTTATAAATATTTTTATAATTTTTAGATCATATGAACTCAATAGAGAATGATGAGATACAAAATGGTCCAAGATTAAAAAATTATGAGAGCATTTAGACTTAAAATTTCTCACAAAATGATGAGATATTAGCTTAGGTTTCTCACTAAATAGTGAGAGCATTCAAACTTAAAATTACTGGTAAAATGATTGGAGAATTTAAACTTAAAATTACTTGAAAAATAGCAACAGCATGGTTTAGGGTGACTGAACTAACCTCAACATAAATTGAGTGATGCCTACATAGTCCCAAGATGGGACCTTAAGTCACTGTAGTTCCACCTTACAGTAGAGGAATCTAACTAGTGTAGTAGCCAATTCAAACAAAATAGGCAAAGTTGGAAAATTACACAGTATGATATAGGCATGATAAACAAGTGTTGCCCATAGTTTGTCTATAAGTGGTTATAAATTTAAAAAATAGCGTAAGTCAATGATACTAATTTGTCCTTAGGCATTTATAATTAGTATCATGATAGTGAAACATTGATTTTCCCAAAGGTGGTTATAATCAGGCCCATGTGGTAAAGAATAGAATAAGAAATGAAGGATGCAACTACCAAACCACTATCATACTACTCCAAAATATGGCCTCTATCTAAAATAATGAAATAAATACTAAAACTTGATCTAAATATTTGTGTTGAAGGTGGTTGTGGAACTAATATAATGGAACTAGGTCAAAGGGCTAGGTAGGGAGGGTGAAAACAACTCTGCTAATAGAAAAAGTATGGTAGATTGGTATATTACAAAGAAGAATGTTGATATTATGGTATAATTGAAACAATCCTCATAGATAATACACCAATTCAATCAAGTGAATTAATTCTTGAGGAGTAAAATGTTCATCAACTCATCAATTTCATCCCATTTTGCATAGCAAGCCTATATACTCTAGCACCATAGTTTAAAATAATGATGAAAGGACCTATCTAGTTAGGTTTGAAGTTACATTTATGTTTCTTCTAAGATGTGTTATTTTTTTGGTTTTATTTAAGAATAAGATCACCAAGCTCAAATTCTCTATGTTTAACACACCAATTATAGTGGCCATGGAGTCAATTTTGGTATGCTTGAAGGTTATTAACTATATCCATGTATTTCTCATCAAGTAACTCTAGTTTTTACAGGTGAGATACTCAATCGTCTTCATCATCAGGACATGCTTCAAAGAGATGCACAAAGAATTCAACTCAAAATCAATGGGAAAAATGGATTTAGTGCCATAAATAAGTGAATATGGAGTGGCTCCTATTCAAGTATAGTGATTGGTACGGTAGCCTAGAGGGTGAAAAATATTTGAAGGTGCTAATCATGATTGAAATCATTGACAATATTTTTAAGGATGTTAATAATGGTTTTGTTATATGATTCTTCCTTGCCATTACCTTGTGGGTAATATGCCATGGAAAAATGTTATTTAATCTTGTCCTTGACACATAGTGATTTGACATCCTTATTTTTGAATGATATGCCATTATAAGATATAATGTCAAAGGGAATACCATAGTAGTAAATGAGATGGTTAAGGATGAATTTGGAAATTTACCTTCCAATTATGTAATTGAGGGGTATAGATTCAATCCACTTAGTCAAATATTTGGTGGTGGTAAGGATATATTTATGGCCATTGGATGAGGTGGGGTTTATCTTCTCAATGAGATTGAGGCCCCATGTAGCAAATGACCATGGTTTAATCATAAGTTTTAGAGTCTTGACTAGGGCATGTATAAAATTAACATACCTTTGACATTTATATCAAATTTTCACATACACAGCAGCATCTACATCCATCGTTGGCCAATAATACCTAATATTTAGGAGATTTTTGGATAGGATGACCCCATTTGTGTGAACTCCACATAATCCTCCATAAACTTCCCATAACACCAATTTAGATTCTACTAAAGTTAAACAATGAAGTAGAGTTCCATAAAAACTATTGTGGTATGGGGTTGGTTCAAGTAAAGTATAACATGTGACATGGTGGATAAAGGATTTGGATTGTTTGTAGGATAGGTCTGGTGGCATTTTCTATTCATGAAGATAGGTGTAAAGGTTTGAATACCAAATAGAAATGGGACTAATAATATCATAGATCATTACAATAGTTAAAGGTTTATGAGATCATGCTAATAAATTTTCAATGAGAAATTAGGATTCTTTGGCCGTGTCTATATTGTTTCACCATGGAATCTACTATTTTATTACTGGCTCTTGGTATATGTTCAAATTATACATTGGCAATATATTGTTTGAGAGTGTCAACCATGGCCTTGTGTGGTACCAATTTTTCATTCTTGGTTTTAAAATGGTCTATAACCTAATTGATGATTAACTGAGAATCACCATAAACCTTTAGATGTTTTATTCTCCATTGTAATACCTATCAAAGTCTTGCAACAAGTACTTCTTATTCAGCCATGTTGTTAGTACAAGGAAAGCTGATTTTGAATGACTTAGGGATTATATCTCCCGATGGTGTAATGAATAAATGGCCTACCCCTGATCTATGTGTTGTGAATGATCCACAAAAATACATCTTCTAGTACTAATCCTCAATAGGTGTTTCAATGATGCTCATAATATATTTGTCTAGGAATTGGAATGTTAATGGTTATATGTCTACAAGGGGTGATTCAACAAGTTAATCTACAAGAACTTATCTGTTGATGGATTTCTCATTGACATACTCTATCTCAAACTCACTAATAAGCATGATCCATTTAGCCATGAGGCTTTGTAAATCTATTTTGGATAGTAGATACTTGAATGGATCTACTTTTGAAATTACCATAATCTTGTTATTTAACATGTACTAGTACAGTTTCTAAGATATGAAGACCATATCTAAATAGGTTTTTTCTGTGGGCATATAATTATGTTCATACACGACTAGTGTACAACTTAGATAGTATATGGTATGCTCCTTTACATTATTATCATGTTGAGATAGAAGTACCCCCAAGCTTTTTCCATGGATGACATATATAATAAGAACAACTTTCCTGGTATTGGTGGTAATAAAATAGGAAAATTTGCTAATAATCCTTCAAATGCTAAAAAGCTTTTTGGCATTCATAATCCAAATGAAATGTTTCAAATTTATTTAGGAGGTTTCTAAATGGGTGGCACTTGTTGGCTAGCTAAGAAATAAACTAATATATTGTATTTTACCCTAAAAACTATGGAGATGCTTCAAATTGGTCAATGGTGGCATGATTGTTATGGCTCATACTTTAGCTGGGTTGAATTCAATGCCTCTACAAGACATAATGAATCCAAGAAATTTTCTTGAAGTAACTCAAAAAACACACTTATTAGTGTTTATCCTAACTTTGTATTCACGTAGTCACTCAAATATCCTCCTTAGTGTTGTTGGATGATCGACCCTAATCTTTGATTTATCTAGTATGTCATCAACATAGTATTCAACAATATCATGCATCATATCATGAAATATTATGGTCATGTCTCTTTGGTAGGTGTCCCTAGCATTTTTGAGACCAAATGGCATAACCTAATTAACAAAAGGTTCCCCATAGAGTGGTGAACACTATTTTATGTTGGTCTTTTGGTACAATTCAGATTTGGTTATAACCTGAGAATCCATCTATAAATGAAAGCATTTCATAACCCATTGTGGATTTGATAATCATATCAATGTTTGATAGAGGAAAGTCATCCTTGGGGAAGGATTTTTTTATGTCTCTAAAATCATTATAAATATTTATTCCTTTAGGTTTCTTTCTGACTGGAACAACATTGGAGATCCAATCTAAGTAGTTAATCGGTCGAATACAACTTGCTTCCAAGAGTTTTCCAACTCTTTCTTTACTAATACAATAATACAAGGATGCATCTTGTGTAATTTTTGTTTTATAGGTTTGGCATTAAGATGTAACATAAGTTGGTGTAAAACCAAGGTGAGGTCTAAACTAGGTATATTAGAGTAGGCCCAATAAAATATATCAACAAATTCCCTTAGAAGGGCTGTAAAGACTTCATGTTCCTCCTTAGTAAGGGACATGGCTAATTTTATCTATTTTAAGTCTTCTAGAGTCCTAATGTTAACCTCTATAATATCCTCCAATATAAGGGTCAAATAATCTTCTAGAATGGTTGGAAAAGATATAAACTAGCCTACAATGGTAGAATCATTTGTTAAGACTAGCTCCTCAAGTTCTCCTAGGCATGATGAATCAAAATCCCCAACGGTAGGGATGGTCATGTGATAAACATTATTGGAAACTCTTGGATGATTTGGTTGAAATATTTCTATTCTTCAAGACTAAAGTTAGACCTGTATGAAAGTTCATCATTGGTGTTCTCTTGAGCTATGTTTGAGGAAGGTTGAATACCCCCATCTAATGACACCTAAAACATGTTTTTGCCACTAAACTGACCTTTCTCTTTACTATTTCCTTGGTCCAAAAGTGCCTCAAAGATGTTTCAATTTGGGATCTCAATGTTTTATTTAATTTTTTATGGCTAAGGGTATTCACCCATTCTCCAAAATAGGTTGTATGATCTAGTTTGATTGAGAACCCTTATTTGTGGTCTCCTAATGGAACATTGTGCCTTAAGCCTAGAAAATCATAGAAAGTCTCATCATTCTAAAACTCATCAACTGACACTATTGATTCTTATTATCCCTAATCTATTAGTTGAGGATAATATATTAGAAGTGGATTATGGAAAATAATTTGTCAAAGGGTACAAATGGAATTATTATCAAACAAATTGGTATTTCCTAGGTCATCAAAAGGGCTTTGACTAAACTCTGCTTTGCTATCAACATCATCATCACTAGTCATTAGAATTCAAACATGAATAAGGTATATGGGGTCACCCCTAGGTATTTTAAATTTGAGTCCATATGTTCCTTTATATCAAGTGGTAGAAATTGGCTCAAGAGGATCTTGTTGTTTTGGCTGGAGGCTTCCTCTTTTATAGGCATCCTTCTCCATGATTTTGTTTGAAATGGGATATGTGGATCATAAATCCAAAATTGAAAATTTTAGGGTAGTTCAAGTTATGGATTTGGATTCATTTGGTAGTAAGAAGTTCCTCAGTACCTCTTAACTTTTTCCCCTTTTCATCCCTTTCTTTCTTTGGGTCCCTTTCCTAAAATTTTCTTAAGTGACAACCTCTTCTTTTTGTCTCCATGTGGTAGCCTGACACTCATCCAACTTGGAGAAATTTTCATCCACTCAAGGAGGAGTCATAAATCAACACATGCCACCCCCATGGTCCTCATAAATATTTATGTTGGGTTAGACCTAGAAGTAGTGACATTGGTCAACAACACTAAGGGCCCCCCTTAAAGTAGTTAACATAATATTCAAACACAACTTTACCACATGGAACTCTTACACTTAATCATGCCTATTAGGCTCCAAAAAAGTGCTAATTTGATGTGTGTCATCTTCACACTCATCCAAGGAGGGTGTTAGTTGCTAGAGATCAGAAAGGTACCATTAAGTGAGGATGTGGGACCCTCCTTTCAAGCTAGATTTTGAAACACTTAAAGATTTACCTAAAGTGTGATAGTTTGAATTTGGGGGGACCAAAAAGCTACTCAAAGGGGCATGAGTAGATAACTCCAAAATCTAACATGTAGTTAGCCACCCCACTTCTCTTAAGCGTAATGGTCATAACAAAGAGAGGTAGTTACACCATTTTTGGAATTCTAGAAGTATCTACACTCATGAGTTATAGAACATATTTAGTTATAATGGCATCATGGGTGAGTGGTGGGATCTCCAACTATCATTTATTCAAGAAATTGATTCACCTATATATTCAAGGTTCTTCCCCACCTGAAGGGGCTGACGATTTAGTTTTTGCACTATTATTTCTCTCTACAACCATTATAATATATTAAGGAATAATAGTAGTAAAATTTATTGGTTATGAAACCTTAGTAGGTGTGCCTCATAGATGTTAGTGGATGCTTCATGTGTGCCTTCTATGGCTTTATATATTTGGTTCCCCATCCATAATGAAGAGGATGTGATGTTATGTGTTATTTGGGATTAAGCTTTTCTCTGTTTACTATCTTTTTTCTTTTTATTCTATAGTGTAAGCATTTATTTATTCTATAGACTTTAATTCATGATTTTACGCTCCTTTTCAATCTATGGTGTTTAAAGTTTTGCACTATTTTATGCAAGTTTATGTTAAATATCTTAAATCTTCTAGTGCATCACCTTAATTAGGTTTAAATTTCATTTTATTTAATGCTTTATTTATATCCCTTTCACCCTTCAAATATAATGAAGAGCCATATTCTAAAATCTTGGAGGTTGCTTTATATATCACATTTGGTCCCACTCATGTAAAGCTTCCCATAGATTTGCTATCTTACCTATGGTGCAAACTTTAGGAATCAATAGTTATTATTTTTTGACATGTCTGGTGGGACCAAATCTCTAAGTTTTCTAAATTAGAAGTCTAATTTTATGAGCCATAAGCCCATAACAAGGTCACATACTATGAGCAATCCAAATCTACTTATACCACCTTTTGGAACCCCTACCCACTAAATAGCTCTAGGGAAGAATGCCATGAAATAATTGAAACAACAATAACCACATCAACAACAATCAAATGGCACATCCCACACCAAATAACTTCATTTCATGGGACAATGGTAGCCCTCTAATTCCACTGACACCCTCAGACCTATAAGACCCCATACCTTTGAATACTTTGAAGGCACTCCCCAAATTCTTAGGGGAAGATTTCAAGATAATGGCTGGGCACCTCCAAGATGTGGCTAATGTGTGCACTATCCACTACATCAATACCCAAAACATAGACATCAGGTTACTAACATCCTCTTTTAAAAGATGAGCTCTTGATTGGTATAGATCATTATTGACTAACTCCATCACCACCTAGGATGACATGGGTGATAAATTATTTGAGAGATTTAATGAGGTGGACCAATCTTCCCTCTTAAAATAATTGATAACCATCAAAAGGGGTCCACAATAAGCCATGGTCAATTTCAATACCAAATTTGAAAAGACCTAGCAAAGAATATTATTGGTGGCTCACCCACCTATGAGGATGGCCATTGTATTTTATCTAAAGGCCCTCAATTTAGATATTGTGATCATGATCTAATCACTCAAGGCCAGACACTACTAGACATGTATGACATCATAGTAATGGCAAAGAATAGATTTATCAACACAAAGATGCTTCCTCCTCAATTGCTAATGTTGATGTTCCCTGAGATATCATTACCTTTGCAAGAAGAAAATATGATCACTTTAGGAGCTCTAACTCTTTCCATGTATGTTTATTTGCCCATGTAGGTGAACACATCTATCATATCCTTGCCAAATATTCAAATGAATGATATGTAGAGTATTTTGAAGAACTTATTTAATGAGATTATAAATCTCAAAAGGCAATAGGCTACTCTTCCAAAACCATCCTATAACAACTACCAAGAGAGGATACCTCCATACCAATGAATTAGTACCAGGAGAGACAAAGGCCAAACTACCAAAGGCCAAATAACCAAGCATCAAATCATAAGATGCAACCTTTAATCAAATGGTTGCAGTTCTAAATCCATTACATATTGTATCATCAAACATAAATAAAGAACTAGCAGTTGGAAAAAATAACTTGGTCAATGACTCTAACTCATGGTGTTTCCATTTTAATAAACCTAAATAGACTTGAAATTATCCATAGGGTAACTCAAAATAGAATCTCACCAAATTGAGATGATAAGGAAATAATCCAGATTTAGCCTATACCTACCAATTCTTGGGGTTAAAAACACTATCCTGATGGAATAAATATAAGGTATATCCCTATAATAAGAGGAAGAAATAGTTTTGGAACACACACTATTCTTTTGGGTGTAAGATGATGGCGTGTTCTTTAAAAATGAAGTTCCCATGTATAATCCCTCATAAGTGTAATCCAAATACTTCACACAGTCAAAGAAAAGGTTGGTTAAGAGCCCCAAAACCTTTACAAGACCTAAAACAACTTTTGGAAAGGCTCTAGAAGCTCAACCTCCACCTACAGCCTATTAGAGGTGTGGAAAAGTGATGTAGAACAAGTTAAAGGATCCTAACACCCTACCCCAAAAGTCATATAACATGGTGGAACAACTAAAGAAAGCATCAACTAACATTTCCCTCTAGGATGTCTTATCCATCCTTGAATAGAAGACCTTGTTAAAGAAAACCTTAGAGGATAAGGAGGATCCTATGCAAAATAAATCACCTATAGATCATGTGAAGGAAAAATATAAGGGAACCAACACAAGCACACAACCTCAAATATGCTTCACATTCATCAATACCAAGGAAGGGGTAAGCAAATAAAAACCTTCCACATTCTATCTAACTTTGATTATGGGTAAGAAACTATTTTAAAACTCCATGATCAACTCAGACATAATCACAATGATGATGCCCAAACAAATAAATGATGTGCTACAATTAAATTATGAATCCTTGAATAAGGGGATGATGTAGATAGATGGAAAAAGGGTTAAAACCTTAGGAATGATCAAGTATCTTCCTCTCAAATTATAATCCTATCCAAGCATCAATGTACCAAAAGATGTTGTGGTAATAGACATCCCACCTATCTTTAGGCTATGTCTATCAAGAGATTTCACCACTAAGATTTGTGGATAAATATTGTTGGATTAGTCCCATATGATCCTAAGGACCAAATATGGTTCAAAGCTAAAGGTGTTTTCTGATCTCCTCCATCCTAAACACATAGTGGATGAAGTAATGGTGAATTTTGAGGCAACACACACCTCTTTTTCAATGATGGTGACACACTACGTAGAGATGCTTAAGGAAGAAAAGGTGGTAGATGATAGAATCCCAAAAGAAGAGGCCCTCATCAATGAGTTCATTGAGAATGACCCATTTTAAAACTTTGATGCCATCCATCTCAGGACCTATGTCATTCATGATGAAGCCCAGGTCCTTCCTAGAATCATAAGGAAGTATAAAGATCAGAGCAAGGGGGTAAAGGATGAGTTTGAACTCTAAACTTTGTATTTCAATAGTGTGAAATGAAAGAATGGCTCCAAATCTAGTATTAAACTAACATCTCCTTTTAGGGAAGAGATACTCAGGGCTTTTAATTTCCAATTTTCTTGTATGAATAATGAAGTAGAGTATGAGGCTTTGGTCTATGGTCTCAGCCTCACTAAGTGAATGGGTGTCAAGCATTTGAGGGTTTTTTAGTGACTTTGAGCTGGTTATAAAATAGGTAAGAGGGATGGTCATAGTAAAGAATGTATGTATGAGGTCTTCTCAGCACTACATATGGGACTTAACTGAGTCCTTTAACATCCAAATCATCCTAAGGTCCACAAATGTGAAAGTTGATAGAATGGAAATAATAGGATCCCAATTCAACCTAATGATAGATATATTCACCAATGAATAAGTAATGTGGATCATCATCAGGCCTACCATCCTAAACAATGGCCAAAATTAGCAAGTTTTTTAGAGTGATGCTCAAATCACCATGTTCCTTCAACAATCTTACAAATTTTCAAAGCAATTGCAGCCAAAGATCAAGGAGGCATACAGAGACCAAATCATGCGTCTAAAGACTAAAAAACTACCAAAGGGACTCATCACCCTAGAAAACCTCTTCAACTCTAATGATGCAATAAATGACAAGTGTAAGTTTATTGTAAACAAGGGTGATTAATGCAAACTTGATGTTGGGGGCGGAAGAAAATTAAAGGTAAAAAAAGTTGCTTAGAGGGATAAGGAGTAGTTGGTTTCTTTTTGTGATAGATATAAGGGTATCATCAATTGGACTTATGATAAACTGAAAATATACAACCAAGAAGTTATTTATCACACCATCAACCTAGCTGAAGGATCCAAACTAGTCCAATAGAAGCAATAGCTAATGAATCCAAAGATTAAATCACTGATGACCCAAGAGCTCAAGAAGTTGATCAATTTGAAGATCATTTATCTAATCAAACATTTGACTTGGTATCTAACTTAGTCATTGTGTAGAAGAAAAGTAGATAAATCTGACTATACATAGATTTTTGGAACCTAAACAAGGCATCTTTAAAAGATTATTACCCTTTCCCTTCCATGGAGTAAATCCTCTAGACGGTAGCAGGTGTAAAGATGTTTTCCCTCCTAGATGGATTATTTGGGTATAATCAAGTATGGGTAAAGGAATATGATCACCACTAAACCACCTTCACTATGAAGTAGGGAACCTTTATGTGTGCAAAGATGCCTTTCAACTTTTTCAATGCTAGGGAAAAATTATAGCAAGTAATGGATGTGGAGTTCAAAGGATTAATTAATGAGGTCATCCTCATATATCTATATGATCTCACCATGTTTTCAAAAAGGAAAGAGGACCACTTTGATCACCTGGAATTGGTCCTCTAGAGGTTCCAAGAATTTGGGGTGTCCTTAAACCCCAAAAAATGTGTCTTCAAAGTCCCTTAAGGTAAGTTGCTTAGATACGTAGTGTCTAAAGATGAGATTGCTTTTGACCTAAAGAGGATAAAATAAAAAAGGGACTTGGACTTATCGGTTAATAAAAAGGGAGTCCAATCATTCTTTAGAAAGATCAATTTTATTAGTAGATTCATATCATACTTTGTAGGATTGGTCAGACCAATCATGTTAATGATAAGGAAACACCAAGCTTTCAATGGATGCCCAAAGGGAAAGCAATATTTGAAAAGATAAAAAGTGAGATATCCACTATGTCAGTACTTATTAACCCCATTTTTTCCAAAGGTATCATTATGTATGTGTATGGAAGTGAGCATAACCTTGCGGTAGTGCTAACTCAAAAAGAAGAGGAGGGTAGAGAATAACACCTGAACATGTTATTTTTTAGAACTTTGTGTCAATATGAAGTAAAGTATAATTTCATAGAAAAGAAATCCTTCACTATAGTCAAGGGCCTTAATAAGTTTAGTCACCTTATGGTAGGTAGAAAGATAATGGTGTACATCATGCATTCTAGTGTGTGTGAGTATATCATGGAGGAAAAAATCACATAAAAGAGGGACAAATGGATCAGCAAGATCTTAGAGTATGAAATTAAAGTCAAACTAACCAAGGTAATTAGAGGAAAAGGAATCTATGAGTACCTAGCCTAGTGCACATATCTCTTAGTAGAAGGACAAGACATGATGGAGGTGGCCTTAATAAACTAATTCAAAGTTGAATAATCTTGGGTGATGTCATGTCCCCTTTTTAATTGACATGTTCTGAGTTCATGGTTAGCCTATTATGCGACCTTCGTAGGCTAATAGGATGGATAGAGGGTCATAATGGAGCTTGGCTTGACTTTGATTCACAGGATTTCTACATTTGATTTTCATTCAGGTTATTTCAGACATATTTGGCCTAGGCTCCTACTTTTTAGGGATATTTGATATGCAGCGGAGCGCCTTTATTATGTATGGTTATGTGCGGAATCACTCCCTGATTCACTAGCTTCGATCGGTTCGTCGATCCGACATGTATTGAGGGAGATATTAATATTTGATTGATTTAATCAAATATTAATTATTTAGCCTATTTTTAATTAGAAACCCTAATTCTAATTTAAGAAACCCTAATTAGGGCAAGCACATCTTTTTGAGGGTATAAGGGTTTCTCATGGAGGCCATTGTTCATTAAGCCATTGATTATTGATATTGATTTTGAGAATTTCTTCTGTGAAGACTGAGCCTAGGGTTCAAGGATTCCATTTGCATTGGAGAATGTTCCCTCTTCAGTGTGTGCAATTAAGAGGCTGTGGAATATCAGCTGATCTATTGCCAAAGTGTGAGATAGCTTCATCCAGAAGTTATCACAGAATTTCAGGTTTGAGAGATAACTTCACACAGAAGTTATTACAGATATTCCAGGTATTTCTTTATTCTTGTTTTGATTCAATAAATTATACAGCTAGAGATCTTCTGTGCTAGAAAAGTATATTTCCAGATCAGGGGTTGAAACAGGGAAGTTGTGCTTAATTGGCGGCCGTACAAAGTCCATACAGGTCCATACAGACCAGCTCAGGAACCGACCTCGGTAGACAGAGGGATTCCAGTGACCGACATCGGTCGACTGAAGACCGACGTCGGTAGAAAGTCGACCTGCAGTGACCGACGTCGGCAGTTTATCAACTGACGCCGGCGACTGTGTGTTTGACACAGCAGGCTGAGACCTTCCAGAATCCAATTTTCACTTCCAGTTTCCAGTTTTTGCTTCCAGTTTTGCTAAGTCAGGGTTTTTAAGACTGTATTTCATATTTATATGCATAAGAAAGGACTACAATTGTAATAGTTAGAAGGACAAGTGATACAATCTATAATTTGTTATTAAGAGACTATATTATTGTGATCATTTTGAATTTATTCAATAGAAGTTATATCTTGTTCAGAGTTTTTTTGTGTTGCTATATTTCCTGTTTTGGAGGGGATATTACAGTGGTATCAGAGCTAAATCCTGCCAGCTTGAGGGTGTATAGATCTTATGCAGCCACAAGAGTTGGGACCACATAAGTATAACACATGCAGCCAAGCCTTGCTTGAAGGTACTCAGGTGTTAGATCAGCCATCGACCATCATGAGTGACAGACGTGAGGGCAGCCCACCCAGGGGCCACAGGTATGATGCTGAACAGGACACCAGAGAATTTCACCGTGCTATGATGACAAGCCAACAGCTGATGAATCAGACACTACAAGCACTTATGACTATGACAAGGGATATGAATGCACCTGATGGACAGAACAGGGACCAAAGAGATGATAGGAGTGCTACAGTTAATCAGAGACCACAGCAGACTCACTCCAAAACAGCTGATAGACCTACACGTCCTACATTTGTTCAAGAAGAACCAGAGGCACCAGTAGAGAAGGCAGGGAATAACCCATTTGCAGATGTTTACATGGCTGCAAATGATGAGTGGGACTTATTACCTCTTCATGTCCAAGAGAGGATGACCTTTGATCGTTTTGTCAATCTTAGGAGAGAGCACTACAGATTGGTTAGACAAGACAGGAAGCCTAGAGTTTAATTCAGTGAGTTGCAGAAGGCTACTGGTAAGCTTTCTTTGACTACTTTTGACGGCAGCGGTAAGATGACAGCTCAAGCTTGGGTTCATAAGCTTGACACCTTTTTGGCATTGAGACCAATGTGAGAGATAGATGCCATCAAATACGCCACTTTGCACTTGGATGGAGTAGCACATGATTGGTGGTACCATGGTATGGTAACACTTCAGCATAATCAGGTAATAGAGTACCAGGACTTTGTGGATAGATTGGTTGAGTGGTTTGACAGGAAAGATCCTGAGGTTTACTTTTGAGATCTGGCACAGTTGAGACAAACAAGTAACTTGGAGTCCTTCATTGGTGAGTTTCAGAGATTGGCAGTCATGGTGCCCAATATTTCAGAGCGTAGATTGGTAGTTCTCTTCATAGAGGGATTGTCAGAGCCATTGAGAGGTTGGATCAAAGCCTTTGATCCTCCTTCTTTACAGGTAGCTATGAAGAAGGCACGGAGTATGGAGATGGCAGCCCCATCCAATAAATTTAACTCCAGAGGTGCTTCTTCATCTAGAGACCATAAGCACTCCCACGGGGATACAGAGAGACCGGATTTTAACATAGATAAATCCAGGGTTAAAAATGATTCAAAAGCCAATCCGGCAGCACCACCTTTGGATCATGAGGTGCTTAATGATTTACGCAGGAAGAAGCTTTGCTTCTATTGCAAAGGACCATATGATATCCATCACGATTGTCCTTTGAGGCCTAAGGGCAAGGCGAATCGTATGATGTGGGTATACTATGAGGATTCAGATCCTAAGGATTTCGAGCAGCAGAATAGTTCTGAGGGGGCAGAGGCAGAGGCTTCAGGGCCTAATGCAAAAGCAGAGTTAGAGCTTCACATTCAGGAGGCACGCATATCCAGTATTCAGTCAGATGAGTCATTCAGACTCCATGGAGTTTTGGCAGGGCAAAAGGTTATCACCCTTCTTGATACAGGAGCCACACATAATTTCATAGATGCTAGATTTGTGGAGAAGTGTGGGCTCACTACCGTAGACTTTGAGGGCATCAGTGTCAAGGTAGCCGATGGTCACACTCTTAAGTGTGAGCGTATGATTAAAGACCTCCCATTGCGCTTGAATAATTATGAGTTCAAGGCTGATTATTATGTGGTAAACATGGGGGATATTGACTTAGTCTTGGGTATGAAGTGGCTTCATTCATTTGAAGAAGTTACTCTTCGTCTCAAGGACATGGAGGTTCTCTTTGATGTTGATGGGAAGACACACATTCTTAAGGCAATACGGGGCAGCAGCTTCAGATATATGTTTTTTCATCGGATGGAGGTACCTATACCACATGACATGATAGAGAGCGATGACGAGTGCACATTGGCACCAACACAGGAGAGGTATGAGGATGAGCTTGGTCTTGAGGTGACTTCAGTTCAGGTGTTGTCACATGTGGTGAGGACTCAACTTTCTGTTACAGTCGGGTCACAGGGTGATGATGATATGACTATTTCTAGTCTTCACTATCCAGTTTTAGATATTATTCAGGTAAGGAGTTTGCTTGCTGATTTTCATTTATGGATTGGATATTGGAGTGCTTATCTTAGTACTAGAGATGATGTGACACCATTACATGAGAGTTGGGATGGACATGGCATGGGGGTCATGTTAATTGACAGTGGTGGAGATCAAAACTATATTTGGGATCCAGGTGGATTGATTGATTTGTCATTCAGTGATTGCTTGAGGGCAAGCAATTTCAGGAGGGGCGGATTGTCATGTCCCCTTTTTAATTGACATGTTCTGAGTTCATGGTTAGCCTATTATGCGACCTTCATAGGCTAATAGGATGGATAGAGGGTCATAATGGAGCTTGGCTTGACTTTGATTCACAGGATTTCTACATTTGATTTTCATTCAAGTTATTTCAGACATATTTGGCCTGGGCTCCTACTTTTTAGGGATATTTGATATGCAGCGGAGCACCTTTATTATGGTATGGTTATGTGCGGAATCACTCCCTGATTCACTGGCTTCGATCGGTTCGTCGATCCGACATGTATTGAGGGAGATATTAATATTTGATTGATTTAATCAAATATTAATTATTTAGCCTATTTTTAATTAGAAACCCTAATTCTAATTTAAGAAACCCTAATTAGGGCAAGCACATCTTTTTGAGGGTATAAGGGTTTCTCATGGAGGCCATTATTCATTAAGCCATTGATTATTGATATTGATTTTGAGAATTTCTTCTGTGAAGATTGAGCCTAGGGTTTAAGGATTCCATTTGCATTGGAGAACGTTCCCTCTTCAGTGTGTGCAATTAAGAGGCTGTGGAATATCAGCTGATCTATTGCCAAAGTGTGAGATAGCTTCATCCAGAAGTTATCACAAAATTTCAGGTTTGAGAGATAACTTCACACAGAAGTTATTACAGATATTCCAGGTATTTCTTTATTCTTGTTTTGATTTAATAAATTATACAGCTAGAGATCTTCTATGCTAGAAAAGTATATTTCCAGATCAGGGGTTGAAACAGGGAAGTTGTGCTTAATTGGCGACCGTACAAAGTCCGTACAGGTCCGTACAGACCAGCTCAGGAACCGACCTCGGCAGACAGAGGGATTCTAGTGACCGACATCGGTCGACTGAAGACCGATGTCAGCAGAAAGTTGACCTGCAGTGACCGACGTTGGTAGTTTATCGACTGACACCGGTGATTGTGTGTTTGACACAGCAGGCCGAGACCTTCCAGAATCCAATTTTCACTTCCAGTTTCCAGTTTTCGCTTCCAGTTTTGCTAAGTCAGGGTTTTTAAGACTGTATTTCATATTTATATGCATAAGAAAGGACTACAATTGTAATAGTTAGAAGGACAAGTGATACAATCTGTAATTTGTTATTAAGAGACTATATTATTGTGATCATTCTGAATTTATTCAACAGAAGTTATATCTTGTTCAGAGTTTTTTTGTGTTGCTATATTTCTTATTTTGGAGGGGATATTACAGGTGACTAACCATATCTACTTCATGTAAACTGATAGGTATCCCAGTGGTTTCCTCACACATAAGAAACATTTTTATAGATTACAAGGGTCTAGCTATATGCTAGTCCATGGAATCCTATTTAACAGGAATTTTGATAAGGATCTTTTCAAGTGTGATGATAAGACTTAAGTAAAAAGGAATATATAGGATATACATTTCAATCCTAAAAATTTCCATTTATCAACCAATACTACTATAACTAAGATCATGTAGTAGGGTACTATTGGCTGACCATGTTCATGGACTGTCATCAGGTAGTCAAAAAATTCTAGAAGTGATAATTCTTTGTGGGAAAGAGGAAAAACTTGGCCATGCCTCTCAATATGATTGTGACCAATGAATCTTTTGTGCAATGGGGCCTAAAAATCATTGGAATGATTAAATTGATCTCCATCATGAGCCATAAGTGGATATTAATAGCCACTGATTACTTTACTATGTTGATAGAAGTAATCTTGTTGAAAGAGGCAATTGAGAATGTGATTCTTAGATTTTATGAAGAGCTCATGGCTAGGTTTGGCTCACCAAAAATGATCATTTTAGACAAGACAAAATCCTTCCTCAAATCTAAGATCTTTGAATTCACACTATGGGATGGTGTTTTCCTAAAAATTTCATCCAATCACTACCCATAGGGAAATGGATTGGTGGAGTCTATAAATAATAACTTCATTTAGTTGATTAATAGAATGGAAAATGACAAGTAAAGAGATTGGTACTTTTATGTGAGAACAAATCTATGGGTGGATCACATAACCCCCAAGTAGATCTCAAAAAATTCTCCCTATGAGTTGGTATATAGGAAATAAGTGGTGATGTCAGTGTCTTTATAAATCCTCATGTAATATCTCTTGAAGGCTATCGAGATCAAAGAGAATGAAGTGATAGAGGTTCAACTTGCTGAATTTATCAAACTCTAAGAGTTAAGGGAACTAGCAAGTGATGCAAAGATTGTTTGATAATAAATAGTGAAGCATTAGCTCGATAAGAAGTCATTGGACCTAGGTTTCAAACTTGAGGACCTAGTCTTTAAATATGACCAATCAACTACAAAACCAGGGCAACATGCAAAATTTGATTCTCAGTGCAGAGGACCCTTTCACATCATCATCAATTGATATGTAAATGATTTCTAACTAGAAGATTTAAAGGGAAATGCCTTAGATATCCCCATCAATGGAATCAAATTGAAGCATTTCATTTGACTTCTCACTATCCCCTGTATATAATTAGATAGTTTCTTTTCCCCTTTGTTGTGTTTCCTTTCCTCATTGTTATTTCCCTTCTTGATTTCCTTTATTTGTTTTTTCCTTTCTGAATAAGTGTCATCGACACAAGTGGTTGATGGGATCACCATGTATTTCCTCTAAATCTATTCACATGTTTAAAACATTCTCTGAAAGATGGTTGTCTACCCATTTCCCCTATCATTAATGTCAATATAATCTTTTATGCATAATTTCCCATAAATATCACCACAAATCTTTTGAAAGGTGGCACTTCAAGTGTACATGCTGATCTTACCATTTACGAGGGTGTTTTTTTTTAAAATTATCCATGATGAGCTACCTAGTGGCACTAATGCATAAATCCACCACCTCTTACCTAAAGGCAAACACTTGAAATTTTGTAAATTTGAAGAGAGTATAGTGTAATTGAAGCAAGCAAAAGAGGAAGCTTGAGAATTAAAGGGAACTAGAAAAAATGTCAACCCAATTTTCCTAGAGAAGTAGAGAATTATCTTGTGAGTCAGTCTTCATCTTATTAGACAATGGAAAACTTTACATCCTCTTCTAAAATTAGAAAGAACCCCTCAAAACAAAGAACTCATGGTTCAAATAGTGGTGGAACCCCTCCTCCCACATGCACCATGAGCAAGTCCTACGTTTCTATCCCTTCCCAAGCAAAAAGGAAGGTCCCCAATACCATGCTAACCATAAAGGGACCCTATAAAGATAAGGATTTGGTAATTGACTCAATAGACAATGTTTTTAATCTAGAGATAACCCATAATCCTAAAAATCTAAGGGAGGGAACTTATGCCCAAAATATTGACAGAGTTAGTAGGAAGGGGTATACCTCCTTTGGGTGAAAAATATAGGAATGTACCTTAGCACATCACATGGTTCCCTATGTGCACCCTTGCCCCAAGATTATCACCCTCTGTGCTAAAAAGTGTGGGGAACTTATGCTCAAAATATTGACAGAGTTAGTAGGAAGGAGTATACCTCCTTTGGGTGAAAAATATAGGAATGTACCTTAGCACATCACATGGTTCCCTATGTGCACCCTTGCCTCAAGATTATCACCCTATGTGATAAAAAGTATGATGCCTAAATTATCATAATCATAGGAGATTCCTACCTTAGGGTCAAGATCGAAGCATATAATATCAGAGCAATGCTCTGACTCCCACATGATCCCAATGCTGTTATTTATAACATTGAGAACCTCCAAAGCATATATGACTCCCAAGTGGAGGATAAGGCATGTTTCCTTAGGTCCCTTCTTAGCCTAAATACCATATAAATTCCTCCCATGACCTTGTACCTTTTGAATTTCCCTAAAAAACATGTAAAGGATACTCTATCCATGCTAGCATTTGTCTTAGGCATGGATACTGACACCAACATAAAATAATTCCAATTGGGAGTGATCTTTCTCATGACCATAATAGATAATGTGAAAACATTTGTGATGGACTTTTTTGAAGCCATTGCCTCTACTATGAGAGAAAAACTACAAAATTTATTGATAATAGGTACCTTCTGATATTCATCTTACCTCATGTAATTGATATTATACCAACACCCCAAGTTATTATCCAAATATGTCTAGCTAAACACTATAGACATGGATGTTTTCCCTAACATCATAGCCTTGGTCACTGTCTGGACCTCCATATTATTTATCATTATAGACTACTATAAATTCTTGGAGTGGTTTATGGTTCTAATTATTGTTGTCAACCTGGAACTACGCCCTGATTCGAAGATGTGCATGAAACGGCCAGTCCTCTATCCGGCTGAAACAATGGGATCTCCTCGCGAGGGTGAGTGCCTCGACAGCAAGGAGAACCTCCAGAGAAGGCTGGTTCCTGTATGATGTATCAATTAGGATTCCTACTCTACGCTGCTGACTACCATGGAAAAGGGAGAAGGAGAAACTTAAAAGGGAAATCCTACCTAAAAAGGGGTGATACACCAGAACTATGATCCTACTCAGCTCAGAACCTTGAACACTTAGCGAACAATAGAGAAGGAAGACCTTAGACTTCAAATTTATCACTTGTGCATAAGTATTTCATGCAGAGGTTCGGTTCAATTACCAAAACCTGAGGGAAATGGTGGAGAGAGGTCTGATAAAAGACACTTTGCAGCCGCCTAACATCCACTTACAGTTTCAATAGAAGACAATAAAGAACACTTCAACATGACCTGCACAAGGACAATATGGCAACTAGGTACGAACAGAATTTGGGAAGGGAGAAAACTCTACCACTTATGCAAATTGCTGAAAAATATACACTATGCCAAGCTTGAAATCTGAAAGTATACTCCTGCTTATTGATCGAAAAGGTTACACAACTCTTAATGGCAGAGTTTGGTCTACAATGTTGAACTGGGAAGGACTTACCTTTGATTGAACCCTTTGTGTCACTTGCTGCTCACGAACAAGAGGTATTTGTTGTACTTTGCCTGTCTCTGTAGTTTGATTTTTTGTGACTGTGGGGGCAGCAAGCTGTCCTTTTGCCCCTTGAGCAATAGTACCAGAAGCATTAGATGTACTTGCCATTGCAGGAGCTTCTTCAACAGCTCTTCTTTTATTTCCTTGGCGAGTCAGAGCTGCAACCTGATCATTTGAAGTGTTAGTCCTAATATCTTGAGAAAAAGCAATGTGATCCTCTACCTGCCAATTTACATTAACAACATCATGCTGCCCTTGGATCGTTCCTTGTGATGCTAGGCCCATATCTTGATATTGGCTCTCATGAAAAGAGAACTCTTGTGTCATCTGTGGCATGGCACTGTTTGTTTGAGTTAAATCCTGATTTTGAAAATTATTTGGATTTGAAGGCTGCCAACCTAAATCCTGCACTAAATTATTCTGAGATGAAGTTGAAATGATGGCCTTTGAAGCAGAAAGAGCACTTGGATCAATAGCGGCATATGGCTTTGCTGGAGTTATAGCCCCTTGCGTTTGATAAGGTAGTCGGTTCTCTCTGAAACCCTGATAAGAAGATTTTTGATCCTTGAAAGGCTGATAGCTGTTCTGATTCTGTTGTTGATAAGGCCTATTTGATTGGAATTGCTGCCTCTTAAGCTGTACTATTTCATTTCCAAAAGACTGTAACAGAGTTTTTAGCTCTCCTATCTCGCTAGTCTGACTAGTAGAGGCTGCAATTGGATGCTGAGGTGTTGGTATTGGAGCTAATGATGGAACTTGAGGAACATGAAGGGCTGATGCTGAACCTATCTCTGGAAATATGGGCATTAGCGGTCTTGGAGCAAGCTTTCCTGCCTGAATCAGACTATTCTCTGCTCTTATTGCCATGTCATAGGCATCTGGCAAGGTAGTGCCACCCATTGACTGTATCATCACGCTGATATCAGAATTCAGAGCTTTCAAAAAATATAAAAAAGCATACTCTGGCGATGGTCTAATTAGGACCGGTATCCTGTGCCATGTCTTTTGGAATCTGAGATTGAAATCAGACATGAACTCATGAGGGGCTCTCTGTATGGCTGTCAATTGCTCAACCAAAGATAGGAAGTCAGACTTATCCTCAATCTGTTTGACCAAAGCGGCGCCTAATTCATCCCAAGTAGAGATAGATCTAAGCGGGAGGGTTCTATACCATTGTAATGCTTTCCCTTTGAAGGAAGCAGAGAATAATCTGATGGCGACATTATCTTCAATTATGTTGTGAACTGAACAAAGATTAGCAATATCCTGTATATGCTCAACAGGGGTTGTTTGATCTTCCCCTGAGAAGTATGGAATACTTTTGAGGGCAGATATAGGGATATCATTTAGCTGTGCTAAATTTAATGGGCTTCCTCCGTTAAATGGAGCAAATACCTGATTCCTATTGGCCCTCTGCATGATGGGAATTTCATTGTTGAGCACAATAGGGTGAGAGGGGGCTAAATATTCTCTCCTTAGAGGATATGGTCTGGTCCTTCTCGATCTTGCTCCTTTAAAAGTCAAAAATTAAAAAGGAATACCTTTGCTTGCTGATCTTGTAGTAACCTTTGGCATGAACTGATTGTCTGAATGATGCTATGAATTCTTTTGCCTTTTTGCAAATAAATATCTTCCTTTGCTGTGTAGATTTTCAGTAACTCTTTTTCGTGGTCCCACTGGACGTGCCAAAAACTGTTGTCAACCTAGAGCTGCGCCCTGATTCGAAGACGTGCGTGAAACGGCCAGTCCTCTATCCGGCTGAAACAATGGGATCTCCTCGCGAGGGTGGGTGCCTCGACAGCGAGGAGAACCTCCAGAGAAGGCTAGTACCTGTATGATGTATCAATTAGGATTCCTACTCTACGCTGCTGACTGCCATGGAAAAGGGAGAAGGAGAAACTTAAAAGGGAAATCCTACCTAAAAAGGGGTGATACACCAGAACTATGATCCTACTCAGCTCAGAACCTTGAACACTTAGCGAACAACAGAGAAGGAAGACCTTAGACTTCAAATTTATCACTTGTGCATAAGTATTTCATGCAGAGGTTCGGTTCAATTACCAAAACCTGAGGGAAATGGTGGAGAGAGGTTTGATAAAAGACACTTTGCAGCCGCCTAACATCCACTTACAGTTTCAGCAAAAGACAATAAAGAACACTTCAACATGACCTGCACAAGGACAATATGGCAACTAGGTACGAACAGAATTTGGGAAGGGAGAAAACTCTACCACTTATGCAAATTGCTGAAAAATATACACTATGCCAAGCTTGAAATCTGAAAGTACACACCTGCTTATTGATCGAAAAGGTTACACAACTCTTAATGGCAGAGTCTGGTCTAACCAAGAGAGATTGGATTTTTTTTATTTTAACACAAGGCTGAAAACCATTATATAAGAAATTACAAGAAGACCAAAAATAGCCGTATAAACTTGAAGAGAAAGATCTTCCTTTTGTTAACTCATGCTTTTCTTGGCTCTAAAATAAAATATGTTTTTTTCATTGTTCTTGCATGAATTCTCTTTGTTTGATGAGGCGCACTCCTCCTTGCATGGAAATCTTCCAATTTTGGATGTGGCGTTTGATTTGATTAGTTAACTCCAAATCTGGAACAGTCAAGTCCTTGTATGAACTCGGAAGCCCAGTTGAAACTAAATTTGACCTTCGGATGCATGCGCTGTAAGAAACAAACAGGGCTTTAATGTCCAGTTAACTGAAATTTACACTGTTTATTTGAAAATAGACCCAGCGTTTGCGTGCCAATTTTTTAATTCTGGATGTGTCTATTTCTGATTTTATATCTATTTCTGGCAGTGTTAATCTCTTTTGACGGTTTATCCTTTTTTAATTCACTTTTTGCACAGTCAGCCTTGGTCTATTTTCAGATTTTCTGCTATTTTCAACAGTCCAACGGCTACTTCCCTCGGCCTAAATTTGACGGCCTGCGGGACGTCACCGGAACTTTACCCTTTCTTTTGAAATATTTCCGCAGGCTTCTTGCTTAGCTGGCTCTTTTCATGCGGCATGTTTGTTCTGGCTTTTTTCCCTTGTATTTTGCCATTGTCTTATCTGGTCGGGCTTCTCCCCTTTGAAATTGTCTTTGGCTGCCTTGGTCTTTATCGTCGGATTTATGTTTCCGCGCCCTTTTGTTCCAGCGGGTCTGCCGGCTCCCGAATTCCTTCGGACAAAAAGTCCGAAGGTTTCTTTGTAAAGCTTGGCCTGCGCTCCAAAATGAAATGCGCAGTCCCTTCGCCAGCCTACGTATCATCCGCGTGGCGTCCACGTTGGCAGCAGTCGTGTGCTCTACAGCTGGCCGCCCAAGTCCACGTGGCAGTCCGTGTCTCCAGCAGGCATCGGTCAGCAGTCTGCGTGTCTTGGAAACTTTCTTTGCGGCCTTTTGTAAAAGTCCGGGTTTCTTTGTGCGGACTTTAGAATTCCTGCGGTTTTGAAAAAACCCCGCGGGTTTGCTCGGGCTAATTTCCTCCCCGCGAACAAAAGGTCCGTGGGAATGCTCCCGGGCTGCTGTTCGTTTTATTTGTTGCGGGCTTTATGTCCGCGGACATTTCCCGCGGACAAAAAGTCCGCGGAAATGTTCCGCTCAATTTCCCCGGGTAAATTGGCCGCGGGCTTTTGTTTTGAACGCCTTGTGAACTTGCCGAATTTCTTCGGACTTTTTGCTCGAAGGAATTCCTTCGGACAAAAAGTCCGAAAAAATTCTAATTGCCTCTTTTATTAATGTACCTTATCCATTGGGCAGCGAACGCGTCTTCTCAGCCTGCCACGTCTTTCAGCAGCAGTATCACAGTGTTAGTCAGTAGTCCACGTGTCAACCAGTAGTTAGTCTACGTGGACCTCCAAGTGGCAAGGTGTCAGTGTCGCTGTCTATGTGGCCTCGAGCAGTCTTTTGGAAATTTTTTGAAGGACCCAAATTTCTTGCTAAAGCTTGTGGTCTCTTTTTGTTTCCAACGTTGAACCAAAGATTGAACCAAACGTTTGGTTCAACGGTTCAAATCTCAGACGTTGAACCCGTTGAACCAATTCATTGAACCTTAGATTGAACCAATCCGGTGAACTTTCTGTTGAACTTTTGCTTATTGTTTGTTGATGAAAATACCTGTAGAAATCATGAAGCTCGTTGAACTTGGACGTTTGAACCTTGCTTTTTGAACTTTTGGTTTAACCTTCGAATCGAACCAACCCTGAAGGTGACTGAGTGCTGGAACCCTGTTATTTTAAGGCCAAACCTGACTCGTGGAAGATTTGTCAACAATTATCATGGATCTTAGTGGGCAAGATGTCATCCCATGGATGAAAAATGAGCAGCAAGCATGGCTCAAAGGTAGCAGGGTATCAATTGATTGGTTTTGGGGGACCATTTCTCATTCATCCAAGTGCATGGGTTTGTAAGAGAGCCTTTCTAACTTCCTCACATGATTATTGATAAGAACCTAACCCTCAAATTAGTGTGAAAACTTGATAATGTGGACTTCATCTATAGGTTAGGAAAGAATAAAAGGGGGATATATGACATTCCTTTTTTTAAGGAAGGGAATCATGATGTATAAAAATCACCAATAACATCTCTTCACAACTAAATTGGTAGAGTTAGGCTTGGACCTGATAAATTACTGATGAGATTGTGACCCAATGGGATATATAGTGGGATTAAAGACTACTAGCACACCCAAGCACTAATCCTAACCATACTTAGAATAAAGGAAGTTGTCCATGGAAGTCCTCCCTCAAAATTATGTAGACCTAGACCCGATCTCTCAAGATGTCCCCAAACCATGGGAGTCTCTTTATGATAAGGTTTGAGATTTTGACCCCACCAAAAAGATCTCAAGGGGGATGAAGTAGTGGCTAAATGACTTATGTTGGAGCAAAGGGAAGAAATCTGCCTTCCTAAAATATAGATATGAGTTTGACAAACCACATGTTGGTGTATATGAAGATGCCCTAGATGACAAATTTGAAGAGCTGTGGGATGAGGCCCACCCAAAAGAGAATGTTTTGGAAGAGGATTCCATACCAAATATTGAGGTGTCTATAGATAAAAAAGAAGAATATACCCTTGAAAAGGAGGTAGTGGACGCTTCTCTAAGAAGAGATGAAGTCGAATCAGACATCATAGGGGTCCATCCCCCACCAACATGGCCACCACCCTTGTTCCCTTATATTACAGCCCCACAATAACAATTGATGCCCATCGACTACCTCACAACTATGTCATCTTAGTTTAAGTAGACTAAGGCCCTAGTTTCCAACCCACTAATGGCCCTTTTATAAGAGAAGACCCACTTTTTTGATCCTCTTCTTTCTATCACCACCTCCTTTACCACTTCCCCATCACCCTCCATAGATCTAACATAAGTTGTGATGATAATTTTTACCCAATCAAGTCCATCACCTTTTATTTAGCCTTGATGGTCCCATTATACGCTGTAGTAATTTCCACTACCCAACCTAACACTTCATTAGACCCAATATTATCCTCATCCATTTAGCTTATTGTTAGGGCTGATGCATTCTTTTTTGCCATTCTTATCTCTTCTTGCATGTCATTTCTCACTCTCCCACCATTGTCATCCACCTTATCCTTAATAATTACATAGTTACCATTCACCCTACCCCATGATCTCCCACCATTTTCCACTTCATCCCTCACTATTCATTCAATCACTCTTGTAGGAGTAGGGCCCATTATTTCATAGTAACAGTTAGCCATCCCATTCACACTACCTTAAGGAACCCCTTTTGAAGGTGAAATCATCCAAGTACTCGAGTAATTTTAGTAATATATGGATGTAGTGAGGGAAGCCTGAGTAAACTATATGGAAAATAAGAGGGGAAAATGGATTAAGCTAAAGCCCAACCCCAAATGTAGTTATTTTATGACCCTAGACAACAGCCCTCTTGGTCACTCATCTGATCCCTCAGGTAGTTAGGCCTCAAGAATAGATGAAATTGAGGGATTAAACCATCCAAGCCATTAGACTTAACCTTATACAAGCCTAAACCACTAATAAGGTTGAGCTTATGGAAGAAATGTAGAGGTCAGTAACTACAAACTACATCAAGGTATCCTGTCAATTGGAAAAAGCTAAGTAGGAACTTGTCAAGGTTAAGGCCATAATTAAACACTTCATTATCAAGGCTAAAGCCATGGATATTGACCTCAACTATGCAAAAACTGACCTCTAAGGCCACATCATGATGGAAAGCATCCACGTTAAAGATAACAAGTAGATAGCCACTAAAATTATATTTTTAGAGGTGGAGATAGAGTTAGTTACAATTTGCAAGAAGCTCTTCGATGCAGATTAGGTGCTTTAATTATTGTAGAACTTAGCTTATCAAGACTCCTCACTCAAAGACCAAGAGATCAAGAGACTAAAGAATGGCCTCACTTCTCATCCTTAGGGAATATAGATCCTTCCCCTAATCTAAAAAATATATAGGTCTTACTAGGAAAGGATCAAGGTCATGACAGTAAGCTTGAAAGTAATGCTTATTTTCATTACCAATGCATAAAAGCTAATCACCTAGGTAAGCTCATCTATGGACCAAGTGATCACCTTCATCACCCCCAAAGTTGTAGACTCATAAAGCCTAGTATAAAAGCTCTACAACACTTTTCTTGAAGCATTATAGATAGCAAGGGTGGCCAACCAAAGGTAGGTGATGGTAAAGGTGAATGAGTTTCTAGGTTATAATAAGGTAGCAAATAAATACAAGGCATTCCTCAATGCCTTAAAACAAGTAGTCCAACAAAGGAAAGGATGCATAGAATAATTAGTCCAATTAGGGATCACCTCTCCTTTATTGGTCAATAATAGCATTCTCCCTAAGGATTAGATTAAGGTGCTACTTGAGAAAAAGTAGAATGACCAATCTATCTTCATGACCTTTGATCAAATAATCGACACTTTCAAAGTGGAGAAGATTTTGTAGCCACTCACCAAACTAGAGTTTTAGATGTAGGTGACAGTTAAAAGCCTAGGGAACATCTCCCTTAAGGACATATTTGACTTGGATAGATCCTTTGAGACTCTTAATAAAAAGACCCAGCCAAAGGAGGAAGAATAGGCGCCCTTGTAAATAGCCCTAGAAAAGTTGTAAACTATCAATCTTCCCCCCTTTTTGAAGATTTTGCCTCAACTAGTCTAAGAAACTAGAGTTTTTGGGTTTTTTCATCCATAAGTGGACTCCCTTGTGAGTAACTAGGAACTATAGATCATAAATCCATAATTGACAATTTTAGAGTAGTTCAAGTTATGGTTTTGGATTCACTCAATAGTAAGTAGTTCCTTAGTGCCTCTCAAAATTTTCCCCTTTTTGGCCCTTTCTTTGGGTCCCTTTCCTCAATTTTTTTTAAGTGACAACCTCTTCCTACTACCTCCATGTGGTGGCTTGATGCTCACCCAGCATGAAGAAAACTTAATCCCATCATGGAGGAACACTGGCTCAACATGTATTACCCTTATGTTCTTTAAAAATATTTATGTTGAGTTAGGACTAGAAGCACCACCATTGGTTGATGACACTAAGGCCCCCCCTCAGAGTAGTTAATGTAGTATTTAAGCATAAATTTACCATGTGGCACTCCTTCAATCAATCACACTTATTAGGCCCTCAATCCCTTAAAAGAAGCATCAATTTGATGCATGTCTTCCCCATGCTCATCCAAGGAGGGTGTCAATTGCTAGAGATTGAATAAACATCATTGGGAAAGGGCATGGGCCCCTCATTTTGAGATAGCTTTTGAAACACTTTAAGCTTCACCTAAAGTGTGATATTTTAAGTTTAGGAGGGGACCAAAGTCTACTAAAAGGGGCATGAGTAGACACATTTAGAAGCTAACATATAATTAGCCACCCCACTTCTCTTAAGCATAGTGGCCATAATAGAGAGAGGTAGTTGTGTTGTTTCTAAAATTTAGGAAGTATCTGCACTTATGAGTTTTAGATCATCTTTAGTTACAAAGGTATCATGGGTGAGTAGTGGGATCTCTAGCTATCATGTTCTCCAGTAATTACTCTGTCTATATATTTGAGGTTATTCCCCAATTATAGGGGATGTCAATTTGGTTTTTGCATTATTATTTATCTCTACAACCATTATAATAGATTAGGGGATATTAGTAGTAAAAGTTCTTGGTTCTACAACCTTAGTAGGTGCACCTCATGAATGCTATTGTATACTTCGTATGTGCTTTCTATGGCCTTGTATATTCAATTCCCCATCCATAATGAAGAGGATGTGATGTTATATGTTATTTGGTATTAATATTTTCATTGCTTACTATCTCTTTTATTTTTATTCTATAGTTTAGGCCTTTGTTTATGCTGTAGATCTTAATTCATGCTTTTAAGCTCCTTTTTGATCTGTAGTGTTTAAATTTTTCCACTATTTTATGCAAGTTATGTTAAATATCTTAAATCTTCTAGTACATCACCTTAGTTAGATTTACTTTCATGTTGTTTAATTCTTTATTTCTATCCCTTTTTATCCCCTAAAATAGAATGAGGAGCCAAATTCTAAAATCTTGGAGGTCACTTTAGAGACCACACTTGGTCCCACACCTATAAATCTTCCCATAGATTTGCTATCTAACATAAGGTGAAAACTTTAGGCATCAACATGATATTTGGAATTTATGTAACAATCAACTAGTTTGTCATTATACAAATAAGATTCATCATCTATAAGAGGGTCCTATTTTTGGCTAAAGGCTAGTATGAAAATGATAGGTGCTAGACTATGCATTTTGGTTTTTCCCTTTCATTGTCATTCCATAAAAGGTGGTTTGGATTTAGGTCTTCCATAGGACTTGGGGTTCTATGAATATGGGAAATGTGAAATGTATCATGGGTCAAATATTCTCTTGGGATATTAGCTAAGATACTATAATTATTAGATATTTCAAGAGGTGGCATGTAGGAAAGTGAATCAAGGGCATTAGGGTCAATATAGTTGGCCTTTGGTGAATCAACAAGTATTTATTTTCCCTTATCATTATTAGTAACTAGATTCAAGCCAAATCGATAGTTATAACTTTGGTATTTGGCGTCTAAATGCTTTCAATGTTCATATGGTTGTAAATCTCCATGAATAATGACTTATATATTTGAATGGGAGAACTTGATACACTGGTGCAATATCAATGGGATTGCCTGAATCTCATGTATATAAGGTATACCCAAAAGCATATTATACAACAAATAAAGGTCTAATACATGGCATAGTATATCATGAGTTAAGGTCCTAATGATAACTGACAAGTTAATGGTGCCTTGTGATTCCCATTCTTTATTATCATATGCCTTGATCATGATCATTTCTAGATGGAGATCAACTGTATTGTACCTAAGGATCTTGATGATATTTAAAGACACAATATTTAGGCTTGATCTATTGTCTATGAGGACATGTTTCACTTTATGCCAAGTTATGATAACTTTGATGTACAATGGATTATTATGTAAAGGGCCAAGGGATGACATATCACTTTGGTCAAAGGTCAATTGTTGGCATAGAACTAGATGTCCAACCAAAGCTTGATATTTATTTGGAGATATGTCATTAGGAACCTAAGATTATCCAAGGAACTCTGTCAAGATATTTTTATGGATTGTAGATGTATGTAAAAAATCTAAAATAGAGATTTGTGTGGGCATTTTTTGTAGTTGTTCCATAGTATCAAATGCCTTTTTTTGCATAGTGGTAAATGGCTTATTCCAAGCCATAATGGTTGGTTGAATGGGTGAAGTGGCAAATGGATGTGGGCATATTATAGTAATCTTTAATCATTGAGTTGTGATTGGATAATTAGGATTAGATATAGGACCATTATTGATAATAAATTGATGGTGGAGGGGGACTAGATATGATAAGTCTTAGTTTCTAATGCATTTATGCATGATCATAGGTCAATGATGAGTTATCAGTATAAGGTCCAAAGGTAGTAATCCCTATTTTCTAGTATGCTTGTATGTGGTCCTAGGTTAAAGAAGGATCACCAACATGGGTTGGTTGATAGGAATTAAAGATCAATGGTCTTATTTTATTGGTATTTGGTCTTGGATTAATATAGATGGTGGAAAAATGACCTTCTACAATATGACCTACAACCTTATTGTAGTCATGTGCAACTACATGGTAGGTCTATTAGTTGTTGGCATCATTTTGGATTGGTTCTATCCATTTGGTTTATGTTGGTTCTATTTTTGGTTTTGTTGTTTTTAACTCAACTATTGATACTATTTTTATTGTCGTTTTGGCCACTATTATTTTTATTATTGATTGCCATGTTGTGGAAAGGGATTTTGATAGATTCTCAGATTTTGATTAGATGTGAAAGCTATATTAGCTAATGTTATCTCTCAATTTTCTAATATATTCTTGATCAAATTTTAATTTAGACAAAGTGATACAAATTATGTCCATTAACCTGATGATACTCACAAAATTCATTTTTCTTGTACCAGTATGGATAGGTAATGCCCTTAGGATAGTGCTTTAGAATAGGCCAGTTAATTTGATTAGAAAAAACCAACTTATGAAACATAAATTCAATAGATTTTCTAAGGTCACTAAAGATATGACAAGTAGGCACATTTCTCTTTGGAGGAGGGTTTTTTAAAGGCATATGTTGTTTCAATTGTTATACTAGTCTAGGTGGCTATGCTTGCTAAATTTGTTGAATGAGTTGTTGGTTAGGAGTAATTTGCATATGTGACATAGGCTAAGAAGATGGTGTTATCACTATTTAGACATGTCATGATTTTCCCCATAATATTATTGTTTCTATTAAACTGCTTGGGTTTGTCATAATTATTGGCCTAGGTTGGTTACGATGCTTGCACTTGGACTTGGTTATAATTTTGGCCATTATTTTGATTCTAATTTTGGCTCTAATTTGATGAGGTAAGTTTAATGATCCCTTTTTTAATAAAGGCTATTTAAATAAACAAACCTTTGTCAATGATTTCCTTAAAAGTATGTGCACACTACATCTCTAGATGGTAAGATATCTCACTATGTAAATTCTTGGTAAACATAGTGGCTAGTTGTTTATCTGGTAAATTATGGGTGACTCAACTGGAATGGGATCTCCATCAATTTAGATAACTGGTAAATATTTCACCATTTTTCTACTTATATTTCATCAAATCTAATAATGAAATCTCATGTTCAAGATTGTAGGATAAGTGTTGTACAAACTTGTTTGAAAGATCATCAAAATTAGGAACCAAGTTTTTGGGCAATTTTAGAAATCGTTCCAATGCTTGTCTTGTTAGGATTGTTAAAAAAAATAGTAAAAGGTATATGCCACTATAGGCCACTAGTTGGTAGGCAATAAATAATTCTATCAAATAGGCCTTGGGGTCTCCTTTCCCCTTATATATGATAAATTTTGGTGGTTCATACCATGGAGGAAATGGTATTTGCAAGTAATCCATGTTGAATTAGTAGGAACACATATCATACAACTTAAACTTCTTGGTTTTTTTCCCAACTTATATGGTGGTAATTACATCTTTCATCGATTACAATTCTTGTGTGAGGAAACTAGAGGGAACATTGTCCTAAGGTGGAGGCTGGGCAGTTGCAAGTGGATTAATTTGACCAAGGTATAATGGAAGCATTTATTAGGGAATGTTGGTTTTACTGGGGAATTAACTAGGAATATGCATACATAGATTAGGGTATGATTATTGGAATTGCATACATTATGATTTGATATTCTAGTTAAGATTGAGTATGTAGGCCTAGTTTTAGGGAAATTGTGGTTAGGATGGAAGGATATGGCTATGAGTGAAATATTGTGCATGTTGAGGTTGAATAGGGACTTGTTTCCAACTAGTCAAACCTTGATGATTGAAGGGAAATTGTGAACCAAGGCCCTATCATTGAGTTTATGCCATGTTAGGAATAAAAGGTAATTATTGCCTAATCAATACTTATGGAACATTGAAACCTCTTGGATGTACGAACATTTTTTGGGAAGTAGATGCATGTTGAAGGTTTGATATTTATCACTAACCAATACTTGTACAATATTTATTAGACATAGTTTGTGATTATATTGTTATGTTGGTCTATGACTGAAGAGGTATGTTCGTCACTACCTGGTGAGGTAGAACATTGGTTACCCCTGTTGAGATGGCAAAATGTTTTACGTTTGCTATGTGGGTAAGTTAGATAGTGCCTATTATTGTGGAATTTTAGTCATCACCTATTATGGTTGAGTATAATTCATCTCATTTTGTTGAGGTATAACACTAGTCATTTCTTGACTACTTAATCCTTGAGGTTGGGTGCTTGAAGAAGTAGTTGGTTGAGGATTAGAGAGTTGTTTATATTTAGGAGGTAGAATATTCTACCCCATATGTTTTTGAACCACTCATGGTATTAAACAAAGGCATTTTTTATTGTTGATTAGTTTTTTGTGCATTTACACTACTTTGGTTTAGATTGGATGGCACTTGTGTATTATCCATAATGTTTGGATCACTATTCTACATCGAATCAAAAGAAAATTTTTAGATGGTGGGGGAATTGAATATGTCACCAATAAAATTAATTTGACTAAATGGGTCTATACCCTAATTTTCTTGGCCTATCAATTTGATTAAGATTCCTATTGAAGGAGCTAGCTCTATAAGAGGAACATTTGACATGGTCATGTTGTTGAAGTTACGTACTAAATTCAAATAAGTTTGATATGCTATCTACATCTATATAAAGTGGTCCTCTATGAGGACCTTTCTTATGAAAATAATATGAGGGTCCTAATATGGCATCAACACTATAACATGAGGATTTCTAGAATAAGCCTATTTAATGTTCTGATTATAAGGCATGTTGTAAGGCAGTCTTACTAGACTTGATAAGTTTTCATGGATAATATCTACAAGAAAATTATCCCCTACATCTATGGACCTGATTAAGACTTTGGCCTTATTTGAAAGTAAGTGATGATCAAATAAATAAGGGTCATATGATGATGGCATCATAAGGTAGTATGGTTGTTATTGGGCTTGTTCTGTAATTGAAGGTATGCTAGCTAGGTATTATGTTATTTTCTCTTAGTCTTGCTCTGAGTATGGAGGCATGTTGACCAAATAATGGGATAAAGGATCTTATATTTATTTCCCCTTTTGGGTGTTGTAAAGTGGATAAATATCCATCTAAAAAATGACATAATTTCCATAGAGTTCTTGAACAAAGTCCTCTTATGTGACAACATTACTATATCCTAGATTGTACATAACTCCACTATGTGTATAGTGATGCATGTTAAAATAAATAGTGAATTCTTAGTAACAAAATGTATTAGAGTTATACAAAATCTAAAAAATAATGTCTAAAAAGACAAAAGGTTCAAACTTGATCTAACTTCTCAAAGAATGGAGTTGTATCTCTAAAAAGGTCTATGATAGGACTTGGTGTAAAATAATATAATGTCAAATGTCTAACACTAAATATATCATACAAAAAAGTCAAGAGGATGAATTAAAAAAGATTCTAAACTCTAGGTCCAAAGTGTTCCAAATAGGTCTAATCTAGGAAAAAAAAGGTTGCTAGGTTTTTTGGCCAAATGTGGCATCAAAATCTAGGATCAAACAAATGCATGTATTAGGACTTTTGGCCAAATGTAGCAGCAAAATATAAATTTAAAATAAAGGGGTATTTAATCCAACAAACTTGAAACACTTTGGTAGATACTAGGCACTTGAATTTAGACATGAATTTGATAAAATTGGTACAAGGCATGAAGCAAAAGGCACTTGGAGATAGACTATTTTATCCTAACTAAAGGCAAAAATAAATAGTTTTCAAATTTGGATAAAGAATTAACCTAAGTTAGATAACCCAAAATATAAAGATCAGTGTCTAAGCCCCAATTTAGTCAAGGCCTAAATATAAATCAATCAATGTTTGAATCCAAACTTGTTAAGGTTAATTAAAAAATCAACTTAAGAAAACTAGGCTTTAGTTGACCAATAAGCTAGACAAATATGGATGGAATAGTAACACTAGAAAAAGACCCAAAAATGCCCACATGGATTGATTTCAAACATGAAACTTAGAAATAAGACAAGATGAGTATATTAAACCATTTGAGTAGTGCAATGACATTATTGATTTTTAAAGATGTAAACAATGGTTTGTTTTAAAGATTCTAAGGCACAAACTTGAAATGATTTAGGTAGCACACACACACACACACAATGTTTTTAACACAAATTCTAAGGAAAAATCACAATGTTAAATGGACAACATAATGCCTCCTTAAACAATAGATTAATGTGGATACAAGACTCATTTTTATGTGGGAGACAAGCAAAGTTTTACACTCAAAGACCAAGAAAGAAAAAGGGAAATTACCAAATACAATTAAGTAAATCATCGTAGGACCTAAAACTAACAATGTTGCATTGTTTCATTGAAATCCATTTATATACATGATATTGGGAGGATTTTAAGTGTTAATACAAAAATAAAAGTGCATGAAGTATTATGTTTTTTATAAACCCACTTCTCCCAAGATATTGTATGATGACATGGACCTTTGAGATACTTGTCCTGCATCAAATATTTCCTTGGCAAGGGGGGTTATTCTAAAACTTAAATTTTTGACCATCTAGATGGTCCTAAATGTGGTTAACACTAGAGATTTGCTACTTAAATTGAGTTCATACTGATTAAATTAATATTTAAGGGTGTATTAATTTGCATAGTGATTCCATCGATGGACTGATTAGTAGAATCCCCTGATTAATTAGACCTACCTTAGGTTTTCACTATGAAAGGAGAGGTTAGCTACTTAACCCCCCGGCTCTCATAATATGCCTACCATGATTTGTATACCCCTCCATGGAATGAGGCTAAAATAATTCTAGGAGATGAAAACTTAGGTCAAATATTCCTTAAAGAACTCATGAATAAGCTATGAACTCCCCTTCACAATCCAAGTTGCATAAAAATAAAACTTAAGTGAAAATACTTTAGAGGTTATTTTTAGCTCACCCAAACCATGTGGGTTTTGGGGAGATCCTAAACAAAATTATTTTCATGCATTGGAATAGGCACAAATTACAAGTTAAAAGGTACTTTTGGTCACCTAAGTTACCTATAGGGGATGGGGGAGAGCATACACACACTCTTCATTTTGCACAAACAAACAAACAAGTATAAAATAACACTAATTGCAATCTAAGAGTTAAATATTATGCACCAAATGAAATGTTTGATAAATTTCTTTGGCACCTTGGCTTAAATTTTCAAATCTTTAAATGAATTTTCACAAAACAACTTAACACAAAATTAGCTAGGTTCCTTTTAAGCTCTAAAAATCAAATGTTCAAGACTTAACCATTCTTTTTAGGCACAAAAATAAAGTGTTCAAGAGTTTAAACTTTCAGATTTATGTTATATTAATACAATATACCTACTAAAATTATAGGGTTTATTTATACTTTGAAGTAAATTAATGGATGAATAAACAATTTCTCAAAAGATATCTCTCAGGTTTACACATTACAAAACTGTAAAACACAACGCAAAACCATAACTCTACAAAACCACAAGTGTTAGTGTAATAACACATATTCTGAGAAAACAAAGTATATCTTAAAAAATCACTACTCTATATGTAAAAATACAACTATCATGGAAAAACCATAACTCTAAGAGTTATGATATTACAACTTGACCATGAACAACTAGCCTGACCGCTTATGGTTAGTTGTAAAATCATAACTATAAAGGTGATATTGTGATTAGTGAAGTAATGGTATTATGATACCATGATTGTGGAATCATGATATTACAATATCATAAATAAATCCTATGATCAGACAAATGTTAGAATTAACTATGGCAGTTAAGTGCAAAATTGCTAAAAATAGGGTAAAATTGTAATTGTGTAAGTTGTACTATTACTGTCTAGAGAGAAAAATTGCTATTACACAACAAACTCAAAATTTCCATAAAAATGCCCTTTAGCTTGAATTTTTCACCTTCCTTGGTTAGTAAGATCAAATTTTAACATGAAAATTGTTAGTAAAATTATCTAGAAGGCTTTAAGATCAATTTCATGGGGTACATGTCCTACGGGGCATGCCATTTTTTATCAAGAAATCCAAGAAGGGAGGTTAGATAAAGTGTTAGAAAAAGTAACAAAACTTTAATAAAAACACACTAACATGATAACACTTACTTGCCTAGATCATAGGGGGAGCATAATGAAAAATATACAATTAAAAATCCAACTAAAATGCAAATAACAATAATCCTTACCTTCCTTCATATCTCCAAATGATTTTCTAGTGGCTTGCTCAATTTGTGCTCAATAAGTCTTTGGTAATGGAGTTTTCTTTGATCCTTCTCTCCTTGGCACTATGGTTGCCTTGCTTGATATGGCTTATGCTTATGTCTTGATGGGACTTGGATCAATATTTTAGAATTATAACATTATTTCTATGATCTTGCTACAAAACTTACATTATAACTCTACAATTTCCAAGATTTATTTTCAATAGGAAATGACTTGTATATATAGGCTTAGGAACTAACCACAACTCAAGGTGAGTTAAAGTGTAGTTTAAACATGGAATGGGTTTAAACCTAACCTAAGTGAGTTAATTAAACCTAGTAGAGTTAAAAGGTGTCAAGAAATAATGATGTGTAATGAATAGGCATGGGTGAGATATTTTTAAAGGCTTGACAACTCACAAAAGGTAATCATGAAAAGATAAGATATTTCATATTTTTGAATTTCTATTTTTAGTAATTCATTAATTGTACATGGATAATTCAAATAGGATTTTAATTTGGTTTAGATTTTTAATTAATTCTAATTATCCATTTAGCTCTTTCAAGATTTGGTTTTATGTGTGCACTTGCCCCACTTAATAGGTCTATAGGAAAAATTGCATGTTGTAATGTCACATGATGAATAAAGATGAATCCATGAGAGGTTTTTGTTGGTTACAATAGGATGCCCCAATTAAGGATGTCTTAATATGATTTTGAACTTTGATGAATGATGCAAAAATAAATTTAGGATGTTCAATAATTCTTAAGCTTAATTTTTAATGGTTGGTAGGAATTAAACTAAAGTCTGGTCAAAGGCCATTGGTGGCTAGTTTTAGGTGTCTACACTACATATGCTAGCTATCATAGTATAGTTGGTTTTATCATACATACATAAATTTTTCTTGTCGAGTGTTCATAGTTCTTATAGGACTTAGTTCTAACACATAGATCTAGAGTTGCTACTATCTACCCACTGGGGGTACATATAAATACAAAAATTCATCATTATTACATTCACCCATTGGGGACATCACATACATAGATTCTAGTTTACCAGGTTACATCATTCTATACTCTATGTCACATATTTAACATTATTTATATGTTGATATCGATCATCCTATACTAATATTTTTTTGACTACTAATATTTTAGACTTGATTATGTAAATAGTTAATTTTATATAGTTTTGTACCAAGTGTTGATGCATACTTTCATTTATAAATTTCCTGATTTAGACTTGATTATGTCTCTTTTCTTCTACATATGTTCAAGGGCATTTTAATATACCATTATTATATGGCTCTATGCTAATTCCTTTCATTGTATGTATGCTTTGGGCATGTGCCCATGTCCTTATGTATGCCTTCTTCATTATGTATGCATACATTTGAACATGTCCTTCCATGTGGATCTATGCCAACCTACTTGTTGTTTGCATATGTGGACATTTAAACATGTCCTTATATGTATTACTTCCTCAAATTTAGTGATATGTGCCTATGTACCTTATATTATGGATCTTTGGCCTACTTTTCATGCATCATGTGTGTTATATGTATGTTTTCATGTATGCATCATGGCCATGAAAATTTTCTCTTGATTGTTACATTTACACTCAATTTTAGATGCCATGAGTGACCTCTTGCATCTCCCCTTCTTGCTTGGGTGCCTTGATGCATATCATGCCCCATCCCGTAGGTAGTTACTCAAATTATTCTTAGATTATGTAATTAATACACATGATTGCATTATTATATCTATATAGACAACCTTGTGAATGTTATATCTAATATACATCGTATATACTAGCTTATGTTCTTACATTTTGATGTCATTTATACACATTATACTAGTTTATCATGTAGATATAATATATTTTTAGCCTAACACATATCATGGAGAGATCTTATTTTGAGGAAAATTATTACATAGATATAATAAATCCCATCAAAAGTGAGGGAAATCATAGGGTTTTGTCATAAGGAGTAAGCCATCTGAGTGCACATAGAGTATATTTTTTAGCATGTGGATAGAATTATAGAGCTCAAAATTTGGAAAACATAGTGGAAAATAGACAAACATAGATAAAAGTTTTTTTGGTATAAAAACAACATAAATGACACTAGTACAAAACAAAGGACACTATCATAGTGTAATACTATCCAAAGAACCATGATACTATCTAGTAACCCTAGAAATAATAAAATCCAAATTTAATATAAAATAATAGTTATAATATATATTTACATAGTTTCAATCATAGGTTATCATATTTGATAAATTGATGCTCAATTTTCCATAGAATCATATTAGGTTTGATCAAATTAGGGGAATCATGTATGACATGATTTCTCTTATTTCAATTTAAAATATATATAGACATAGATTGCTACAACTTAGTCCAAAATCCATATGCATAGATATCAGAATTAGGGGTATGTGCATGACACATTATTTTTACATGAACAATTTCATACTAGACCATCTCATATGGAATGCCAACTCCATGTAATTATCTAAATTATATACTTTAGATCACATTTTCCTTGGGTTTTACACCATATTTATGCCCTATTTCATCTATAGAAGTTAATATTTGCACATAGTCCATGAGTTACATTCTTGAGTGCCCAAAAGGCCCCTTGGCTATTTTTCATTTCAGAGTTTCTAAATGGACCTAGGGCCATCCCACACAATTTCAATTACATTACATAGTTTTAGTTACAAATGCATCTAATACACATGGGTAGGAAATGATGGAGTCATATCCTACTTGATTTATTGAGCCACCTACATATGAGGGCAAGACAAGCTATCAATACAATCTAAGTTATTCATAGTGTACGATCCATGGAGTAGGGGTGGGTAATGATGGAGTCAAAACCAAATTGAATTTTTGATCCACCCACATAGGGATTGAGCAAGCCATTAATTTAGTCCAAGATATTCACTATTTACACACACATATGATGTCACCAGGTTTTTGCATTGGTTCACATAAATAGTGAGGCATATTCATTCCTTTCTTCTCTCTTATCTCTTTAATCAGTTCTATATTTTCTTTTGATGCTCCTTAAGTAAGGACTAATTCATCCATGTTTCATTTTTAGGATATGCAATGGAGAATGATTCACATACTTAGACCCAAATTTATAGGCTTCACCTCATATGTAAGTCTAGGTATGCTTATTTTTCCTTTATCCTAGTCATTTCACTTTATTACATTTCTAGAATAAATGTGGGGTAAATGTATTCATATAAAATGTCACTTGAGTTTAATGAGTGTCATTTGAGAGCACTCATCCCTAACTTAGCCCTAGACCTATCTTAGGGCCTCTTTAGACCCTTATCCAACTTTTGTGTGGGCATTACACATCCCTAAACATTTCAAATTTAGTAACAAACATTCTCCTACAGATCTAGGCCCATAGTGCTCTAGGTTTTGCCACCTATAAACTAACATAGTTATTTGGACACTAGCACCCTACGCTAGTGATGAAGGAACCATGCTAGTGTTGTTTACTAAATTTCAACCCTAATGGATATGTTTTCAATTATTAAGACACTAGGGTTAACATAGACCTATTTCACACTCTACACAAGCACCTGATCTTTTTAAATACATGAATTAAATTTATTTATCCTATAGATGGAAATTAGGTGAAAATTACACAAATAATCTTAGAACAAGTTATAAAAAATTAAGTTATTGATCCCTACTCTACCCTATTTCTACATACAATCATCTACAACCACCCTAAGCTTAGAATACATAGATTTCTAGTCTCAATCCTCATTCAAATTACTCAAATTGACACTCATAATAACATTCACTTACACTTAAACAAATAATTATATTGGGAGAACTACATCGAGCTTGATCCCCTATCGAGGAATTGGTATGTAGGAAACTCTCAATACAATAAGGTGTTGAGGAAATCTAGCCTACCCAAATAACATCACAATTTTGCTACTTATGCCAGTTAAATACCCTAACAACATGGAGATATGGGGTTTGCATAAAAAATTAGCCTAAAACATGTAATAAATAGCAAAGCAAGTTTTATCTGCATAGGAATAGGCCTATTAATTCATGCACAACTACTTCTTAAAGTTCACATTAGTCCCTGCATAAGGACACTAAGACTAAAAGTAGGAAACTAACACACTATGATAATATCCAAGGTACCTCACTACTATCTAGGATGGTTTATGACACATGGATCCTATTCACAACACCTTGATAAACTTATGTGATAGTTTTCAACCTTTAGACCATCCATCTCAAACAATTTCCATCTAAATATTTATTTTTTTCATTCATTACTATTTTTATAAATATTAGATTAGGTCAATTTATTCACAAATTAGTGGATATATTTATTGCATATTTTATACCTTGATTTACTATTATTAGACCCTTTTAAAACCTAAGGTTTGCATTCCATAACCCCTTAAAAGTTAAATTAGAGTGCATGTTATGATAAGAATGTCCTCTAAACTTACACATTTTGTAAATTGGCCAAAGTTCATAATTATATGATTTAGACACACATTTATGGTAGAATTATATAAATTATTACCATTATTATACATAGTTTAAATATGAGACATATCTAAGGTGAATATGTTATGTAATGTGTTCCTAATTTTAAAAATCAAATCGTGATTAGATCTTAAACACTTTCAAGAACTATCATCACCCACCAGATTGAAATTTTATGGACTATATTAAGTCAATATATTGTAGCAGTTGGTTAACTTTTTAGTATGGTTGAGGTAATTAAATCACTCAATATTTACAAGTTTATAGGTTGGACTTTATTACATCATCTAACCTCACCAATTTTATAGTGTGAGTTATCTCCATTCACTCACACTCACTTGGTTATAATTATGATTGGGTTGTATGGTTGAGCTAATCTCAACTATTAGGTGAAAAATTACTTTTTCTCCAATGGGTAATGCTTCCTCCAATATATCTCTATATATTTAGATACATGTACTTTCCAAATTTTAGATTTTTCCTAAACTCAACTCTAATGATTCATAATGATATATCTTTTCAAATCAAATTTCTAAAAGTAAATATGGTTGCATCAATACACAAGTTTACTCTTAAACCTTATTCTTTTTCAATTTAAAACATTTCAATGATTTTAATTTTAAATTTTATGTATTGATTATATACTACAACATGTTCTTGGTTTTAGGTTGGTCACATGAAAATAATTTAAGTTGAACTCAAGTAAAGGCAAGGTGTGTTATACACACCTAGGTATGAATTCATTTTCCTTTAAACTAGTAATTTCATTACTAAATTAAAGGGGGGAGGGTGTAGACACTAATTATGAATTACGTAATACCTCAGTATTATACACTTAGAAGGACATACGTTCATCTTATAGAACTTTACCATTGCCAAAAGGCTCAGCTACACTATCTATTTGTGCCTTATTGATTATCTCTTAATTTTACTGATGTCATCCTGATGACCCAGACTTTCTATGTTGCCTAGAATGCTATGAATCTAGTTTTCTTTTATCTCTAAAATTTCTAGACCTGAAACTATTTTCCAACTACCTAAATATTTATATCCTAGTCAGATGCCTACATTGATGTAAGTGTCATATTCAAATGCAAGTGTCCAATGCCTTAAATTCATCCAATTTATAAATGAAACATATTCCTATGGTTATCTTAATTGATTTTATGTGAGATATTATATAAAGGGATTGATATAAATACAATATCAATCCTCATTCATTCCTCACCTAGCATAGACCAAAAAGCACTTAGTAAATCACTCAAATAAGTAAGGCTTCTAGATTTTATCTTATTTCCATATTAGTAATAGGGATAACATATCTACAGGTTTCAAGTACTAAAGGATTGACCTAAAATCCATAATATCCAAGTTACAAGTCACTATTGTACTTATCACACATTATATGATTCACACACAATCCAACATGTAGGGGAGATATAAATAATTTTGAGGCCCTCTTAAAAGTATTGGATATGTAGGGAATGCTCATTAACAAAGGGGTATTTTGGGGTAACTCAAATACCGTGTGCCCATTAACCCATTTTTACCATAGCTTCTATGAAGATGAAGAACTAGGGTTTTTTAATTTGATAAGAAGTGATAGTCCATGACCCAAAATTTAAAACACTAGAGTGAAGGTGACACAAAACCCAAAATCATCCAAGTGGTTTCATCCAATTTCAATTGGTATTCTATAATATAAACCTACATCTAGGTTAGACAGTAGTGTCGATGCAACCATCCTAGGTCGATGCAAGTGTCTATAGCTATAGAGGTATACGTTTAGAATTAGGTGAATGATCTAGAATCTAAATCCCATATAATTTATACCTATTACAGATCCATATTTGTATTAACATAAAATCCATATAAGTATCTTATTTTCATTATCATTATAATATTTAACATAACTATAATTTTTATTCTTAACATATCTCAACATAATAAATTTAATATTTATTTATTTATTTGAGTTTTATAAGTAATTTTCCTAATTTAGAGATAGTCTACCATAATTTTTCCCTAGGATTTATCTTATCATATTAACCTTAGATTACCCTTATCTATATATTTAGGGTTAAATAAGTCACAACATGGTGACTACCAAAACTAGAAGATATTTAACAATCCATTATAATGTCATTCTAAGAAAGCAATAAAAGTGAAAATTTCATATAATATACTTCATTTTGAACCACATTATGGGAACCCAATATATGGTATCACTATCACACTTAAATGTGAGATACCTCATATGGTTTATAGCCATTCTATTACATTTGATGGCAATGAAATCATAGATGATGACTCAAATCTTCACTCTTTATTTATTATAGCATATATTGATTAAAAATTTATACAAAATGTTATGGTTGATAATGGTTATAGTGAGAATTTATGTACCATGACATTACTCATACATTTGGGATATACACATGATGATCTATACCCTTCAACCAAGACGGTCAAATAATTTGATGGAAAATCACAAGTATTTGGTGAGATTAATTTAGCTTTATAAGTTGGTCTAGTATATGTGACCACAACATTTTTAGCTATACCATATATGAGAGTATTTGATATGTAATTTTTATGACCTTGGATTCATAAGCTTTGTGTAGTACATTCCAAATTACATGGATATCTCAAGTATATTCATGCCAATAAGTTAATCATAGTTTTAAGGACTTAGTATGAGCATCTAATATACCTAGATAAGTTTATTCCAAGACAACTAATCATACAAACTAGTAAGGTTAATCATGTAATAAAGGGTATAAAAATACAATCCTATTTCCTAGGTGATTGATACTTGAGTGGCTGTTACATCAAAGATATATAATGGACTCTATGAAGCCTTCATTTACACATACACAACCTAGCAAATTTCTTAGAGGAGTAGATCAACATGTTTAAGAAAGGGTACAAATTCCCTAAATTATAGTTTAATTTAATAAACTAAAAATCACTAAAAAATGGGTTCCATAAACCAATACATATTCTACTCCTACTTCATGACCATAGATTCCTATGAGGTACATGTAGAATATCATGGATTCTTCAACTCCATATTTGACACATATATATGATCCTTGATATAATGACCAACTTATTATACCATATTAAAAGTTTAGATAACCTTATGAGCATCCCTTATATGAGATAAATGGCCAAACCTATCTTTTTTAAAATTTCAAAAAATAAATAATTAAAAAATTTAAGAAAATAAAAAAAACATTCAAATAAATAAAAAATAGAAAAATATTTAGCATCTATATTTTTGATAGCTTTAGCATATGTTATTTTCTTTATGTTAGTAAATAAAATTTCATTTTTATACACACATATGTTTCATGGATAATTGAGTGTGATACAAGCATACATTGGATACATTATACATGCATATGCAGATGTTGGACCATTCCTCTTCCCACATGAAACACTACATTGGGGGAATTTGATTATATTGATCACAATTTATTTAGGTTCTATTGTTTTATGTTCAATTTACACTATCATGATGAGCTTATATATTAATGCTTACACATGCCTATACTCATGCTACTATCTTATATAGTATATTTGATATGTTATTTTTTAGGACATTTTTCTAACACATATGCATGGACTAGTATGACATGCTTATGATAGTTTCTTATATGTAACTTATTCATCTTATCACATGGATTGTTTGAGTGTATTTATTATTTTTTTTTATCTTTTTTGGAGTGTGGAACATTTGAACATGTTCCTTACTTGTTGGCCTCGATGCCTTGATTGTTATTTATTTGGTATGTAGATATTTGGACATGTCATCTCCTTTGAGTGTGTGATGTTTAAACATGCCCCTTATTTTTAGTATCATTAGACATCTTTTTCATGACATTGATTGCTCTTGTTTGTGTGATTTATTATTTTCTAAGCTCATGCTTGTTACTTCTATATGTTTCCATGATCCATATCATGCACCTTAGGTATTTTTATGTTTGGATACTACAAAATTCATTGATATATATAATTAGACATGATACCACTATCTTCTTATTTACTACATGATATATATATATATATATATATATATATATATATATATAAATATATATATATATATAACATGGTTATCTTATTCTTTTGAGATAAGGTGGATATTGGATAACATTCCCCTCAACTGAAAAGGGGGCATATCAGTGGGGGAATATCATAGAGAGATGAGTCCACATAGAAATAATTACTAGGGTTTGTAGTATTTTATAGAATTTAAATTATTTAGATATATATTTGGGACAAAATTTTATACAATTAACACTAATTTTCATAGACTTGGGATAAGTTTCTTTAGATTTGTGATAAATATTATACACTTATAGAGCATAAGTTACATTTTGATAGATACTACATATTGAGACACATTAGGGGTGCATATGCCATATAAATTCACTAAATTACATATAAATATTCCAATTATACACTTATTCATGCACCAACCTTAATAAGATGTATCGATTGAGATTTTATCTTTTATAGTAGTTAGCTCCATTGAATAGTGTAATTGAGATTTAACACCCTTGATGGAATTTTCATTACTTATATTTTTTGGGTTAATATGGTTACACCCTTTGACTTAAGAGAGATTGTATATATTGGTTATATTAGCTAGATTATGTATACACTTGAGATGTGAGATTAGGATTCAAATCACTTTATGGACTTGGTAAAACTCACCCTTACATCAATATGGGGTCATGATCACCCTATTATTATTATCTTCACATATCCAAGGTATAGTTTTGAACCTCTCTCCAATGCTTCAGCTAGGAAGCATCCATACCAAAGAAAACTACCAAAGAGAAACATGGTTGCATCGACACAAATTTACTCGTTCCTTACTCTATTTTATTTTAAGTAAATTTAATTATTAATTCTTAGATTATATGTAATAATTACACCTATTAAATTCTATTGGTTTTAGTCATACACATATAACAAATTCATACAAGGCTTAAGTTAAATCAAGTACACACCACATTATGCATTTATTTCCTTTACCCTAGTAATTTTATCCTTATGCATTAATAGATTGGGGGGGTGGAAAAATGTATATGCTAAATCTAGATTTTAAATGATGAAATAGTCTTACACACTTGAAAAATATCACTCAAGTCTCTACCTTTTAGTTATTATCTTTTCACTATCAAAAGGCTTGTAATCTCCACATCACGATGCCTAAGTGATTATCTTAGGGTATGACCCTAATATTTTGATTACCCATATCATCTATAGCCCATAATATTCTTAAATAATGATATATATCCTTTGCTATTAGTTATATAACTTCAACAATTATCTATTCTCTATGACAATATAATTCAAACTTGGACACTAGCATCAATGCTAGTGTTCTAGATCCAATGCTAGTCAAACACTCAAATGTGAAAATATTTAGATATGTATGGGTTAGAATATTTATCTTAACTAACCCTCTATGATTTTATTTTAAAAATTTGAATCATAAATACAAAACAAATTCCACTCATTATTTATTGAGAAACTACCAATCAAGCACCTATGAAGCTCACTAAATCATTCACACAGCTAATTTATACTACCCTATTATTTCTTATTTCTATATCAATCATAAGAGAAATATTATTATAAGTTTGAAGAGTTAAAATAGTATCCCATGAGTAATATTTATCAAGTTTCAAGTTATATCACTAAACACACCCACATATAGCATATTTTACCATTTTTCACACACAAGCCCACATAAGGGGGAGAACTACATTAGTCTAAGGCATGCCCTAATTAGAGGACCTAGGGTTTTAAGATATATATTGATATATATATATATATATATATATATATATATATATATATATATATATATATATATAACCTATGAACATGATCCAAATAAATAATCTACAAGGTTATAGGGAACCCTAAGAGGCACAAGTGGAATTTTAAAAAAGGCACTATAATTCATTATGGATACAAGTTTCATTTTTAGGAAAAAATCATTGAGACTAGTGTCCCTATTTAGATGATAGTGTTTAGGATGTCAAATAGCTAATTTATAGAATCTGAAAAATCATGACTGAGAATAATTTTGACTATTTCTATACTTGTACTTATCAGATCTACTTGTACATCATTTAATAATCTTAGTATTATTCATTCTTTGTGATCAATCAATCAAATTACTATTTGGAATTTTAATTTCTATAGTTAGCATATTTTCATAATTCAACACTATATCAAAATATATTGTGAATCTGAATTATTTAATTAGCCTACTTATAAAATAATGATATTATTAATTGATTAGGATATTTACCCTTTAAATCCTTCTAAAAAGGGTTAAACATGATGAAAGTCTTATTTTCATTCATCACAACTATAATAGAGCTCTGCATATCTCTATCAAACACAACCCTTTTCAAGTTTGTCTAGGTTTTCAACCTCTAGAACCCATCAATATAGCTTATCCTATAATACCATAAATTATAGAAACTCCATTAAACACATCTATCATATTGAAAAATAGGTGAAAAAACTATGTAATATGCTAATGCAAAATACAATCAATGTCATGTAAAGTATCATAAATTACACACCTTCTAGGTTGGTGATTGAGTTTGGTTACACCTACAAAAGGAGAGACTGATAATACATTAGCATAAGATTCATGTACTTTAGTATGGGTTACACACCATCACCAAGAAAGTAGTAGATAAAGCATTAAATCTTAATATTCTAACCTATCTTAGGTTGTATCTAGTCTTTAACACAAAAAAATTGTGGCTTTACTTTACACCATAACTAGATACTTTAGATACTATAAATAATCTTTAGCAAACAAAGATCAATCCATATTTTAGTGTTCCATTAGAATAAAATCAATTCATTGATGTTTGGGTTAAATGGACATGTCGACAAGAGATATTATCTTCTAGATCATCAAAGTAAGTCAAATTCCTTATTATGGAAAAATGTTTACATAAGTTCACATTGCTAATTTATTTACACATATTCTCCCATAAATTCATGCAATGGGGTCCATTATCTTCAAGCAAGAGTGTTTTATCTAAGAGGATATGGTTCACTTGATCATATTATAGATCATCAGAGTTACAGTCTAGCCTAATGCTTACATCAAAAGCTATGTCTATAGGTTACACAAATGTTCCAAGTGATTCCTTGTAAATCAACTTTTTATTACCATCACATACAACCCCTACAGTGTTAGTATTATGACTAACAACTCATTAGTGATAGAAGTTAGTGATGTCACTACACTTTATTATGAAGTGGCTGATACCAACTATTATAATGGTTCAACTAATGATTCATATTATTACATTATATAATAATATACACTTAAATTATTATTAGATTAGAAGTATATGGAGTTTAACCATAAAATAATAACATTATGAAGTCTTTGACAACATCATCTGATCTCTCAGATTTTATAGAACTTAACATAATATAATCTTACTATTATAGTTCTATATCTGTTATCACCTTATTATTTCTTCTTTGGTTCTCTTATGAATTTGTATTTCATATTAGCTATCATTCAGTAATTCACCTACATATATAACCTATTTAATCCACATTAATTAGGTTTTCAAGTAGGTCTCTTTTTGAGACTCATATCATTTGAGGGATTTGATATATTTGGATGTTTTTGGATAATGTATCAAGGGCATAAAATAGACCTATCAAGCTTTGCCAATATGAGTTCTAGATATGTGATAGACATGAATGGCCTTAGGATTAATCTTTATATATGACTCTTTGGTGTACCCACCACAATCAACATAGTAAACATGTTTAGGAAGATGCAAGGGAGATATTTTAATTTGAAATGTACCTATTAGATACCCATAAAAACTACTAGCAAAGGCAAACAATTAGAATAACTATTTATGTCTTACTATTTTCAACATTATATAGAGAGAGAAAATTAAGGATATGGAGTATGGTGATAGATTTCATAGGATAATGGATTATTATATCATAGTCTAGGCATATTATAAATATGAATTATAAAAAAATTATGTTGTAAAATTCAATATATAGTAAACAAATAGGGTAAAGTGTGAACAAAACTTAAATGTGTAATTACAAGTCATCTATGTCAAAGACATGTCAAAATTTATATTTATAGGTGTCTAATACCAAATTTGGGTGTCTACAACACCCTCCCCCACCTTTATTCTAGTATTGACAATTATAGATTAAAAGTTAACAAATAATGACATTTAATACTTGTGAGTAACTACACTTGGTATTATTAGGTATGCCCACAATATCTAGATGTTCCATGTAAAACCACCTACAAGGAAACATGTATAAATCAATGTCCAATCATGATATAAAATATGAAAAAATCTAGATTATTGAACTAGATGACATTGAAAATTCAAGGAAAAATACATGTGTGAGTATGTGAACCAAGATTCCATTTGAAATCATTTGGAGAATTCCATGGGGATTATGCCTCAAGGAGATGCAACTACTGAAAACATGTGTTAATGAGTTTTAATTCATTAAACACATTAGAGATATAAAAGTATTAAAATTTGATTAATGTATAAAGTCAACTGCATTTCTCTTAATATAATCATAACTCTTCTTATGGAACACAAACTAAGTTCATATGTTCAAGATGGAATCATGAAACAAGTTTGCATGTAAAAGGTGGAGCCTCGAAGTAGGTTCATATGTCAATTTAACACTATGAATAAACCATTGTAGATAGATTTTAGACCCAAAGTGTTTACATAGTACCATTAATCCTCATCATAGAAATAGAAAATTATTTAAATTAAAAAAATTCATTCCCCTCACCTGATCCATCTATACTTCAAAGTGGTAAAATTCAATAAAATGTATGTAAATATTATCAATTTAATAACTTCATAAATTCAATAAATCTAATTAGTTTGAACCATATAATCTATCACATCATATCATATAATCTATCAACTATTACTCTTAATCCTATTAAATTCCAAACATACACCTCTCATATGCCTTAATCTATTCAATATATCTCATATAAATCACATTATCTGACCCTTAATTTAAATGTTATCATGGATTGATTCTCTAAGAGAAGCCCATTATAATACCCTCTTTTTAGGTAAAGGATGAAGCTTACAAATCACTCATATTAGAAAAAAGATATATGACCATCATGTGATATAGATAAATATAAACATGTAAAAAATGTATGATAACATGATTATATATGTCATCATCCAAAAATTTGATCATTCATATATGTATGAAACATGTAATCCAAGAAAATTGACAAGTATATATAACACATAGGAATGTAGGAAGAAACATCAGAGTAATAATCATTACAAAAGATACATGATATGAATCATGTCATCACACACAATATAAAAATTCATGATAAAAACCTTGACACCAAAATCAACAAGAAATAATATGTGTATCCATACATGTCATGATCATGACATATACATGTATATATACCCAAATTTGGTTAATAAAGCACAAGTGTTATATATGTTTTGGATTTTATATTTAGAAGTCCTTAATGTTTAACTAATTTCCTAGTGGCATGTGTTATTTTATTCATATGTATTTTTCCATTACTCTTTCACATCTATTTCACTATATTTGTTGAATATTTAATCTTCTATGCCATTCCTTATCTGAATCATAAGGATACCTAGTCTTTATTATATTGATTATACTATTTCCTTATTTTTAGATAGAAGTGTCCTAATTGGACAAAAACACTCTACTATTTTATCCAAAAAGATTGGTCTTGTCTAGCATACATTTCAAGACTTTTTTTGATGCACTTTTATTTTGGGTCTCTTTTTGTGGCCATTTTACCCTTATTTAAGTCAGTTGGCACATCAATGGGTTTTTAGAATTTAAAATTAGGAGTATCCTATATAAAATGCTCCCTAAGGCGTTTTACATATAACACTTATCAAGTTTACACTAACATAATAAAGAAAATCTTAGTAAAATAAGTGCAATTTCTACATTTTATTTGAAGTTTATGAATATCACACCTAGATTGCATGCATGGACCAAGATGAAGGCCTAGGTGAAGAGAATTTAGATCCATATCACATATTATCTAGTCACATAAACACCTTAGAGGGATAAGTACATCAGCCTAAGGTCTTTATTTGGGGCTATGTAGGCAACAATCAGTTCAACCATGTTATATCTTGATCTACCCTAAGGGAAAGTACAATCATAACACTAATTACTTTTGATATTAGATATTATATAATGTTAATTTTATTACTAATGTAATTATTTTATATGGTGATATATATCATTTTAAAAATTTATTTACAACATTACAGTGGTTACATAAAATTTATGCCAATTTAATTATTTTTTCATTTTTGATATAATGCAATAGTTCATTTAATGCATTATTTTGTGTTAGTACTTTCAGTTGTTTTGAAATATTTATGTTGATAATAGACTAAATAGTCTATTTATCTAATTGAGGTGGATCTAGGAGAACCTATCCATTCCCTCAAAATATAATCCTAATGAAGAACATCGAAATGGATGTGCATGGACCTAGTTCCATAGATCAAATATTTGAAAAATCTATCAAATAAGAATAAAAACTAAAATATCTTGTTGAGGTTAGAGACAAGTATAATATAAATTTTAGAGGTCCAAATCCTTATTTTAAAAATAATAATTGGAAGCATAGTGGGGATTTCAAAAATAGGTTCAATATCAAAAATCCCAAGTATAATAATGCTTGTATAATAATGAAACCAAGAAATAAATTTAGGGATGGGAATAAAGGAGGTAACCCACTTGAAAAGAAAGGACCACCAAGGGGATGATTTATTTATGGGATTTACCATTACACAAATCCCATAGTGGAAAATTAGTATCAAATTCAAGATTCCTTCCTCTTCATCTTCTTAGTAGGGGATGTTTCAATAATGAATTCATGTAACAGTTGACAATCATCAGGCTAAATTTTAGATCTCACCCATAAAGGTGTCAAGTATTTTGTTTGGTCATTATGTTACTATTTTGATAGAAACTAGATCCATTATATTTTTTATTTCTCTATTTTTTTTAATAAACTTCCTAGAAGGGCTAGTCACATGGAGAATATATGGACTATGCAATGTGGGAACTAATCTAGTGTTAAGGAAGATAAGTGCCTAGTATTAGTAGAAGTGGTATTAACCAATTTCACCACTGTAGTAGACTTGTTTTAGATTCATTAGGATAACATGATGTTATGATTGGAGTAAAATATATTTGTAAGTACAATGCAAAGGTAGATTACTTTTCAAATAAAGTAGAATGTTTATATGATTTGGGAAATCAAACTCAAATTCATAGAGAGAAAAAATAATTTAAGGCCAATCTAAACCATTTAAATAAGGAAAGCTTAACATAAGGGATGTGATATTTTTATGGTTAAATATATGAGTTAAGATAACCTAAGGAACCTACCATTAAGGATTATCCATTTTTAAATGATTATCGAGATGTGTTTCTAAAAGATCTACCTAGACTACCTCCTAAAAGGGAATTTTACTTCATGATTGATATCATCCCATGACTTGAACCTCAATCTAAGTACCCATAAAAAATGACAATGATTGAATTTATGGAACTGAAAATCCAACTCTAATAGATTTTATCCAATGGACTAATCTGATTGAAGTGTATCACCATGTAGAGCACCAATGAGATGTTGAATAAGGAAACCATAAATAATAGGTATCTTTTACCTTGTATTAGTGATATTTTTGACCAAATATAAGGAGAAATAGTATTTTAAAAAATTGGCATTAGAGTAGGGTATCATTATTAAGGATCAAGGAGGAAGATATTCACAAAATTAATACTTGCAGGATGCAGTATGGACACTATGAATTCATAGTTATACCTTTTAGGTTAAAAAATGCACTTATATCATTCATTAATCTTATGAATAATGTGTTCAAATATTAACTATATTAGTTTGTGCTTATATTCTTTGTTGATATTTTATTATATTCTAAGGATGAAGTTGAAAAATTGTGACACTTACATATGATCTTAAAATGCTTGTAAAAGCATAAACTATTTGGGAAACTATCAAAGTGTGATTTATTTTAGAAAAAGGTATAATATTTGGGGCATATTATTTTAGTTGAAGGGATATCCTTAGATATAATAAAGATAAAATCAATCTATTAACTAATTTGACCCCAAGTTAAATTAATTCAACTCCCTATATAGTTCAAATTTATAATAGGGTCTCCTAGGTTTAACATTGGTCCTATAATCTTTAATGAGGTCAAACATATATTTTATCTTTGCCATTTTTGTTTAGGTTGGTCCTATGTCATATCAAGCGACATTTGGGTCATTTAATGAACTTTTAAAGTTTATATAAGAAGACAAAGGTGTCAAGATTAAATGTAATGTCTCAAATGTCATACATGGTAAGATAAAATATTTTGAAACTAATTAATTATAGATTCAATGTAGATTCAAGAAGATAAACTATAAACAAGGGAGTTTCAAGCAATTTATATGGATTATATATAGTTATAGCACATGTGACCACTTTAGGGAGGTCTATTCAGATCCCCATAGTTCAATTTCATGCTTGGGAAGTTTTGATAGACCTAAAACTGAGCAAAATTGATTCTCATTTCTCATCACTCTCTTGGACAAGGTCAAATAGGTTAATGGTTTTACTTCAATATAGGTAGGAGGAGAAGAGTTCAAGAGAGTGAACTTAGTGGGTGAAATTTTTCTCTATGTACTCCAACTTCATGGTCATAGTTCCAAGTTTGGTGGTTTATGCTTCATAAACCATCACTAAGAATGTTAGTGATTCTAAACTACCTACACATCCCCAATGGCTTTAGTTTTATTCTCTAAGTGCATTGATATGAGAAAAACAAGTGGTGTATGTATTTTTAAAGGGTATGAACATCCTTATAACATGATTTTCAATGTATTTTTCATGCGTGGATATCAAGGAATAAGTAGGACTATCTCATTTTGCTAGTATAAGACACTATTAAAGTTTGCAAGATAATGCTGCTAAGTTACATAGTTTCACCCTCCTATAAATGGATTCAAATTAAATGCTATATGTTATTTTAAACATATTATATTTTTTTTATGAATTTATCCTTTTAATGTTTAGTATTAAGAGTAACATTGATGGAGTGAAAGGTCTAAACCATAAGCACAATCAAGTAACTTGAAACAAACACCTACAAGACTATGTAGGATTACTTGAGTAGTCATGTTGATGAAAAAATAAGGTTTAAATATTATGATAATATTATCAAAGTAAAAATTGTATGACTTATCTATTCAAAGGGTTAGATATTATTTGTGAGAACCAATTCAACATACACAACCTTATATTAGATAGACTTACAGGTAGTCTCAAACATGGTCTAAAAGTCAATACAAATGAGATAGAGGAGTGTTGAGATGAAGGTGTTTGAACTCAATTGAAACCTTCAATCAATATTAAGAGCATAGATAAAATCATTATGATAATGGTGAGGCTATTATATGCAGATAGACCTAGGTCTATGTTCATAGGTTGAGAAAGCTACAAATCGAAAATTTTACGTTAATCTTTTTGAAAAAAGATTTTGATATATAAAATGACATCTTGTGGTGAATAATGACGAGTTATAAGTAATCCTAATGAATTAAAATAAGAAACATAAGCCTTAGAGATCACATATAATCACAATAGGAAGTTTTTAGATCAAGAGATTGATGGTTGAGTAGGTTTCTAATTCAGTCAAGTCTACACTTGAGATACTTAGTGAACTATAGTGACATTTGAACCAAAGTGAACCTTGAAACTATAGACCTATAGAACAATGATGGTGGAGGGGTGAAAACATGATATCAAGAAAAAAATTGAATCCATTCAAATGTGAAATAGTTATAATGAACTTAGGGTAAAATCAAAAATTTGAATTACAATGTTTAAATCTATATAGTCACATGCAGAAGATTCTTGATTCTCTAGATGAGTCCCTATAGTCTGGCATAGTTACATGTTAGCTCATGCTAGTGAAAGATGCATGCTTGGATAATGTTCAAGAACATGAAGTGAATGAATATGTATAATAAATTGAAAAATGATGATGTAAATTTACATGTGTCTCTTAGATAAACATCAACATTTACAAGGGTCCTTTGATTTTTCTAATTGACATTTATAGACTCACTAAGGTAGCAGACTAGCCTAAGATTGTGGAGGGTAAAATTATGAAAGGTTAGAAATGGTGTAATATGGATGAACATGTTGAAACCACTATCAAAATATTAATGACACATTTCCAAGTGTTTTAAATAAATAATGCCCTTAACCTACAACCATAACACTAAATTCTCTCAAACTTTACCAAAATCCTACACACAATCATAACATAAAGGCTAGTTTTAGGAATATTTGATGTTGAAGGCTCTATAGGCATAGTAAAGAATTAAAATTAGGTATAAATTGTACTCATTACTTAATGAATCCATCCTTGTTCTCAATTTGATTAAATAAATAAGGGAATTGCCCTCTATTTTATCTCAGACAGAGGGCACTCCAAATCAAAACCACCCTACAAGCATAGTGTGTAAATGGTAATAGAATGAAAGGGAGAAAAAAGAGGCATTGTATAATTATGTGTGAGGTTTTTCTTAATGTGAAAAAATATTTTAGGTCACCTATAGAGGGAATTACCTATAGGTGATCAGACACACAAGCACACAGTCTAGGTCTACTAGGCTTAAACCTTCAGGGTGTTTTACTTGTTTCACATGACCACATGATCCTTATAAAAAATTTGATGACATTTATGGGAAAGTGGAGAGTATACAAGAAATATTTTTTTATGGAAATATCTCTAATTTATCAATTATTATTTTTTAGGGAAATAGCTCAAATTGATTAATTTCGCCTAATTTGGTCTCATGCCTACTTAAAATGCCTAGAAGGAACTCGAGAGCCATATTTAACTGCTCATATTTGTAAAAACACTATGAATGAGACCTAAAGTATATATGGGTAGTTGATGAGTCTCATAGACTCAATATTTGTCAAATTAGTTTAGGGGTTGGATGTCTACCCTTTATGACTCAATGTTAAGAAGTTAAGAGACGTAAAACCCTCTCAAAACCCTTATACAAACCTAGTGGAGAATAAATGAATGAATATTCACACAAAAGTGGATAATTGGTTATGAAAGTGACTTAAACCTATCTATAACTCACACAAGTTCCATGACATCCATTTTATCCATACTATCACTTGTACAGACAAACCAAAATCTAAGTTTCTTGTAGGTTTTGATGTGTTTTTTTAATACAAAGGAGAATTGGTAGATGAAATCCATTAATGGAGGTATATAGGGACTTATTATAAATCTATATACTAATATATCACCACAAATAATTATGTAAACCTCTCTATTAATCTTTTCATTACAAGTTATCTTGGATAGACAACAAGAAAACAAAGTGACTGCCTAATGTAAATATGAGAGGTCTGATATTAGATATTTTTGAGGTTTTCTAGATGGAGTGGAAGGAAAATAAGTTATAAATAGATGTCATAAAACCCTTTAAATTCATCTCCTTGGACAAATTCAAGTCACCTAAGTGAAAAATGTGAAGTTTAAATCCTAGAGGGCTAGTAAGTGACTATAAATAGTGAATATAATAGTTAACAAAAGGATCATCAGTTGGAGAATCATAGAGGACATAAAATAATCTCATTTCCATCTTCTCATGTTAGAAGATATGTGTCAATGAACCCTATGTCAATTTAAAGTAGTTAAGTGACTCATTTTCAAACAAAGTAGTTTCAAGAAGGCTAAATGTGGTCTCTATACCAACTTGAATGAGAATGATGAACTTCAAATGGACACTTGTCTATGATAAATTCTTGACCTCTTTTATACTTCATTATATTGAATTTAAACTATTTCCATGTCTTTACACTTGCATTTTTGACCTTTACACTTCACTTCTTATCTTTCCTCTCATATGCTCTATATATGCAAGCCTTTTTGGCTTTGTAGAGAAATCCATACATGGTATGGGGAAGCCTTTCTGGTTTGAATACTATATTTTAATTTTAAATAAATATTTCCAATCTAGTTTTTATTTCATATCTTCTTGTCTAAGTGTGTAAAGTGGTGTATAGTGGGATGGCAAGTGATAACTATCTATCCTTGTTTTCTATTTACTCTTTCATGTTTGGTGTAAGTAGTTGTCCTCTATTAGGTGACATGAAGCATAGTTAAGTGTATTTGTCTATCTATAAGTGTAAGGAGTAGCATTAGTGTCTACAATATGATCTCATGTTCACTCAACTTGAGAATATGATGCAGGGGCATCTTAGGAGTGCTCAAGAAAGTGTCTTGGAGTCATGTTGGTGTCTAAAAATTGAATTGGAGTCCATTAATTTTTTTCCCGCCTTTTTTCTAATTTGAATTTTCAAAGCATGTAATGAGGGATTGAGATTCATCTAGGTGGGTTAAGTGAGTCATAAAGGTATGTAATTATTGAAATTTTTTTGTAATGGACCTTATGTCCTTAGAAAAGGTCTTAAGAGTGGTTTATAGTCATATGTTATCTTGTATGTATAAAGTGGTAGTCATGTTAAACCACCACCCTATGTGGGTTTTAATGTTGATGAGAGTTTATTGATCCAAGAAATAGTTATTAGTATGTATTGAGAGTCTATTTTCATTTTAGAAAGGATATATAATATGTGTGCCTCATAGAAGGAAGAGAGATGTGAAGAAAATAAGGTACATGGGACTGAGCTAAAAAGAAGATCTGCTAAAGAAATGTATGACTATGAATATTTTATTTTAAACTAAATTTTTAATGAATATAATAATTATGGAATTTTTGTGTCTAATGGATAATTTTTAGTCTTTACATTAAGAGATTTTAGTCTCAAAATTGAGAACAAGAGTATGCATTTATGAATCTAATTACCCTACATGTTTGTCTATTATTGAATTTATATTGTATGAAAAAACATTAGTTACTAAGAAGGGTTTTTATAAGAATGTTTGTGAATGAATTGGTTTTTATAACTTTAAAGATAAAATGTCTTGTGGTTTCAAGAAAATTCCATGTTGAATTCTAGATTTTTGAGTTACTATCCAAACAAAGATACCTTGATTTCTGAGTAAGAAAGGTTGTATGAACTCTGTGTTGGTCTTGAGTTGTCAAGGACTGAATGTCTCAGTATAATGAAATAATTAGTATTTAAAATATATATAAGGAATTATTTTATGATAATATATACCTTATTCTCTAAAATAAGTGTAAAATATCCACTGTTGTTAAGAATCTTAAATGGATAAACTATGTTTTCCCTATTTTTGTGCATTTTGCTGAGCATACAGACTGTGTGTCATTGTTATGAATTAAAGGGAATTAAAGTGGTGTTTTCCCAAGTATTAGGAATTATCTTAGTATTTTTTTTATAAAGAGAAAATGTCATTAAAATAATTAAGAATTCATTGATTCACTAGACATTCTGAGGTAACCCCTATTTCTTGTAAGTTGCTTTGAAAGATTAGATAGTGTGCTAGCTTTGAGAGAAGGAATGGATTGAAATAAATATTATTTTGTATTTACATGATAAATTATGTTATATTATGTGTTAAATTACTTATTTAAGACTCATATTGTCTATACAAGAGAGATATTCACATATACAATTTCCTAGACATGTAGATAGTCATTAATTGTGTATAATCAAGTGCATCTATGAGTAGAAAGCTAAATAGAGTTTAAGGACAGACTATTTAATGATTTTAAAAGTTTTATGAGTATTAAAATACCTAATATAGGTTTATTTGGGTTTTAAAACCTCATAAGATGAAAGTTATGCCTTTTTATAGGCTCTCAGCCTTTATAGTGGCCTAGAACCCCTAGATTTAGGGTTTGCAGTATAAAAGAGATTTTACCATCCAAATATCTCAAAAATTTGTAATATTGTCAATATTTATGTTATATAACTTATTTCTAAGGTTTAATAGGTGTACAGACCCATTTTTATGGATTTTAAAGGACTAAGTTGGTTTAAGCCTGGAAGAGACCTAGTGAGATAGGCCAAAGAAGAAAAGGGTATGTGTG